>OZ030021.1:68589004-68701504 GCA_964023405.1 Apodemus agrarius | reverse complement strand
AAGTTACTCATCTTGAGCACTTAGGGTGGGAATCAGCCTTAATACTGGCTGTGGGTGGATGAGCACAGACTGTAAAAACAACGTCAGCTAGCGTCAAGAGCTAAGATGCAGCAGGGATTTCACGGGGGACCTCCGGGAAGGATGGCAGATCCCCGTATGTCCACGGACAGATGAATAGAAGTCTTTGGTGCCAGCCTTCCAGTCTTGAAAGACATTCATTCTTGTGAGGGCTCTAATTGGCTAAAACCTGCATGTACAGGTTTTTCAGGAACAAAATAATCAAAATTGTGCCTTCTCTGGTCTAAATAACATTACAATATAAACTTGGATTTATTTCTGAATTCCTCTAAGTCACCAAACATACCTTTGATTCCAGCACTTGGGGAAAGAAAAAAAAAAAGGTGGCTCTCTGATTTTGAGGCCAGCCTGGTCTACAGAATGAGGTCTAAGACAGCCAGGGATTACACAGAGAAGCCCTGTCTTGAAAAGCCAAGAAGAAAAAGAGTCTTGTGGTTGCTGGAGTGATGGCTGAGCAGTGGCTGCTCTTCTAGAAGACCTGGGTTCAGCTCCCAGCACACACAGGAGGCTCACAATCTGTAACTCCAGTGCCAAGGCATTTCATTCCCTCTTCTGGTTCCACGTGCGGCACACACATACACATAGGCAATCATACACATAAAACAGCAATTAATGCATGTTTAAATAAAAAGCAACTGCTCCAGAAATGCTGTAAAGGCAAACCAACTTGAATTTCCCAGAGCCGTGGTTTCTCTAGTGATAGAATAGGCTTATTCTAGGGCATCGTGAACTTCGAGGGAGGTGAGTCTCCTCCAGGGCTTCACCCTCCTCTATGTCCTTGCGTAGGAGGGGTGCGATCTAGAGGATCACTGACTAGGCTGTGCTGGATCCTGCTGATGGGGGTATCCAGCTATCTTCTTAACAGGGCCAGTAGATCTGAGAATAGGAGACTCGCACCCAGAACCACCGAGTCACGCAAGAATTTCACCCAAGTTCTTGGCATTTGAACTCACAGCTTCACACTTGTATGGGAAGTGCTTTACTAACTCAACTATTTCTGCAAGTTTAAAAGGAAGACTTGGGGCTGGAGAGATGGCTCAGCGGTTAAGGGCACTGACTGCTCTTCCAGAGGTCCTGAGTTCAATTCCTAGCAACCACATGGTGGCTCACAACCATCTGTAATGGGATCCGATGCTCTCTTCTGGTGTGTCTAAAGACAGTGTACTCATATAAATAAAATAAATCTTTTAAATAAATAAATAAATAAATAAATGGAAGACTTGCATATTAAATAAATAAATGGAAGAGGTACAGGACATACACTAGACTGAGTCTCTACATGGAGACTCCACCATGTAATTTCTCAAGCCAGAAAAAGGTTATGATTGTTATCAGGGGTGAGAACCAAGTTGAGCTGTTTGGGTTTTTTGTTTCTTTTTGTTTCTTGTTTGGTTGGTTGTTTTGTTTTGTTTTTTCAGACAGGGTCACACTGTGTAACTCTAACTATCCTGCTGTCCTGAACTCACTATGTAGACCAGGCTGGCTTCGAACTCACAGAGCTCTGCCTGCCTCTGCCTCCCAAATGCTGAGATTAAAGGCGTGCATGGCTATGCCCAGCAAGCGGAGCAATTTCCTAACAGACGCGCCCGAGGCTTCTCTGTCTAAGAAAGGGGGTACTTAACACCCGCACAAAACCAACCTTTTTCCGCTGCAGTTTCTGCTTCTCCCGGAATTCTTCCATCCTCCTGGCCTCTTCTCTCAGAGTCTGCGCAAGCTGAATGTGACACTGGGCCACATTGTCTACTTCTGTAAAAAGCATTTGTAAATAAAACAAAGTCAAGGTCTACACGTGTCTAAACTCAACTATACACACAACTATCCAACACTGTTCATACAGATCCGGAGCAGGAAGCACAGTGAAGAATACTTTCCTTGGTCACTAAGACCCACTGAGGTCCTTCTCCTGCCCAACATGGCCCTGGCTATCAAGACCAAAGCTAAGTCTAGCTTAGCTTCTTGCCACTAACTGTTACTATCCCAGTGTATGCCCAGGGCTTGGGGTTGGTGGTGCACAACCAAGATTCCTACTCAATACCCTTACATCCTGAGACACTAGATTTAATTGTCAACTTGACATGACCTAGAACCACTTGGGAAGAAAGTCTCCATGAAGGACTGTTGGCCTATGGGCACGTCTGTGGGTGGTTGTCTTAATTACGTTAACTGATATCGAAAGTCTCAACCTACTGTGGGCAACACCATTCCCTAGTCAGGGACCCTGAATTTTATAGAAACGGAGAAATCTAGCTGAGCACAAGCAAGGGAGCCAAGTGGGCCATTGAGTGGACAGGTGAGCGTACATATAATAACCATTATTCTCTAATATTCTCCATTATTCTCTGCTCTTGCCTGTGGATATGATGAACTCCCCTCCCACGGTGGGCTGCAACTGTAAGCTAAATAAATGCTTTCTCTCTCATTTCTTTTTGTTTGTTGTTTGTTTGTTTGTTTTGGGATTTGGTTTTTTTTTTTTCGAGACAGGGTTTCTCTGTATAGCCCTGGCTGTCCTGGAACTCACTCTGTAGACCAGGCTGGCCTGGAACTCAGAAATCTGCCTGCCTCTGCCTCCCAGAGTGCTGGGATTACAGGCGTGCGCCACCACTGCCCAGCTCTCTCTAATTTCTTGTCAGAACAGTTTATTATAGCAAGAAAAATAGAACTAGAGCATTGCTAAGATCACCAAGATTTCAAATCCGATTCCCCAGTCTCTCTACACAATCTCTGAGTGCTTCCTATCTCTGGCCTCTCAGGAGCTGAAACCGTTATCAAATGTTCACAACAACATTTTGGCCTCTGACAGTTATTTGTCTTTACAAGAGAAAGGATGGGGGAAAAATACCTTGTATTGTGTTCAGGTTAGGCTGATTATGGTTTGTGCGCACCCTTAATCCCAGCACAAGGGAGGCAGAGGCAGAAGGGAAGCCAGTTTAATCTACATAGTGAGTTCAAGGACAGCTAAGCCTTCTTGGAGAGAAACTGTCTCAAAAACAAAACAAAACAAAAAAAACCCAAAACCTAATTGAAGCATGACAGTAAGGCTGGAAAAACTTTAAATGTTTTAAGTCTTATATGTGTGGGTGGGTGGGTGCACTATTTTCTGTGTCTGTCAGGAACACAGTACATGTGTAAAGGTGAGAAGAGAAATTTGAGGGCTGGTTCTCACCATCCACCTTGTTTGAGACAGGGTCTCTTTGTTTTTGCCACTGTGCACACCAAGCTAGTCAGCCCATGAGTTTCTGGGTCTTCTTCTGTTCCTGCCTGGGATATAGACAGGCACTATCATGTCCCGGTTTTATGTGTGGTCCTGGGATACGAACTCCTGGGACATGGCAAGTACCTACTGAGCCATCCCTCCAGGTCATTAAGAAAATAATTTTAACTTGTACTATTAAAATAACTTTATAAGTTAGAAGACACGCACATGCACACATATGCGCACATGCACACACATACAAAAGAAACAAAGTTAGCAACTTATATAGCAAAAAATTATGTTTAAAACACGTTCATAAATACTCATCCCTAAGTGAGGTGTCTAAATCATACCCCTCTCTCTGCAAGGGTCAGGGATCTGTGTGGAATCGGGGGGTGGAAAGACTTAAGAGCCAGAGGTGGTGGATGATAGGAGAGAGCTGATGCACATAGAAACTCAAGAAGACTGGACAGCATGCACAAGACCTGCACAAGCTCAAGCTAGACAAAATCCCAGTGCAGAGGAAGAGAAGCAGACACAAGGTCCCGCTTCTAGCCAGGAAGCTATTCCCAGTGGATAACAGCTGGGAGAAGGGAAGTCAGCTTCCATGAACAGGATGACGCTGGTGTTACACACTCCAGGGCAGCCAAGCCTCAGGTGTAGTTGCCCAAAACAAATTGGATTCATGGGTTTTTGTTTTTGTTTTTAAGAGAGAGAAGAATATAAGGTTGGGTGTTAGGGAGGTGGGGGAGAATCTGGGAGAAAGAACATTGATCAAAGACCCTGAGATACCACTCCCAGGCATATTCCCAGAGGATTCCCCGGCATGCAATAAGGACACATGCTCCACTATGTTCATAGCAGCCTTATTTGTAATAGCCAGAAGCTGGAAAGAACCCAGATGTCCCTCAATGGAGGAATGGATACAGAAAATGTGGTATATTTACACAATGGAACACTACTCAGCAATTTAAAAACAATGAATTCATGAAATTCTTAGGCAAGTGGTTGGAACTGGAAAATATCCTAAGTGAAGTAACCCATTCACAAAAGAACACACATGGAATGCAGTCACTGATAAGTGAGTATTAGCCCAGAAGCTCTGAATACCCAAGACACAATTCGCATATCAAATGATTCCCAAGAAGAAGGAAGGAGAGGTCCCGGGTCCTGTAAAGGCTTGATCCAGCAATGTAGACGAGTACCAGGACAGAAAAGAAGGAGGGGGTTGATTGGAGTGACAAGGGCTTATGGTACTTATGGGGAGGGGGAACCGGGAAAGGGAAAATCATTTGGAATATAAACAAAGAATATAGAAAATTTAAAAAAATTAAAATAAGGATATAGTTGGGAGTTCAACCTGGTTATTCTATACATAAGTTATCCTTAAGTAGAGTTCATTTTAACTCTAAATATTCCTCTAAGTCCTATAATATTAATATTCTTTGTCTTGCTTGTTTGTTTGCTTGCTTGTTTTTCAACACAGGGTTTCTCTGTTTAGACCTGGCTGTCCTAGAACTCACTCTGTAGACCAGGCTAGCCTCAGACTCACAGAAACCCATCTGCCTCTGTCTCCTGCATGGCAGGATTAAAGGTGTGGGCCACCCCTGCCCAGGTTTTGTCCCATACTTTGACAGGTTTTCACCATCAGTCAACTTGAGTATGTTGGAATTGCGACATTATTTTTTTTTCCTCAAATTATTTAGGCATATTTTTCAGATTACATATATGTGTGTGTAAGTATGACTTTTAAAGTACTCTGGTTATGATTTTTTTTATGTTTTTATTGAGACAGGGTTTCTCTGTATAGCCCAGGCTGTCCTGGAACTCACTCTGTAGACCAGGCTGGCCTCAAACTCAGAAATCTGCCTGCCTCTGCCTCCCAGAGTACTGGGATTACAGGCATGCACCACCACCACCCGGCGATTTATTTTTATTTAATTGTATAAAGTTTAGACAAGCTCAATTTGTACACTGTTAATAGGTTACCCGGTCTACATTAGGCCTCTAAAAACCATAGCCACTCTAGTACTGTTTTATGAATACCTTATGCATCTTAAAAGGTATTTTCACTTTTTTCTTGGGTACAAATGGCTTTATATGCCTTTCAGTTCAAAATTGATGATTCAATTCTTTAAATGTTTCCTATATTTACTTTAGTGCCTTAAATTATCAGTTTTTGGGGGAGGCCTCGGGGTGGAATCTAGGTTAAAATTTCCAGCTTCAAGAAAAAAGCACTTTCACAAATAAAGAAGAAAATATGTATATACACACTCTTACATATATGCCATATTAAAAAATGTCAAATTCAAAAGACTGAATAAATGGGCAATTCATCCTTGAAAAATACATTTGGACTTAAGGGTCCTAAGAGAGCAGAGCTTTAAACACAGCACATTTCATTGCTTTTAATCTTTAAGCTTTGAAAAAATTAGAAAAGCAAAAACCTCTAGGTACTGATGATATTTGAAAAGGTGTCACTGTTGGCTGGGGAAATGGAACCAGCTTTTTGGAGAAAATCTGGCATTTTGGATGATCAAATTTTTTTAATGTAAGAGAATGTGGCAGAAGTCTCTGACCTGAGGAAGATATTAAATAGACAACCAATTCTAGAGAAATATGATTGTGTGTGTGTGTGTATGTGTGTGTGTGTGTATATATATATGTATATATATGTATATATGTATATATATATACACATATATATGTATATATATATATGTATATATATATTGGTTTTTCAAGACAGGGTTTCTCTGTGTAGCCCTGGCTGTCCTGGAACTCACTCTGTAGACCAGGCTGGGCTCGAACTCAGAAATCCGCCTGCCTCTGCCTCCCAAGTGCTGGGATTAAAGGAGTGCTCCACCACCGCCCGGCTTGATTGTATATTTTTTAAAGATTTATTTATGTTTATGAGTACACTGTAGCTCATCTTCAGACTGTAGCTGTCTTCAGACACATCAGAAGAGGATCTCAGATCGCATTAAAGATAGTTGTGAACCACCATGTAGTTGCTGGGATTTGAACTCAGAACCTCTGGAAGATCAGTCAGTGCCCTTAACCACTGAGCCTTCTCTCCAGCCCATGATAGTAATATTCTTATATAAAAACACTCATATCTAAGTTTGTATGAAAGATTAAAATAAAAGCTGGGAGCTGAAGAGACTGAGCATGGTTAGTAGATGCTCTTGCAGGGGACCGAGTTCCTTTCCCTGCACACACACGATGATTCACAACCAGTGACAACTGTAAGCCACAGGGGATCCAGCACCCACCCTCTTCCGATCTCTGCTGACACCAGGCACACTCCTGATACACAGCCACGCACGCCGGCAAAAACACTTATGCACATAGAAAAAACATCTAAAGATATATGACAACACCATTGTTTAATTAAAACATGTTTTTGAAAAACAAATAAAACAACAACAACAAAAAATACATGCTCTGGCCTCAACCCAGAAAGACCACTTTTATGACACTCTACTATTAATGTGCATATATAGACACATACCTACTATACATGTGTATCTAAATCCATTGAAAACTAAACAACTTTTTTTTTTTTTGGCTTTTGGATTTTGTGGTTTTTTGTTTGTTTTTGTTTGTTCGTTTGTTTGTTTGTTTGTTTGAGACAGGGTTTCTCTGTATAGCCCTGACTGTCCTGGAAATCACTCTATAGACCTGGCTGGCCTTGAACTCAGAAATCCGCCTGCCTCTGCCTCCCAAGTGCTGGGATTAAAGGGGTGAACCACCACCACCGGCTGAAAACTAAATAATTTTTAATTTAAGTGCCTAACAAAATAATCGCCAAGAACTACTTTACACAGAGGAATAAAAATCCCAGTGTTCACTCTGGTTGGGGGCTGCTCTTGCAAGGACCTGAGTTCCTTTCTGTAGAGCGATCTGTCTCACCTGAAATTTAAATATTATATTATGTTTAATCATATATTATGTTAAATTAAATTATATTAAATTTAACATCTAATACATTTAATATGTTATTTTAATGAGAAAAAATAAACCAGTTGAGGGCTTTTTGTTTTGCTTCATTACTTGCTGTTTTGATGTAGCCTCTTGCAGGGCACCCCAGGCGTCCCTGGGAACTCACAACCCTCCCCCTCTGCCTCCTGAGTGCTAAGCTTACAAGATGCGCTACCACAACAGGAACAAGGAGACAGAAAGCAAACACCAGCAGAGAAGCGAACTGCTGAGGCCAGCCAAGCTGTGCTGGCATTTTTTGCTTCAGGACACTTGGTTCCACAGTGTTTGTGTAAATAAGGAACGTGGTAAGACCTGCATCTGTAATATATAATGTAATATATTATATATTATACATTATATATTTTATGTAGTATATTATATTTTGTATTATATTTAATGTTATTAAATTTTATATTATATTTAATATAATTAACATGAAATATAATATAAACTATAATATATTATCTATACTATAACATATATTAATATTACGTATTAATATATAATATATATTATATATATAATCCCACTGCTGACTTGCCCAAGGAAGATAATGAAACTAATCTGCCTCTGCCTGTAGTAGGCCATAAAGACATTCTATTTCCTCTAGCGGTAGGGCAAAGGCCCCAGTTCCCTCCAGAGGGGCCCCGCCCTGTTCCCAGCAGGTAGGAATACACCAAAGGGTCAGGAAGACCCTGAAGAGCCTAACTTAACTGGCTTTCCCACTCGGCCTTCTAACAAGCGTGCCTATCCAGTGAAGTCTCCATGAAAAACAAAACAGCCACGGCTTTGAGAGCTTCCTCACAGCCAAGCACATGGAGACCCGTGATGCTGTGTCAGACCAGCGCAAAGCCTGCTGGGCCCATTCCTGTGCCGTGGGCTCAGAGAGGCCACGGGAGCTCCTCACACCCCCTTCCACGCCTCCCCGAACCCATTTCCTTAGCGACATTCTTCATCATAAACCATCAAGTGAAATTCTTTCCCTGGGTCCTGGGAGCTACTCAAATGGAGGTGGTGGGAACTGGGCTTTAGGCATGGGGAAGACAGGCTGGGAGCCTCGGGGCAGGTATCCAGAGTGGGAGCTGAGCTTTCAGCCCGGAGGACCCAGCTGCCTCCAGGTTGATCGTGTGGCAGCCCAACTGGATTAAAAGCCACTGGCTAGTGTCCACTGCAGAAGAGATTGCATGGTTGCCGCAGTGGAAAATCTCCCGTGTGGTGGGTTAGAAGTCTTGTTGTGACCTTCACTCCAAGGACGCATGACAGAGAAGGACACGGACGGCAGAAGTTCTGTTGGAACAGCGCTCAACTAGCCATAGGAATACTTCAGGCATCAGTCATACGCACTGTGCCTTTTGACAATCCCCTGTGAGGAAGGTCAGAAAGCCCCAGAAGCAGGTTCTAAGCAAAAGGCCTGTGGAACCCTGAACTGGGCAGGACTCCTTCAAGAGCAATGTGACTGGTCTCAGCCCAGATCTCTCTCTCTGTTCCTGGTTGTCACCACATCACTGTAATTAATAAAAAAAAAAAAAAATCTGCTGGCGTCATCCCAAGTCAGATTCACAACCAAACGAAGACAGCAGTGGATACGCTGAGGTGGGCATCAGAACTCAACCCTGACACACCCTGGACTAGAGGGACACTGCTGGTATCCTCTGAGACGGCGGGTCTAGGGGAGTGTGCAGCCACGTGCCGGTTACAATAGGAGGAAAGAATGACCGGCTGGGATGCTCTTTGAAGAGTGTCATAATCAAAAATGTCTGTGGAGCTGGGGTCACTGGGTAAAACACCGGCAGAGCAGGTCTGACGACCGAGGGAGGTCCCTAGAACCACGAAAAAGGCCGGATGTGGTGCCATCCATCTGAGATCTGGTACTTTCAGAGAGATGGGGGCAGGGATGGGAGACTCTCCCAGAAGCCGTGACTGAAGCTCTGAAGTGTCTTTGGGAAGAGAGAAGCCTCAAGAACACAGAGGTTGGGTGAGTCTGGCCGAATCAGGTGGAGCAGAGACAAGCACTCGCATAAGGACATCTCTGAGGTAAAGCAGGACAGACAGACTTTCATGGTGCTACTCCCATTTGGAAGCTAAGAGCACGCAGAATCCCAGCCCTCCTCCAAACTCCTGAGCCGGAAACCCAGAGGGCCCGTGAATCTGTACTAACCACAGCTCTCCAAGTGACAGGCGGGTGAGAAGCTTCTGGAACGGGCACCATCTGTAGCTCATTTCCACTCTGCAGAGCCATTTCTCACCTCGTGGCTGCTGTGAATATTTTTTTTAACCTAACTCTAAATTGCTGTTCAAATTAGAACTCACCTTAGAAGAAAGACATGGAATTTACAAAGGGCAGAAAATACAGTTTGACACTCTAGGGGTTGGCAGGATGGCTCAGAGGTGAACGTACTGGCTACTCTCCCAGAAGCCCCATGTTTAGTTCCCAGCTCCTATGTGGTGATGGACAACCCCCACCACAATTCCAATTCAAAGGGATCGGATGCCCTCTTCTGGCCTCAGTGGGCACCAGACACACATAGCACACAAACGCACATGCAGGCAAAACATTCAGGTACATAAAATATAATTATTTTTTAAAATAATTAACTTACGCTGCTTGAAGACCTCAAGGGCTCTCTTCAAAGTACTGAAAAACAACATACATAATTTCAATTCTAGAAATTGTCTATATAATTTTATTTTAATGTTTGCACATTTTTTTGTGTGTGTGTGCCTACAGAGTATCATGGAGGCTCCAGATCCACTTGGGCCAAGTTTCAGAGACAGTAAAAGACCAAAACTTAAGGCAAACCTCATCCCTCCTGGGCATTGCCCTGAGCAGAACAAAATGCAAAACTCTGCGCTTTTCCTTCCCCAGTACAGCAATCATGACCCCTTTCTCCCAAGAACATGTTGTCATCTGAATATGAAAACAAAGTCATTAAATACACAGCTCAAATCCTAGTGTGCACTCCGAGTGAGTATATGTGTATGTGCTTGGTGTGTCTTTATATATATGAATGTGATTGTGTGTGTATGTATATGTGTATATATGTGTGTGTCTCTCTCTGTGTGAACATCCATATGTGTGCGCATGCGCATGTGTGTGTGTGTGTGTGTGTGTGTGTGTGTCTGTCTGTCTGTCTGTCTGTCTGTCTGTGTCTGTGTGAAGGAAGGCCTGAGGTTGAAGCTGATGTTGGGAATCATCCTCCATCATTCTTCTGCTTCATTCACAGGGGCAGGGTCTCTCAATCAAATCCAGAGCTCACTGATATGGCCAGTCTCTCTTATACAACTACTCTGGGGATCCCCTGTCTCCAGCTTCGCAGGTTAGAATTACAGGCAGGCTTCCCCGCCCATCCAGCATGTACAAAGGTTCTGGAGACTGAGCTATGGTCTTCATCCCTGCACAGCAAGTGCTTCAAGCACTGAGCCAAGAGCCAGCTCGGAAATCATTGTCTTTTGACTAACATTCCCTAAGCTTGGCCCCAGCCCGGGGACTTCGTGCCTATCTGATTCTTCTTCAGAAGAACTCTAGAACATTTCTAAAAAATTTCCTAAGCTTTTAATTCACTCTTTTGTAAACATACTTTTTACGCCTTGAGGTTCTTTTTTAGATCTATTCTGTTTCAGCACTAAAAATCTAGCTATATCTTATTCTGCTATTACACTGCTGAATTGTGTGTGAGCATAGACATGTGCCTGTGCATGCACGTGCCTGTGTGTGTGCCTGCATATGTGTGTGCCTGTATGTGTGTGCCTGTGTGTGTATGCCTGTGTGTGTATATGCCTGTATATGTGTGCCTCTTTGTATGTGCCTGTGTGAATATATACCTCTGTATGTGTGCATATGCATGTGTGTGTGTATGTGTTATGAACTACATGTTCCATTTCACTGTATTTCTTTAGCAAGGGTCTGTGTTCACATCTTTTGGCTAAGTAGGACCCCTCTCCAGGTCCACCTTAAATTACGTCTCTAACTTAGGATTCTTCAGACTGCACTGAAAAAATAAATAAATGTGGTAACTTGAAACCACAAATCCCGTGTCCCATGAGGATCTCATAAATGTGTCTCAAAGATGAGACACATTGCTCACAGTTGGAAGGAAGAAGGTGGGGGGGAATAGCCATTCTTTCCGTTTAACATGCTGCAACTGCCACTCAGCGCGCTCGCTGAAATCGGGGTGTTGGGCAGTCACCGGCAGCCGAGAGGCAGAAAGGCGCTGGCACCTACTTGATCTCGGACTGTCCACACGGCTTCTTCCTGGAGAGATTCAGCAGATCTTTGCCATACTTCTCTTCAATTGATGCCCTATAGGGAACAGAAGAGAAGACCGTGGGTCCTGCATAGAGCTCTTGGCTAAAAACAAAATACACTGCCCCTGCTGGAGAGCTGTTTTACCCACTGCAGACATTCAGATGTGACGTCACTGTCTATGATATAAAGACTCAGTAATAATTTTTTTTAATTTTTATTTTCTATATTCTATGTTTACATTCCAAAGGCTTTCCCCTTTCCCAGTTCCCCCCTCCCTATGTCCCATAATTCCTCTCCCCCCAACTATTCCCCAATCATTCCCCCTCCCCCCACTGTTTCTCTACAAAACTGGATCCAATCTTTACAGACCCAGGGTCCTCTCCTTTCTTCTTCTTGGGAATCATTTGACTTGCTAATTGTGCCTTGAGTATTTAGGGCTTCTGGGCTCATTAATATCCACTTATCAGTGATTGCATTTCATGTGTATTCTTTTGTGATTGGGTTAGCTTACTCAGGATGATATTTTCCAGGTCTAACCATTTACCTACAAATTGCATGAATTCATTATTTTTAATTGCTGAGTAGTATTCCATTGTATAAATATACCACATTTTCTGTATCCATTCCTCCTTTGAGGGATATTTGAGCTCCTTCCCATTTCCGGCTATTATAAACAAAGCTGCTATAAACATAGTGGAGCATGTGTCTTTAAAAGAAACTAAAAATAGGGCGGTGGTGGCGCACGCCTATAATCCCAGCACTTGGGAGGCAGAGGCAGGCGGATTTCTGAGTTCGAGGCCAGCCTGGTCTGCAGAGTGAGTTCCAGGACAGCCAGGGCTAAACAGAAAAATCCTGTCTCAAAAAAACAAAAAAAAAACAAAAAACAAAAAACAAAAAACAAAAACAACAACAACAACAACAACAACAACAAAAAGAAAGAAAGAAAGAAACTAAAAAGAAACCATTAAAACAAAACTCGGAGGCATAGTGGTGCATGCCTATAACCCCAGAACTGAGGGGCAAAGGCAGGAAGACTGGGAATTCAAAGTCAGCCTTAGCTACATGGTGAATTTGAGGCCAACCTAGGATACATGAGGCCTTGTTTCAAAAAACAGAAGTAGGGGTGAAGGGATGGCTCATGGTGGTTTAGAGCATTTGTTCTCCCGGGGGACCTGAGTTCAGTTCACAGCACACTCATCAGGTCCCACTGCTGTCACAGGTAACTCCCGAGGACCAGACATCTCCTTCCAGCCTCCTTGGAACCCACATATATGACATACAGACAAGTCACATAAATAAAAATAAGTCTTTAAAAATGTATGCATTATATGTGTGTGTGTGGGGGGGGGTGTGTGTACACCCCCCCACACACACACACACAATGTAAGTCTTCTGTTTTTAATGGCTTCTGTCTTTTTGTTTTGGGGGCTGGGGACTGGGCAAACGCTGCACTTGCTAGGCAAGCGTGCGTCTGCTGAGCTCAATCCCCTCCAAACCCCTACTGTACAAGGAGAAGCAGCACAGAGCCTTCAACTCTAGCTACTCTCAGGCTGGAAGTCCCTTCCACTTAAGAGACAGGACTCTAGGTGGTCAAGGGCAGCCTTGAACTCCCAACCTCAAGTAAGTTAAGACAACATGTTAAGACAATAGGCACATAACACTGTGCCTGGCTTGGACAATAGGCACATAGCACTGTGCCCAGCTTGTACATAGTTTAGAAACTCTAAGGGGAGCCCTCTACCACCTTCTCTAAGAGGTCCCTCCTCCTCCAGTCAAATGCACAGCAAATCTGTACCAAGAGAAGGGGATCTCAACACATGAACTGAAGCTAGTGTGTCACAAAAACAGCTGCCTGGGGTTGGAGGAGAGTCTAAGTACCAACCGTCACCTCCCTGACTTCTCCACATCCCCCATCCCTGTCACTTTCTCCACTGTGTGCCCTGGTCCCAGCATCATGCAGACTATACGATTAGGTTAAGGTATTTTACACTGCCCTAATTTCTTCAGTTCTTCAAAAATTCTAGAGCTAAAAAATGTATAGTCTTGGGGAAAAAGAGCCAATTGGGGGCTGGGCAGATGGCCCAGTCAGTAAAGTGGCTGCTTCATAAGCATTAAGACCTGAGTTTGGACTCTTAGCACCCATGTGTACTGCTGGGGGGAGACAGGAGGATTCCTAAGACTTCCTGGTAAGCCAGTCCAGCCAGCTGTTGATGTCCTGGTTCAGTGAGAGTCCCCTACCTTAAAGGATAAAGCAGAGCTATTAAGGGTGCCCCGCAAAATCAACTACTGGTCTCCATGTGTATACACACCAACATACACATTAACAATTACATACAGAGAGACAGACAGACAGACAGACAGACAAAGACAGAGACAGAGAAAGACACAGACAGACAGACAGACAGACAGAGAGGAGACATGGACATCAACATCTGATCTGTCCAACGTACAGGTGCTCACAGGGATAAGCAGCCATATATACATGCATGCACACATTTACATGTAGAGACAAATACATCACATATATAAATAAGTTATATCATTTGATGGTGATTGAAATAGAATTTTTTAATTTTGTTTGTTTAAATTTTTGTCTAGTATGTATGCATGTGCGCATGTGTCTGTGGGCACACATATAAAAACCAGAGGATGACATAGGTTTTTTTCTCTCTCACACTCCACCCTCTTCCCTTGAGACAGGGACTCTAGCTAAGCTTGGAGCTCATATTACCTGACATCTGATAAATGTAGAAAGCAAATAAATATAACAAGCTTAAAGGTGGCCATTGGTTCCAGTCTATGAGCCTGAGTGTTCCCATCTTCAACTGTCTTTGATTCCCTTCATCAGAGCTTTAATGTTTCCATTGGAGAGATCTTTCCCTTCATTGGTTGAGTTTATTACAGAGGGTTTTGTTTTTGTTTTTGTTTTAAAGATTTATTCATTTATTATATGTAAGTACACTGTAGCTGTCTTCAGACACACCAGAAGAGGGCATCAGATCTCATTACAGATGGTTGTGAGTCACCATGTGGTTGATGGGAATTGAACTCAGGACCTTGGAAGAGCAGACGGTGCTCTTAACCACTGAACCATCTCTCCAGCCCGAGGTTATTTTTTTTTTAAAGCAAGCATGACTAGAACTGACCACCTGACTCCCTTCTCCTCCGCTGTGTCTGCTGATGATGACTTGGGCGTGTCCCTTCTGCATCCTTCCTGTTTGCTGCAAGAGTTTCCCAGCTCTACAAGTTTTTAGTAGAATCTTGGGAAGCCGGGCGGTGGTGGCGCACGCCTTTAGTCCCAGCACTTGGGAGGCAGAGGCAGGTGGATTTCTGAGTTCGAGGCCAGCCTGGTCTACAGAGTGAGTTCCAGGACAGCCAGGGCTATACAGAGAAACCCTGTCTAGAAAAAAATCAAAAAGAAAAAAAAATAGAATCTTGGGGTCTCCTATGTACCAGGTCATCCGAAAAGAAGCTTACGTTGACTTCTCTCCTTCCTGTTTGTATCCCCCTTTCATTTCCTTCTCCTGTCTTATTTCTCTAATACTACAAGCTCTGCATTGAATAAAAGTAGAGAAAGTGAACACGATTGTCTCGTGCTTGAATTTAGTGGAAGATCTTTGAGCCGGTTTCCCCACTTAGTAAAACATTAGAAGCAGCTTGTCATACCTACACTTGTTATATTGACATACGTCCCTTCTATTCTAGCCTCTTGGGGATTTTGTGATGAAGATATGTTGGATTTTTGCCAAAAGCCTTTTCTATATCTATTAAAATGATCATCTGATTTCTGTCCTTGAGCCCATTTATATGATGTGTTACATTTATTGATTCGCGTCTGTTGAATGAAGCCACCTTGGCCAGGGTGAATGATTTTTTTGATGTTTTATTCAATTTATTGTGTAAGTATTTTATTGATGTTTTTGCATTTATGTTCATCAAGCAATTTGGCTTAGAATTTTATCTTGGTGTTGCTGTGTCTTTATATAATTCCATATTACAGTGTGACTGACTTTGTAAGAAGAGTTTTAAGACACTCCTTTTCTATTTTATCAAATAGTTTGAGCATTGGTCTTTAAAAGTCTGATAGAAGCTGGGGGTGGTAGATTTGGGGCCAGCCTGGTCTACATAGCAAATGCCAGGATAGCTGCCTCTGATAGACTTTACCAGTGAATCCAGCTGGGCCTGGACATTTTCTCTTGCTTGGAGATTTTATTACTGTCCCAATTTCATCAATTGATTTGTTATTTTATTTTATTTGTGTGTGTGTGTGTGTGTGTGTGTGTGTGTGTGTGTGTGTATGTGTGTGTGTCAGAGAGAGAGAGAGAGAGAGAAAGAGAGAGAGAGAGAGAGAGAGAGAGAGAGAGAGAGAGAGAGAGAAATAGAGAGAGAAATGCACATGCGCAGGTGCCTAAAAAGGCCAGAGGCAACACTGAATCCCCTGAAGATGGAGTTACAGATGGTTGTGAGTCACATGACATGGGTATAGGAAACCAAACCTGAGTTCCTGGAAGACAACAAGCACTCTTAATCACTGAGACAGCTCTCCAGGCCCGTGTTTAAATTCTTTCTCCCAACCACACTAGAAATCAGTAGGAGGCTCCTCAGAAAATTGGACATACTACTACCTGAGGACCCAGCTATACCACTCCTGGGCATATACCCAAAAGATGCTCCAACATGTAATAAGGACACATGCTCCACTATGTTAATAGCAGCCTTATTTATAATAGTCAGAAGCTGGAAAGAACCCAGATTCCTTCAACAGAAGAATGGATACAGAAAATGTGGTATATTTACACGATGGAGTACTACATAGGTATTAAAAACGATGAATTTATGAAATTCTTAGGCAAATGAATGGAACTAGAAAATATCACCCTGAGTGAGGTAACCCACTCACAAAAGAACACACATGGTATGCACTCACTGATAAGTGGATATTAGCCCAAAAGCTCGGAATACCCAGGATACAATTTCACAGACCACATGAAGCTCAAGAAGAAGGAAGATCAAAGTGTGGGTGCTTCGGTTCTTCTTAGAAAAGGGAACTCACAGGAGCAAATACGGAGATAAGGTGCAGAGCAGAGACTGAAGAAAAGGCTATCCAGAGACTGTCCCACCTGGGAATTCATCCAAGAGACAGTCACCAAACTCTGACACTACTGTGGATGCTAAGAAAGGCTTGCTGAAAGGAACCTGATATAGCTGTCTACTGAGAGGCCCTGCCAGAGCCTTACAAATACAGAGTCAGATGTTCGCAGCCAACCATTGTACTGAGTGTGGCGTCCCCAATGAAGGAGTTAGAGAAAGGACTGAAGGAACTGAAGGGTTTGCAACTCCATAGGAAGATCAACAATATCAACCAACCAGAAGCCCCCACACACACACACTCCCCGGAGCTACCAGGGAAAAAGCCACCAACCAAGGAGTACACATAGTAACATAGCTCTGGTTGCATATGTAGCAGAAGACAGCTATGTCAGACATCAATGGGAGGAGAGGTCCTTGGTCCAGTGAAGGTTCGATAGATGCCCCAGTGTAGGGGAATCGAGGGCAGGGAGGTGGGAGTGGGTGGGTGGGTGGAGGAACACCCTCATAGAAGCAGGTGGAAAGGGGATAGGAGAGGGGGTTTCTGGGAGAGAGGGAAACCAGATAAGCGGATAACACTTGAAATGTAAATAAATTAAGACTTAAAAAAAGAGCCGGGCGTGGTGGCACACGCCTGTAATCCCAGCACTCAGGAGGCAGAGGCAGGTGGATTTCTGAGTTCGAGACCAGCCTGATCTACAGAGTGAGTTCCAGGACAGCCAGGGCTACACAGAGAAACCCTGTCTCAAAAAAATTAAAAAAAAAAAATTTTAAAGAAAAAGAAAAAAGAAAGGAAAAAAAGAATTTAAGAAAAAAAAATCTTTTTCCCATCCTGGTTTAATTTGGGTAGACCATATGTCTCAGGAATTCATGTATTACTTTTACAACTTCCAACTTAATAAGATCATATATTTTTAAGTATGCCCTAAATGTTTTCTGAATTTCCCCGGTATCTGTTGTAAAGTCTCTTTTCCGTTTTATGGGTTGTTTTTGTTTTTTTGTTTTTTCATTTTTGCCTATCTTGTTTTTCTCTTGAAAGAAATAGCTCTCTGCTTCATTGATTCTTTCTTCAGTAATATCTAGCTTGATATTATGTCTTTTCATATACTAATTTTATGTTCGATTGTTCTTCCCCTCGGGTGATCATTATTTATTTGAGATCTCTTTAATTGTTAATGTAGGCAGTGTAGCCCAGAGCTCTCTCAGAACTGCTACTGCTGTATGCTGAGAGCGTTCACATGGTGTCTTCCTTTCCATTCGATGTGGAACTGTTTGAATTTCCTCCCCATTTCTTCAGTGGCCCACTCATCACGCAACAGTGTGTGGTTTAATCCTCATGAGTCTGTTGTTGTACAGCTTCTCTTGCTGTTGATTTTCAGTTTTACTCCATTGTGGTCAAAATACAAGAGAGGATTTCCACATTTGCTGGGTGTCCCACACATGTCCTCGTCTTGGGAAAGTCCCAGAGGCTGCTGAGAAGAATGTTCTGCATATTCGGATGAAATGTCTATAAAGATCTGCTAGTCCCACTTGGTCCGTGGTGTTATTTAACTCAGATACACTTTTGTCCTTGGGATGACCTGTCTACTGTGGAACTTGGTATTGCGATAACCCAGTGCTATTGTGCTGAGGTTAATATATGATTTCACATCTAATAGTGTTTGATATTAAAATTTAGTACGCTCATGTTTGGTGCATACATGTTTAGAATGACAATATCCTCTTGATGGTCTGTTCTCTTTAATCAGTATAAAGTAACATTCTTTATCTCTTCTGACTAGTTTGAAGTGAATTTTGTCAGGAAATAAAACAGTAATACCTGCTTGTTCACTAGGTCAATTTGCTTGTTTTTTGTTGTTGTTTTGTTTGTTTGTTTGTTTTTTCCTTTATCCTAAGGTAGTATTTGTCTTGATAGTGAGGTATGTTTCCTAGATTCAGTAAATACATGGGACCTAATTTTTAAATCCAATATATTAGCCTGTGTTTTTTTAAATAGGGACTTGAGGCCATCACTATTCAGAATAACTATTGGAGGTACGTATTAGCCCATGTCACTGTGTTGACTGTGGTGGCTGGTGCTCTCTTCCTCCTTGTTTGGTTACTCTCTGTTGGGTGTAGCTTTTTCCGTCCTGTAGTCTATAGATGGTTTATCTTCCTTCAAGTATTCTCTGCAGAGATCATTTAGTGGCCAGAAGTTTCTTAAACTCTTTTTAATCCCAGAAAGTTTTTCTTTTCTTTTCTTTCTTTTTTTTTTTTTTTTTTTTTTTTTTTTTTGATTTTTTCGAGACAGGGTTTCTCTGTGTAGCCCTGGCTGTCCTGGAACTCACTCTGTAGACCAGGCTGGCCTCGAACTCAGAAATCCACCTGCCTCTGCCTCCCAAGTTCTGGGATTAAAGGCGTGTGCCATCACCGCCCGGCCAAAAAGTTTTTCATATTCCTTCAAACTAAGGACATTAAAGTCTTCCTGCCTTTTAGAGTTTCTGGGGAGAAATCTCTTGTGCTGAGCCTGGCTTCATACAGAGCCTGGTGTTTCTCTCATGCACCCTTCAATGTGCATCTTTGTTCTGCTTACTATTTTAACTACAACTTGACATGAGTTGTCTTTTTTTCCTGGTCTTCAGTGTTTTTTTTGTTGTTTTGTTTTTTTTGTTTTGTTTTGTTTTGTTTTTTGTTTTTTTCGAGACAGGGTTTCTCTGTGTAGTCCTGGCTGTCCTGGAACTCACTCTGTAGACCAGGCTGGCCTCGAACTCAGAAATCCACCTGCCTCTGCCTCCCAAGTGCTGGGATTACAGGCGTGCGCCACCACGCCCGGCTCGGTCTTCAGTGTTTTAACCACCACATGTACCTAAGTGGGTAGCTCTTTTCCATAGATGTGGGGAATTTTTCTGCTATGACTTTATTGACAATGTTTTCTATGCTTTAAGCATGAGGTTCTATTTCTTCTATGTCCATGGTTTGTAGATTTAGTCTTTTCAGGATGTCCCATAGATTTTAAAAGTTCTGTTCATGCCTTCTTGTGAATATATACTTTTACAGTCTGAATGAAATTTCTCTACCTTGTCTTCAAGCACTGATATTCTGTCCTCCCCATGACCTATTCCTTTGCTGGAGCTTTCCATAGAGTTTTTTATTTGACTTATTGAAGTTTTCATTTCCAATATTCCACTGGCTTTTCTTCAGTATTTCTATCTCTGCAGTTATTACCTTCATATCCTATACTAATTCAGCTACTGTGTCCCCTTGGAATTCATTCAGGAGTTTATGGCCTCTGGTGTATTTGAACATACTTAAAATCATCTTCTTGAATTTTCTGCCATCGACTTTGTCTAATTCACTCTCCCTGGAGGTCAATTACAACTGCATTACTAATTTCTGCAGAAGTCGTGTTGTCGTGATATTTCATGTTTCTTCTACTTTTGCATTGGAACTTAAGCACCTGTGTTTGGTCACTGGTTGAATTCTTTTTAAGTTGCCCTAATTCTTTCAGCAAAAGTATTCTCAACATTCAACAAGGACTAGATTTCAGTAGGGCTGGATCGTCATTTTTATCTACTACACTGGTGTCTAGGACACCAGGCTCAATCCTCAGGGCTCCCCCGAAATTAGAATACTGTCTTCAAAATGGCCACTATCAAAGGGTATGCTTGCCATGAAAATACAGTAACCATCAAAGAAAAATAAAAACGGAAACCCTTAAACGTCAGTCATTTTAGGAAGGGAAGGAGCAGCGACATGACCCTATAGGATAATATGTTAACTACCATGGAAAGTGGGGGAAAGAGCGTAAGACCGGTGGTCGGCACCAGACTGTAGACAGTAAGTGTGAATAGAAGAGGGGCCAGCCGCAGGGATGAGTCAGCTCGGGCTGCAAGTCAAATGGAAAAGACATCAGTCAATCCACTCATCCAGATAATCTACAACCACTCCAGCTCTCGAGAGGCTGGCACGCGGAAACCCTGCAAACGAGGGCGAGCCTGTGCTCCTCGACAAGGGAAGATGAAAAAAGAGAGACAGGTTGAGGACACAAGCAAAGAGACCAAAGCTAGGCAGCTGACTTGGCATTTCAATTCACTGGTGTTAAATACGTAAGAATAACGAAAGGGGAGAGAGCTGAGAGTAGGGTGGAGCTGATACACTCTAGCTGCTTGCTGTCCCTTGCTTGGGCTCCCAGAAGACCATGACACCCCTGTGCATTCCTTTGTAGGGTCGAGTCATGAATGCTGGTCATACCTCTGGATGGTCCCTTAGGAGTCCAGCTGTCAGTGCTGGCCCTGCCCCTGTGCAATCCTTCCCAGTGTCCAGTTCGCTGGAACGTGCCCTGCAGACTGTGCTCCGATCAGGTTTCCATCCCACCAAACACTTCATAGTTCCGATCAAAGTTTCTTCCTACCATCTGGAAGCACTCATGGCCAGGTTCCCACAATAATCCCATGACACTTGCTCTGAGTTTTCTCCAAGACCTAAGAGGTCTCAGCCACCATCACCACAGAGTCAACAGAGGTCTTTTCAGAATGGCGCCCCCACAGCTTCCTAGTGCTGTGGGTTTTCCTGGGGTCTCCCCTCCCTCTCCTAGGGTTGCTCTGCACCCCTCATCTGACCTCTTCCGCTCTCTGACACTCCTGACACACAGAGGAAGACCTCGCATGCTTATCACTGAAAGTTCAAGTGCAGATCTTCTGAACTTTGCTGTTAGAACACAGCTCTTATCTGCTGCTTCCTCTCACTGGAAGCAGAATAGCCCCTTGAACCAAACCAATTCCCAGGACTTCATCTCCTGCTTTGGGAAGCTCCCTGGTTTGCTTTGGTATCAAAACTACCGATGGCCGGGCGTGGTGGCGCACGCCTGTAATCCCAGCACTCGGGAGGCAGAGGCAGGCAGATTTCTGAGTTCGAGGTCAGCCTGGTCTACAGAGTGAGTTCCAGGACAGCCAGGACTATACAGAGAAACCCTGTCTGAGGGAGCGGGGGGTGGGGGGGGGAGCCTACCGAAAACGAAATATCAGCACTTCAAAAGCTGCCGTCCAGCTCCCGCTGTGTAAAGCCTGTAGCACCTAGCAGAACATCCCAGTCTCTTGCCCTCCACCTTCCCTTCCTGCACACTCCTGGGAGCTCTGGAGAACCCCTGTGGTTTCCACAAGGAGGCACTCTAGCATTCAGGCAACAGTGGGCAGAATTGCCCCACCCCCACCCCCACCCCAGCAAGCACAGTGGTCTATTCTGGAGAAAGGAGGGAGCTTTACTGACGTAAGACCCCAGCATCGTGCTCTCTAAACCAGGGGAACCACCACTGACACACGGAGGAAGATCTCATGCACAGGGGAAGTGGTGGGTCCTGAGGCCAGAGGCAAGGGAGGAACCACCAGGTCGTCACAGAAATCCCCTTTGATGGAAAGATTTTTTCCTGGAGCACCGCCCACCCAGTGTTTCCTCTTCCCTGTCCATCAACTTGTCGATTTCAAAGATTTATTTATTTTACTTTATATGTACGGGTGTTTTGCCTGCAGGTATGTCTGTGCACTGTGTGTGCACAGACCATGAGGAGGCCAAAAAAGGCCATAGATCATCTGGAACTGGAGTTATGGATGGTTGTGAGCTGTCATGTGGTTGCTAGGAGTGGAACCTTATCCTCTGCGAGGGTTGTAAGTCCTCTTAACCTCTGAGCCATCTCTCCAGCCCCTACATTGTCATTTTTGGAGCATTTATTATATGCCAGGCGATGTGTTTATAAAAAGATAAAGAGATATAAGATATGTTCTATGGGGGTGTGGTGAAGTATGGGGGAAAGGGGGGGTGCTTCAGCAGGCCCATGCCAAGGCATCCCACCCCCACCCCTGAGGGACCAGCCACACGATGGAATAGTACAAAATAGAGTTTATTCAGAGCATTGGGAGGGGAGTTAAGAGGGTAGAAGAGGCAGAGAACGGCAGAGAGAGGGAGAGAGTAGAGAAGTAGAGGTCGGCCATGACCAAGTGGAGAGGGGAGGGGAGGAAAAGGGGAGAGGGGGGAGCAAGAGGAAGAGGCAAGAGAGAGAGGAGGGGGCAAGAAGCCCCTTTTATAGTGGGTCAGGCCTACCTGGCTGTTGCCTGGTAACTGTGGGGTGGAGTTTAGAGAGAGTGCTGACATCAGGCATCCTTGTGGGTGCCAGGATCGCAGAATGACCGAGACAAAAAAGTGTCTTGGCGGAGCTGGTGGGTGTGTACATCACTACTCTCTCTACTTTACAACAACAGGACCACAAGAAACGTAAAGAACACAGGCACAGAAGAGGGGTCCTGCTCCTCTCCTTTTACCTGCTAATTCACTCTTCCTATAGAGGTGAAATCATAATAGCGGTCAAAGTTACCAGGCCTCACAATGAGAACCCTCCCCATATTTTCCCTCCCTCCAGCTCGTCCCGACTTCCTTCTGCCTTCCGCCCTATCAGTCCCTTGACTTCCAGGTCTTATTTGTTTCCATGCATGAGAAGATGCATATTTGTCTTTCTGTATCTGCGTTATTTGTTATTTTACTTAAATGTGACTGTGATGTCCAGTTTCCTCACGGACTTCCCTGGAGATCCAATCCCCCACCAGACACACTTCCGCCCAAGGCCCTTTCCTTTGCTCTCTTTGACTCTCCCTCCAAATTCCTCAGATCTGTGAACCAGCTCTCCTTCAGCAACTCACGGCCAGCATACTCAGACACAGCCTTCCCATCAGGCCTGAGGGCAGCGCTGACGACGTTGGGCCTGGAGCTCGAGGAAGGCCCAGATTAGAGTGGAGAGCCAGAATGAGATCTTTTGTCCAAGAACCTGATATTTACCCATTTCGCTCATTTTACTACATATTCCCCCAAAAGAGTGCCTCTGTCGAATTATTAATTTCTTTGGAAGACCCAGGCTCCTAGCTCAGAGATTTCACAGAGGTGAGTACAATGGCGTCCTTTTGCTGAGAAGGAAACAGGCACCTGGAAAGATAGGTGCTCTTGATGTCCCTGTCAGTGACCAAGGAGGCAGGATCAGAAAAGGAAGAGTTAGACTCTGTCCCAGTGTTCTTTCCTTTCTGGGTCTCAGCTGCCTGTGCCATTTGTGTGGTCTGTGCTGTCTCCCTTTAAAAAAATAACCAGTTCCAATTCTAGTCCCCATGGTCTCGGGCTGTACTCTTCTTTGGAATAGGGTCACTATCCATGTCACTAGGTATGATTGAGGGCACCCTTGATCAGGGAGGGTCACTTCCTAATCCGTCAGAGCAGGTGTCCCTGTGAGAAGATCATGTAAAGAAACAAGTTAAGAGCTCCCTGTGGTGATGAAGAGGGGCCGCCGGAAACAGTGGAGCTGAAAGCCTGGACACATCAGAGACTCCTAGTGACAGCGGATGCTACCCAAGCCACACTCTTCCTAGTCCCCGAGAGAGAGGAAGGTCCGGTTTCCACCTCCCCCAGAAGAAGGCCCTGCCTTCCTTCCTCTTATCACTTGGGGCTGCTTACTGCCACCTCCAAGGCTTCCTGTCCCCCACAGCAGTCAGAACCACCTTGTCCTGCCAGAGCCCTGCAAGCCCTCTTCCATGAAACTCCCAAAGAAGAGCTCCGTTGCCCCGGTGGCCCGCGGTTAATCTGCCTGTTGCCCCGGTGGCCCCCGAGGTTAATCTGCCTCTTCAGGGTTCCTGACACGGCGCTTCTAGTGTGTTTTGTTGCCTGCTGCATCTCTGTCTGCCGTTTCCTTTACAAATCTTACTTTTCCAATCGGTTCCTAAGGAACTTTAGGACGGTATTGATGGAGAAGAGACTTGAAATGACAGAGCTGGTGTCATAAAGGATTTACTCACAGATTTGCTTAGGAAATAAAGTAGAATTTAATAAGGCCACCCAAAGTAAGAGAGCAGAGCTCCAAAATACAGTGAAGAGAAAAAGTGTACTGTCCGGGCCTGTTTGAGAGACGTGAGATATAGGATGTTAAGGGTGCTCATGTTTGTTTACAAAGACTGATGGCTGGGCTGGAGAGATGGCTCAGCGGTTAAGAACACTGACTGCTCTTCTGAAGGTATTGAGTTCAATTCCCAGCAACCACATGGTGGCTCACAGCCATCCATAATGATATCTGATGCCCTCTTCAGGTGTGTCTGAAGACATTACATATAATAAAAATAAATCTTAAAAAAAAAAATCAAAGACTGATCTAATTGGCTGTACTCCCATAACAGACAGAGAAGGCCCCAAATCACAAGCTGCCATTACGCTCCTCTCTGCATCAAAGAATATGACTCAAAGGGCCTCTCTGCCAGGAGGCAGCGCGGGGTTAGGGCCACCATTAAGTCCTGGCCTAACTCAAATTCCCCTGGTGCCCTCATGCAGAAAAGCTTAAGTCTTCCAGTGGTCAAGATGGCCCGGTAACAACGATTGGACTAGGGCAACGCCGATGTGCTTAAGAAATAATCCTGAGCCAACCAGTAGTGGCGCACACTTTTAATCTCCTTGGGAGGCAGAGGCAGGTGGGTCTACAGAGGGAGTTCCAGGACAGCTAGAGTTACACAGAGAAACTCTGTCTCAAAAAATTAATAACAACAACAATAATAATAATAATAGTAATTGCTAGGATTCTGTCTAAACTCCACCCCACAGTTACCTAGCAACAGCCAGGTATGCCCCTTTCCACCGTTACCTGGCAACAGCCAGGCGGTCTGGCCCACTATAAAGGGGCTGCTTGCCCTCCTCTCTTGCCTCTCACTCTCTTAGCTTCTCTCTTGCCCTCTCTTGGGTTCTTCTCTGTCCCTCTCCCCTCCCCCCTCTCTCCACATGGTCATGGCCGGCCTCTACTTCTCTACTCTCTCCCTCCCTCTGACTTTCTCTGCCTCTACTACCCCCTTAACTCCACTCCCCATGCCCTGACTAAACTCTATTCTACGCTATACGCGACATGTGTCTGGTCCCTCAGGGGGAAGGGATGCCCAGGCATGGGCCCGCTGAGGCACCCCCTTCCCCCACACCACCATAAAACGTATCCTTATGCCTCTTTCTCTTTTTATGATCACAACAATAATAATAATAAAACAGAAATAACAACAACAACAACAACAATTCTGGCGATATTTTTGCTCTGTTAATCTCCTATCTGCACTGGCCAGACTTGCAGTCTCCTGTCTCTGTTCAAATTGTTCAAAGTAGAACCTAGGGACTGGACCTGAAATAAACCTCAAGATGAGAGAGAGCCTGTGTGGAATGCACAAGCCTAAGCATATATAAACCATCTCTTCATGAACCGTCCCTCTATAGGCATTAACCAGAGCTAGACACACACTATACCAAAACAACAACAACAAAAACTTTTGTTTTTCATGTATTAATCTTTAAATGTGCAGAGTGAGTTGTCACTGAGAAGACATATTAATATTAGCTCTAGAACAATATCAGGCACTTCTCAGGGTTGTTTCACACCCTGGAGCAGAGTCTGGTCTTCAGACTCGGTAAACACAGCCAAACCAACCAATGGAAAGGGCATGAAATGGCTCCAGAGAGGAGTGGCTGGCCACAAGCCTGATACGTGAGTTCAAACTCAGACACCAGAAGGTGAGGAGGTGTGGGAGGTGGGGCCAGGACCTTGCTCTGGGGGGAAAGTGTGGCTTGGGTAGTGTCTGGTGTCACTGGGACTCTCTGCCATGTCCCGGCTTTCAGATCCATAGCACCGCCTCATTGCCACGGGGAGCCCTTAACTTGTTTCTTTACATTATCTTCTCTCTCTCTCTTTAAAAAAAAAAAAAAAAAACAAAACTGTATTTATTTGTTATTTATATGAGTACAGATGGTTGTAAACCACCATGTGGTTGCTGGGATTTGAACTCAGGACCTCTGGAAGAGCAGTCAGAGCTCTTAACCGCTGAGCCATCTCCAGTCCCTATACTGTCTTCTCTCAGGATGCCTGCTCTGACCAGTTAGGAAGTGACCCTGATCGAGTGTGCCCTCCTGGAAAGGCTGACAGAGAGACCCAACTGCACAAAGCTGGGTTCCCTGACTCCCACACGGCCACGGCGGCACATGCATGCCCACAGACTAACAAGAAATAACTTTTTTTTTTTTTTTTTTTTTTTTTACAAAAGAAAGAGAAGAGAAACCAATTGGTTCCTGGTCTGGGGTGTGGGTGGGAAATCTTGGCTCAGGAGCCCTGAGAATCTTACCTTTCTTTCAGAAACTCTTCGAACTCCTTGCAGTTCTTACGACCATTGTTCAGATGCTGGATGATGCTGTCGTAGCCGATGGTGCTGAGAATGTCCGGGCTCTGTTGAGATAAACAACACGTCGTCAGGCCAAGGAGAAGCATGAAGAATGGGTGGGTGGGCAGAAGAGGCAGGGAGCCCACAGTGGGACTTCACTGGATCCCTTTTACAAAGACGTGTGTCCTGAGAGAATACAGAAAAGACATGGAGATTAAAAAAGCCGGGAAGTGAGCCGGGCGTGGTGGCGCATGCCTTTAATCCCAGCACTTGGGAGGCAGAGGCAGGCGGATTTCTGAGTTCAAGGCCAGCCTGGTCTACCGAGTGAGTTCCAGGACAGCCGGAGCTACACAGAGAAACCCTGTCTCGAAAAACAAAACAAAAAAACAAACAAACAAAAAAAAAAAGCCGGGAAGAATAGTTCAAACAACAAAGCTGACGGGCCACAGAACAGGAGGGACAAGCCAGAGGCATAAGAGGGAGGCGTAAGGATATTTTCTAGTTCCACCCCTTTGCCTGAAAAATGTATGATGTCCTCATTTTTAAATGTCACCCTGGCCGGGCGGTGGTGGCACATGCCTGTAATCCCAGCACTTGGGAGGCAGAGGCAGGTGGATTTCTGAGTTCGAGGCCAGCCTGGTCTACAGAGTGAGTTCCAGGACAGCCAGGGCTACACAGAGAAACCCTGTCTCGAAAAAACCAAATCCAAAATTCAAAAAAAAAAAAAAAATCACCCTGACTGAGGTAATTCAGACCCAAAAGGACATGCATGATATGTACTCACTACTAGGTGGATATTATCCAAAAAATACAGAATACCCATGACACAACCCACAGACCATAAGAAGTGTAACAGGCAGACAGGCCCAAGTGAGAATGCTTCAATCCCACTTAGAAAGGGGAAGGAAATAATCACAGGAGGCAGAGGGAGGAAGAGGCCTAGGTGGGAGAGGGGAGGGCAGGGGAGGGAAAGGGGGAACAGGGTCAGGTATGGGGGGAGGAGACAGGAGAGAAGCCCAGCGGGCCAAGGGAAAGAATGGAGATAAGCAGCATGGGGGGGGGGGCTCTCTAGAAAGTGCCAGAGACCCAGAAGGTGAGAGACTCTTTGGACTCAACGGGGGTGACCTTAGTCAAAATGCCCTACAATAAAGAGTCCACTCCAGTAGATAGACAGGGCCTCAAGTGCAGGGACAGGGTTACTAACCCAACAGTCAAAATTTCTGAACCAAAATTTCTTTTCTGTCTGAAAGAACTGCAGGGACAAAAATGGAGAAGAGACTGAAGGAAAGGCGGTCCAATGACCAGCCCAATTGGGATCCATCTCATGGAGGGGCACGAAGGCCTGACACTCCTATGCTATGATGTGCTTACAGACGGGAGCCTGGCATGGCTGTCCTCCGAGAGGCCAGACCCGGCGGCTGACTGAGACAGATGTAGATACACCCAACCACTGGACTGAAGTCAGGGACCCCTATGGTAGAATTAGGGGAAGGATTGAAGAAGCTGAAGGGGAGGGTGACCTCAGAGAAAGAGCAGCAGTCTCAACTAACCCAGACCCAGACTCTAGGGAGCTCCCAGAGACTGAGCCACCAACCAGGAACATGCATGGGCTGGTCCAAGGCCCCTGACACGAATATAGCAGAGGTCTGCCTGGTCAGGCCTCAGTGGGAGAGGATGTGCTTAATCCTTGAGAGACTCTCAGGGAAGGGAAAGGCCTGGTGGGGGGGAGCACCCTTTCATAGTTAAAAGGGAGGAGGAATGGGATGAGGAACTGCATGGGTGGAGGGACTGAGGGGGGGGGGGCAACGACTGGAATATAAATAAATAAAATAATTATTTTTAAAAAGAGAGAGAGTCGGGCGGTGTTGGTACACGCCTGTAATCCCAGCACTTGGGAGGCAGAGGCAGGCGGATTTCTGAGTTCGAGGCCAGCCTGATCTACAGAGTGAGTTCCAGGACAGCCAGAGCTACACAGAGAAACCCTGTCTCGAAAAACCAAAAACAAACAAACAAACAAATAAAAAGAGAGAGAGAGACATAAGGCTAAGGGGTGAGGCGGCTTGCTCTTCGGCTCCACTCACACCTAAGTCCGGCCAGGAGAGACAGGAGGAAGTTCCACTCCAGCCCTTTGCTTGCAAGCTCACAGGGCTTGGCGGGAACTGCCTCAGGCTGCAGGCCCATTTTAATCAGACTCTACACAGCATCAGTTTGTCCTTAAACCTGACATCAGAGGCCCTGACATCTTCTAGAGCCAGTTAGTACTCTTGAAGGACTGCGGGATATCTGTGAAAGGGAAGCGGTTCTGAGCCGCAAGGCAAGAGCAGGGCCGCAAGCCAGAGTGAAAGAAAGAGGCCACCGGCCTGTTGGCCTGCAAATGGGAGGCTGGGCCAGCGCCTGGGCCTATGCACGGTTCCTGGCTCTAGTTGGGGGGGGGGGGGGGGAGATTTTTTTTTTTTTTTTTTTTTTTTTTGGTTTTTTTGAGACAGGGTTTCTCTGTGTAGTCCTGGCTGTCCTGGAACTCACTCTGTAGACCAGGCTGGCCTCGAACTCAGAAATCCGCCTGCCTCTGCCTCCCAAGTGCTGGGTGTTGGTACTCTGTTCAAGCTCCACCCACAGCTACCTGGCAATAGCCAGGTATGCCCCGCCCCACATGCCTGCTCCACTGTAAGAGGGGCTGCCTGCCCCCTCCTCTCTCTCTTTCCCTGCTCCTTCCCCTCTCTTCTCATCTTCTTACCTCTCTGCCCCTTTTGGGCTCCCCTCCCCCCTCTCTCCACGTGGTCATGGCCAGCCTCTATTCTCTCTCTTCTCTCTTTCTCTCTCTCTCTCTCTCTCTCTCTCTCTCTCTCTCTCTCTCTCTCATATTCTCTAAATAAACTCTATTCTATACCATGTTGGTATGTATGTGTGCCGAAATCCGGGAACATCAACAACTACATTAATAAAGAAACCATCACTGGACGCTGGGCGTGGTGGCGCACGCCTGCCTCCCAGCACTTGGGAGGCAGAGGCAGGCGGATTTCTGAGTTCGAGGCCAGCCTGGTCTACAGACTGAGTTCCAGGACAGCCAGGACTACACAGAGAAACCCTGTCTCAAAAAAAAAAAAAAAAAAAAAAAAAAAAAGAAACCATCACTGGGATCATGCGCCACCACGCCCGGCGATAATATTTAATTTTTAATTAGCAATTTCACTAACTCCCCTGTAATGCAACGTTTAGATTATCATTTGCAAAGTCCAAAGCTAGTCAGTCTCTCAATTCTCATGTTTTCTGGAAGTCTCTTCTGGGTAGCCCAGTTCCCTCTTGTGAGTTCTTTATATTTGGTGTTCCAGTACTCAGACAGACGGCCTTTCTGTTCCAGCTTTCTGAATGTTGGAATAGAACACCGTCACCACCCCTGAGTCCCTCACAGAAATGTCTCCCTTAATGTTATACACCTCACAGGCCTACAACAGAAATGTGTACAGTAAGCTCTCTCCTGAAACTCCACCCAAACACTTAAGATCAGAACAACGAAGCAAAGCCTCCTGGGACATGAACAGAGAAACACGAGGGGTCACTGTCAGCATCCTTTGTAGACAGAAGTCTCCGTTCCCACTCACTGAGAATGCTTGACTTCTCCGAGTTATGACGTCTGGGAGGTGGTTTCTCTTTTCTTAATTAAAGGTACAGACAGTTTAGGTCTGGTGGGCAAGGAAGCTAGAACAGAGTTTCCCGAAAACACAGACATTCCAACTGCCGGTCTTAAAAATGAAACAGAGCAGCTGCCCAGTCACTCAGGATCGTGAAGGAAGGAAACCATGTAAGAATCAACTCAGAAGAAATTGCCAGGTAAAGGGAAGGAGCCGGCACCAGGTGCACGGTGGTCACAGAGCGTGAATACTAACAATGCCAGAAGCAAGACAGGAAGGGATGTGCCGGAGACCCAGGATGGACCAAGACACCCGGCACCTAGAGAACGGTCTCCAAGGGACGCTGCTGGAGAGTTCTGTGGGCTTGCCACACGAATGGGAAGAACTGAGTTCAATCCACAGAAGTCAGGGGGAGCAATTTGCACTCCTAATCCCAGCCCTGGAGAGGCAGAGACAAGCAGATCCCAGAGCCTGCAGCCCAGCAAACCGAAACTAATCATTAAGGTCCAGCGGGAGACTGTCCCAGTGAGACACTGTCTCAAAATACAGGGTGCACAGCTCCTGAGGGAAACTGCCAGAGGCTGGCCTCTCACATCTATAGACACTTGTACCTGCCCATTCCCAGAGAGCAGAGGGAGCACGGACGTAGGGAGCACGGACGTAGGGAGGGACAAAAAAGGGGAAGGGAAGGTCGGCTCAGAGACTTCACACAAGGCACAACTACCTGTGCCTCCAGGGGATCTGACACCCTCTTGTGGCCTCCGCAAGCACCCATACACTCATGATATGCACACACGCATGCACACACACTCAAAATAAATCTTTTAAAAACAAATGTAAATATATGAATATCAAAAATAAGGGCATGTTTAAAGAGCATCGTAATCTGCATTGCAAGTGGGGATGCAGGGATGCTGAGCCCTGGCTCTTGTCCTTGGCCTCACCACTGGAGCCTTCTGGGCATCTCCACATCCTCCCTCCCCCACGTCTCCCACTCCGGTCTCCTCTTTCCTCTCAAGAATGAACGACGCACACCACCACCCTGAGTCCTTTCTACTTACTATTCCTTCTGTGGGAATGTCATGTCTTTTTTTTGTTTGTTTGTTTGTTTCGAGACAGGGTTTCTCGGTGTAGTCCTGGCTGTCCTGGAACCCACTCTGTAGACCAGGCTGGCCTCGAACTCAGAAATCTGCCTGCCTCTGCCTCCCAAGTGCTGGGATTACAGGCGTGCGCCACCACGTGCGCCACCACGCCCGGCGGAATGTCACGTCTTAAACCCCACCTCTGCTGCAGAGCCTGCACAATCCCGTTTCTTCTCTGAATAGCATCTTCCTGGGGGAATTTACTGTCTTCTCTCCCTCTTTAGAAAGCCTGAAGTGTTTCCTGTCACTTGGCTATTAGCATATACTGTTGGGTGGGAAGTATCGTCCCTTTTTCCCCTTTGAGACTGGGTCTCATGAAGCTCAGACCCATCTGACTTACTCCATCTGACTTACTCCATAGCAAGTATGGCCCTCAGCTTGTCACCTTCCTAACCCATGGGCTGGAGTCGCAGCCATTACCACCTGGTACTGGGGATCGAATCTGGGGCTGGCGCACACTAGAGAAACACTACCACCTCAACTATATCCTGAGCCCTAGTTATTATATTGTCTAATAAAATGGTATTCATTATCGGTCATTTGGATTATGCACAAATATTATTGTTCCCGTGAATAACTTTTGACACACATTTAATTTCATACCAACTACACACAAACTACTAACAAATTTATAAAGCCAGCCTGAGACTGTGTACCTGCAGCCAGGGAGTCTACACTCACTCCAGGGAGTCAGCAAATGCCATACACATAAAACAAGTTAGAGATGAAGACAGTCTATAACATGGCTGTATGAAGAACACGTGTGATTGACACAGTAGAAGAAAAAAGGCCAGATGCATCATAGGAAGAGGGAACAAAGGGAGGTGGCAGGCAGACAGGGTTCTGCCGTGTTCCCAGGCTGGCCTGACACCGACAAGCCTCCTAACTTAACCTCCCGGGTGTCAGAATAGGATTTAAATTGCGTCCTTTAAAGTAACCAGGATCCACGAGGAAAAAACATAAAGGCGTTTCAAATGAACTGAGAATGAGAAGATGAGAATTGATGAGATGGGGCCCAACTGGCAGGTCGCTTCTGTAGCTTCCAAAAGGCGGCTCTCAGTCCTCGGCACTCCAGAAGCCATGGAAGGCGGCACGCAGCTGTGTCCTCAACACTCTGGAAGAAGACCCAAGAGTTCAAGGACAGCTTTGGCTATATCATGGGTTAGAAGTCAGGCTGGAGGATACCTGACCTTAGATAGATAGATAGATAGATAGATAGATAGATAGATAGACAGACAGACAGTACAGACAGACAATAGAAGTGAGCAAAAGAAAAAGAGAGAGGTAGTCTTAAAGGCACTGACCCAAGCTTTTACATTAAGTAGCTTAAGAAAAAGAGCTAGATAAGCTGGGCGTGGTGGCGCACACCTGTAATCCCAGCACTTGGGAGGCAGAGGCAGGCAGATTTCTGAGTTTGAGGCCAGCCTGGTCTACAGAGTTAATTCCAGGACAGCCAGGGCTACACAGAGAAACCCTGTCTCGAAAAACAAAACAAAACAAAACAAAACAACAACAACAAAAAAAACAAAACAAAAAAACAAAAAAAGAAAAAGAGCTAGATAAACTTACAGTAAGTGGTAGAACAAATTTTAAATAATGGAATGAAATAAAGATAAACGAGACCACTGATTAAGCCAAGCCATCCTTTGAACAGTTAAATAAAATTGATAAGAGGGGGAAGAATAAAATACAAATTGCCAATATCAGAATGAACGTGTGAACCTCAACACAGATTTCAATCATCTGTAGGATGGAGATTCTAGAGATGCTATAAGCTAAACCTAGCAGGTGTGTCAGCACACATTTGTAATTCCAGCCCTTAAGCAACTGCGGCAAGGAGAATTCAAGATCAAACCCAGCCTGAATGACACAGTGAAATCATATCCCAAAACACCCAGAAGATGGGGCTGGAGAGATGACTTAGCAGGTAAGAGGTCATGATGTCTTCACAGAACAAGAGTTCAGTTCCCAGTACCAGCACCAGGCAGCTCACAGGTCATGCCTGGAACTCTAGGTCCAAGAGAATCAAACCAACCTGTTGTCTCTGAAATCACCAGCATTTATGTCAACTCATCCACCTACAGACACACCTATAGATACATACATACATACATACATACATACATATATATATATGTAAAGATAATTTTGTACTAGAAAAAAGAAGGAAACATCATGAAGTCTCTTAAAAACACAAATGAGCATAAAAAGAAACAGATCTCTGAACAGCTCTACACCTTTACAGAAATATAAAACTCAAGGTACTCTCACAATGAAAGAAAACTGAGGCAAAGCAGGGCATGGTGGTACATGCCTTTAATCCCAGCACTGTGGAGAAAGAGGCAATGAATCTCTGTGAGTTCAAGGACAGCCTGGTCTACATAATAAGTTCTAGAACAGCTTGGGCAAAACAGAAAAACCCTGTCTCCAAAAAAAAAAAAAGAAAGGAAGGAAGGGAAATAGAGAGAAAGAGGGAGAGAAGAGAGAGGAGACAAGGAAAGATTTTAAATTAAATTATATATATATATTATATGACAACAATAAACACTGAACTTGTTGCAAAATCTCATTACTGGAAACCACAAAAAAGCATTGCTGAAAGAAATGTAAGAAGTCCTAAACAGGGGCTGGTGAGACGGCTCAGTGGGTAAGGGCAGCGACCACATGGTGCCTCGTAACCATTCGTAATGAGACCTGACGCCCTCTTCTGGTGTGTCTAAAGACAACTGCAATGTACTTATATATAACAATAAATAAATCTTTGAGCCGGAGCAAGCAGGGTTAACTGGAGAAAGCAGAGGTCCTAAATTCAATCCCTAGCAACCACATGAAGGCTCACAACCATCTGTACAGTTACGGTGTACTCATTATACATAAAAATAAATAAATAAGTAAATCTTTTTTAAAAAGAAGAAGAAGTGCTAAACAAAAAACATCTTACTTGAAGGTATGAGTAGGGTTATAAAGCTGATTTTCTCCCAATCACCCTACAGACTCAACCTAATTCTATCAGAATCCCCAAATCCTCTTCCGTGTATAACTGCCATTTGGACCTAAAATTCATGAAGAGTTACAAAGCACCTGGACTAGGCACAAATAGAAGCACAAGCATCAATTATTGAACTGTTTTGTTTAAATACCCAACCAGCACCACACGCGATAGCGTACAACTGTAACCCAGCGCTCAGAAAGTGGAGGCAGGAAGCTAGATTCAGGAAGAGCCTTGAGTTAACAGCAAGCTGAAAGCCTGTCTGAGCTGCTTGAGACGCTGACTTGAAGGCTGGAAGGTTCCTACCACCTGACTTGAGAACTTTCCACGAAGTCCCGTCAAGTATGATAACCAGATCTGCTCAGAAGAGCCCTGAAGATAAACAAGTAGAAGACAGAACAGAAATAGAGACTCATTTGTCTATAACCAACTGACTTTCAGCAAAGGGAACAAAATGTTTTAACTCTTCGGAACAGATGTTCCTAGAACAAGTGTGTAAACTGGATGGGGGAAGGTCTGTATCCATCTCCCATACACAAAAGTCTATTTGAAGCGAACGCCCATTTAAATGTAAAGCTAAACTCTAATGTTTTTAAAGGAAAACACAGGAAATTATCTTTAAGAACTCCCAAGTCCAGCCGGGCGTGGTGGCGCACGCCTGTAATCCCAGCACTTGGGAGGCAGAGGCAGGGGGATTTCTGAGTTCGAGGCCAGCCTGGTCTACAGAGAGAGTTCCAGGACAGCCAGGGCTACACAGAGAAACCCTGTCTCGAAAAAAACAAAAAAACAAAACAAAACAAAAAAAGAGCTCCGAAGTCACTAAAAAGGAGCGTTGGTGGACTGGGGAATGACTCAATCTATAAATCACTTCCCTTGAAAGCATGAGGAAGTGAGTTTGGTCCCCAGAACCCACATAAAAAGTCCCAGGTGCCCACCAACCAAGGAACATACACAGGCTGGACCTAGGCCTCCCGGCTCATATGCAGCAGATGTGCAGCTTGGTCTTCATGTGGGTCCTGAACAGCTGGAGTGGGGGCTGTGTCTGGCCTCAGTGGGAGAGGAAGCTCCTAGCTTCGGGGAGACTGACTTCAAGTGCCAGGGCCGGAGAATACTTGGGGGGTGGAGGGGAACCCGCTCAGAGGAGAAGGTGAGGGGGAATGGGGAAAGGATTGTGGAAGGGGATGACCAGGAAGGGCACAATGAGCAAGATATAAAGTGAATAAGAAAGAAAAAAAAAGGCTGGAGAGATGGCTCAGAAGTTAAGAGCACTGACTGCTCTTCCAGAGGTTCGATTCCCAGCAACTACATGGTGGCTCACAACCATCTATAATGAGATCTGATGCCCTCTTCTGGTGTGTCTGAAGACTGCTATAGTGTACTCATACATACAAGATAGCTCAGGGTCAGGGCCCAGTAACCACACAGTGCCTCACACCATCTGTAATGGGATCCAGCTCCCTTTTCTGGTGTGTCTGAAGACCGTGACAGTGTACCCACATACATAAAATAAATAAATAAATATTTTTTTAAAAAAACTAAGTTAAAAAAAAAAGTACTGCTAATGTGGTTCAGTGGGCAGAGCACTTTCCTGACATGCAGAGTCCTGGGTATGATCCCAGCACTGCAGAAGACCAGGCACAGCACATCTGTGCTCCTGGCACTTGAGGAGGAAGCAGAGGACCAGGAACTCAAGGTCACCCTCAGCTATGTAGCAGGTTTGAAGCAGCCTAGACAATATGGTATCTTGACTCAAAATATAAATAGACAGACAGAAGTTTATTATATGTATGTGTGTGTCTGTGTGTATCTGTATATGTGTGTGTATGTGTGTATGTGTACGTGTGTGTTTGTGTGTGTCTGTGTGTATGTGTGTGCATATGTGTGTATGTGTATGTGTGTATGTGTGTGTCTGTGTATGTGTGTGTCTGTGTATGTATGTGTCTGTGTGTATGTGTGTGTATATGTGTGTATGTGTGTATCTGTGTATGTGTCTGTGTGTATGTATGTATGTGTGTCTGTGTATGTATGTGTGTATGTGTGTATGTGTATATGTGTATGTGTGTATGTGTGTCTGTGTGTGTCTATGTGTGTATGTGTGTATGTGTGTATGTATGTGTATGTGTGTGTCTGTGTGTATACGTGTGTGTGTGTGTGTGTGTGTGTGTGTGTGTGTGTGTGAGAAAGGCATTGCTGTGGAGAGGCAAGCATGCCCTGGGCCCCAGAGCGGTGCTGACCTTTTCCTTGAAGATTGCCAGAATCAAGGCGGTTGCTGGAGGCCATCACGTTAAAGTCAGGCCCCTGCCTCAGGGTGTCATGGGCTGACACCCTGGCAGAGCTCTCAGAAGCAGCTGCTCCATGCTCACCCACGTGGGGAGGTGCCCTGGCGGCACTCCCAGTGCCCGCTAACTGATCTCTCCACGGCTGCTCCTGCTTCAGCTGCCCCATCCCGAAGGTCCCGGGACTCGGCGTGGAGAATCTGTGTCCTTCACTGTCTGGTTAGCCTGAGTTGGACCGCGTTCTCCCAACCTCATCTGTGCCTTCCCACCTGCCTCTCACTGCAGAGTCCCTCACAGTCCACGGCTCGCCCGCAGCCCCTTCTCTGCTCTCTAATGCTGCCGTGTGCCCTTTGCTATTTTAGTCTGGCTTGAGGACAGATGCTGATAAGAGCATTTGCTTTCCCATTCGGAGACGGAGGCAGGGAGAAAGGCCCCACACTATGCAGGCAGCATATGTATATTGTGGGACGTTTAGACAGTATGTAAAAATGCTAAGATTGATATTGGCTCTCAACACTTGGTACATAGTCACACCCCCCACTGCCTCTCACTTTTAAGACAGTGTCTCACTCTGTATTCCAGATTTATTCCAATTCTCAGTCTTCCTTCCTGCCTCAACATCTGGAATGCTAGGACCTGCGCCGACACACCCGGTTTCGTCCGCTTTTCTTTCTTTCTTTTTTTTTTTTTTAAGATGTATTTATTTTATTTATATAAGTACACTGTAGCTGTCTTCAGACACTCCAGAAGAGAACATCAGATCCCATTACAGATAGCCCATTATGAGCCACCATGTGGCTGCTGGGATTTGAACTCAGGACGTCTGGAAGAGCAGTCCGTGCTCTTACCAGCTGAGCCATCTCTCCAGCTCCCTCCTCTGCTTTTCTTACAAGTTTGAGAATAGCATAGTTATTCTCCCTGCTTCCACTCCTGCTTCTTTATAACCCACTGATAAGGACGGTTCCATTGACCCGCTGAGAAGAGGGTCGTTTAGACCCGTGGAGGGCAAGCGTGGCTCTCACCTAGACAGAGCTGTCTCAGGCCACAGTGGTAAAGTGAGCCAACAGTAGGCTTGCAATATAATGCTGGAGCAGAGCTGGGGTGGGCCTTCTTCACCGTGGATGGCTACCTCGTGAGAGAAAGCTGAAGGACACAGCCACCGTACCGACACTCACTTTGTGTCTAGAAGAACCGGGTTGAAGACGCGGATGGCAGTTTTTCACATCTGCTAAGGTTTGTTTGTCTGATACTTCTCCAACCGACTGAGACAAAAAGTTCTGAATACAAAACAAGCTGTGTCTATCCCACTTGTATCTGCATTCAATAAAGAAATTCTTATGTTCTGAACACATTTCTTTACTTATGTGGCAAGTCTTCAACCGATTTCATCGAAGAAGCACTTGACAAAGTCAAAGCATATTATCTCTTTAATCCTTCCGATCTCTTTGATCCTTCTGAGGTCTCCCAAGTTCCAGGCCAGCCAGTCAGTTGATCCACAGAGGTATTCGTCCAAAGTCATGTGACTTGCAAATGGTAGACTTGGGGCTCAAATTCCTGTGGTGTAGGTATTCCCCCCCCTTCCCCCCCCCCCCAGACACGGTTTCTCTGTGTAGTCCTGGCTGTCCTGGAACTCACTCTGTAGACCAGGCTGCCCTCGAACTCAGAAATCCGCCAGCCTCTGCCTCCCAGAGTCCTGGAATTATAGGCATATGCCACCGCCGCCGCCGGCTGGTATTTCCCTTTTAGAACTTCAAATAAAAAGACTAAAAGACCAAAAGTTGGGTAGGATTCCTATGCTCAAATGAGAAAAGCTAGGGCTGGAGAGACCAGAGCTCAGGCCCCAGCACCCACATAAAAGCAGGCGTGGTAGGCCGGCTATAAACTGAGCTTGGGAGACAAAGGCAGAGAATCCCTGGGACAAGCTAGCTAGCCAGACTCTGCAAATAAGCATATTGCGAGATTGCTGATTATTGCAAGGTTTGAATACGATATTCCATATATCGTCAGTAGGCCATTTGTTAATATTGATCACCAACAATCCATTCATATTTGCAGAGTGAGATCCACTTAGGCTTGAGACAAATAGGAAAGGACGGATAGGGTTGAAGGCACGGGGTGAGTGAGTGAATTCTCCAGTCCTCATCCCAAGACTGAAGGATTCTGATGACACTGTGTGTGGACAGTGAAAGTCTTTGTGGTTGGAGGAGACCACAAGAACGTTGTTTCCTGTGTCTCATCCCCCCCCCCCCGCCCCCCAGTGAATCATGGAAATGGCTCCGTCCCACTCTGTTTATGAAGCATGCTGTGGTCTTTGATGCAAAGCACTGCACATCTGTGCCCTTGCCGCCCAGGCCTCACACAAACGCAGCCTTTGTATGAGGCACCAAGCACCTGGCCTCCCTGGTGAAGGGCGAGGGGGTGGGGTGCTCTCTCGACTTCCAAAAGGCACCAATGCCAATTTGCATGTTTCTCTCCAAACTGGAGGTTTTTAATGAGATGCAAACCATGAAGTCTTCTCTAGCCTCTCCCTTCTTCTGGAATCATCTGCCCACCTCCCCACCCGACCAGGCATGTTTCTAGTTTCTTCTAGAAATCTCCTCCAGGCAGGACCCACCTCCATCTGCTTTCTGTTCTAGTTGTAGCAGATCTCGATGCACCCCCCAACCACTGATTATCGGGTACTTGGGGTACATTGCTTGTGTCTCAAAGACTGACAGGAAGCTGGACGGGAAGCCAGAGCTGGGAAGGGAGCCAAGGACGGGTGATAGCTGCCTCCCCCGAGTGGGGGTGGGACCACACGGGATGCCACGAGGCCTGTGCGCGCAGCAAGACTGTTTTCATTATTCTCTGGCTCACACGTCGCCGGCTCATGTGGCACACATGAGCTCACTGCTGGTTCTGGAAAGCGTTTTGTCTTAAAAGTTTTTAAGAGGCTTCCCAGTAAAAGCGCTAACCCGCCCACTGAAATTAGAGTGCTACTCGGGCCTTGCTTTGGGGGTTTCTGTGAGGGTTGCAGGACACATGGATCATTGATAGCACAGACCTGACTCCTTCCATCTGTCCCTCCTCCTCACCCAGGGCTCATCTTGCTTTGACTTTTTTTTTGGTTTTGGTTTTTTCAAGACAGGGTTTCTCTGTATAGCCCTGACTGTCCTGGAACTCACTCTGTAGACCAGGCTGGCCTTGAACTCAGAAATCCGCCAGCCTCTGCCTCCCAGAGCACTGGGATTACAGGCATGCGCCACCACCGCCCACCCTCCCCCCCCCCCCCGGCTGACTTTTTTTTTTTTTTAAGGCAGGATCTCACTATGCAGACCAGGCTGGCCTCACAGGTGATCTACCTGTCCTGAGTGCTGGGATTAAAGGCAAGACACCACCATATCTGGATTGTGGATTGTTTTGTCTTTTAACTTCTGGAAGCACCTAAGGTGAAGTGTACAGATGCAGTATTTTGAAAAGCACAATCACGCGACCGATGCACTCACCTCTCCACAGAGAAGATCTATAGAGATGTGGGTTACAAAGGCACACACAGGCCAGGCGGTGGTGGCGCACGCCTGTAATCCCAGCACTTGGGAGGCAGAGGCAGGCGGATTTCTGAGTTCGAGGCCAGCCTGATCTACAGAGTGAGTTCCAGGACAGCCAGGACTACACAGAGAAACCCTGTCTCGAAAAAGAAAAACAAACAAAAAAAAAACAAAAAAACAAAAAAAAAACAAAGGCACACACATTCACCTTGTCCCAGAATGTTCTTTCCTGGCCCCTCCCACCAATCTCTAGCTACCCCTCCCTGGTTCTTTTTTTTTTTTTGGTTTTTTTTTTTTGTTTTGTTTTTGTTTTTGTTTTTGTTTTTGTTTTTCCAAGACAGGGTTTCTCTGTGTAGTCCTGGCTGTCCTGAAACTCACTCTGTAGACCAGGCTGGCCTTGAACTCAGAAATCCACCTGCCTCTGCCTCCCAAGTGCTGGGATTACAGGCATGCGCCACCACTCTCTGCTCCCTCCCTGGTTCTTACAGCCTGGCTGTGTTGTTGTCTTTTATGATAGGGTCATTAGCTTTTGTTCTCCTTTTCTTCGTTGAGCCCAGTTTGATCAAGTGACTATAACCCAAAGTATCCACGAATCAGCTGGTATCGGTTTGAGTTGGTTTCAGTTTGAGACTTTGTAAATAAAGTCCCCATAAATGCACTTGTACAAGTCTTTTCGAGTCCCATTCCCAAACGCTGGGTGAGCCCTGAGGAGCTGAACTCTGGGTTATCAGCTGTGGGCATGCTCGGCTTTCTCAAAATGACTGCACAATTTATACTCTCAACAAACGGGAGGGAGCTCTGTGGCTGGCACCCTTGCTGGTGTCAATACTGACTTTTTATTCGTTTATTTAAGTTTTTCTAGACAGGGTTTCTCAAGACAGGGTTACTCTGTATAGCCTTGGTTGTCCTGGCACTGTAGATTAGGCATCTTCAAACTCACAAGAGATCCACCTGCCTCTGCTTCACAAATGCTGGGATTAAAGGTTTGAGCCACCACTGCCTGGCTGACTTTTTCTTTTTAAATTTTCATTTTTGTTAATTAGTTTTGAGGGGAAATTTAATATAAGAGAGTTGATAGAGGGGCCTCACTATGTAGCCAAAATTGGCCACAAAACGGAATTCACCATCTTCTAGTTTGGCCTTCCAAAAGCAGGAGCTATAGCCACTTCTGATCTCTCTCTCTCTCTCTCTCTCTCTCTCTCTCTCTCTCTCTCTGTGTGTGTGTGTGTGTGTGTGTGTGTGTGTGTGTGTGTGTGTTTGTGGAAACAGACCTCAAAGTTGACTTCAGAAGTCTTTCTCAATCACTTTCTACCTTATTCATAGAGGCAGGGCCTCTCAATTGATCCCAGAGTTCATTGATCATACCAGTCTCCCTTCTCTCTGCCTTCTGAGTGCTGAAAAGTCCAGGAGAGGCATCATACCCAGCTGACATTTATGTGGGTTCTGAGGATCTGAACTGGAGTCTCCACGCCAGCACAGCAAGTACTTTTAGACCCTGAGCCACCTTCCAGCCTGAAAGAAATCTCTTTTATAGAGTGTGTGTCTATGATGTCCAAGTGTTCTTCCCCCTTTTCACTGGACTGCTCATATTTTTGTTAATTTTGGAGATGTTTATACAGTCCATTTCTAAGCCCTTTGGCAGATGTTTTTGATACTTTTTCTCCTGCCCGTGATTTCTATTCAGTTCCTTGAGAAGCTGTTTTAATAAGTAGACTCCTTTTGAGACAGGCTCTTGCTCTAACACAGGCCACGCTCAGACTGTCCTCCTTCACTCGGCCTTCTGAATGCTGGGGTGACAGACACATACCCCAAAGCCTAGCTTTCCTAACTACATTGCAAAAGGCTGTGGGAAAAGGTAAGAAAATTAACACGAACAACTTTAGACACAGCATCTCCATGACATTTTCTTAACTCAAGGCAAAAATGCACAAATATTAAACTCCCGGCTTTTTCACAATTGTATCATCAGGAATTATGAAAGTGCTTTCTATGAATCTTAGAAGTGAGAGTCATAGAAAATGGGAACCAGGAGTTTCACAGAAAAGGGAAAGGTGGTAGGCTGGGGCCTGGACATACAAGCTGGTGACCACTCGTCCTTACTGCCACGTGGGTAAAACCATACTGGCAGAGAAAAGCTGGCCATAGAAGAGGGGTTTTTACAGCATGCATAATTGGCAGCTGCTACAAGCGTCACGGAGCAGGCACTCACGTGCGCGGATATACAGTAGAGGTGCACACACACACACACACACACACACAGGCAGGAGGCAGAGGAAGATACTGGCTCTCTTCCTCCGGCACCTCTGTGCTTTATTGCCTTCAGACAGGGTCTCTCTCTGAACTAAAAGCTCCTTGTTTCCAATGAGGTGAGTGAGCCAGGAAACTCCTGGGATCTGCCTGTCTCTGCCTCACCGGGCCAGGATTACATTGAGGAGTGAATGCTGGGGCCACAGCTCCTGGTTGCAGAACAAGCAATCTAACCCGATGGGCCCAACCGCTATACCCGGGGCGAGCTGATCACCAAACTCGGTGGCGCATCGCTGGGAGGGAATGAGGGGCGAGGGTAAGCACCGGAAGCTAGAATCATTTCCGTGGTGGTGGGGCGGACTCGACTCGGAGAAAACTTACACGCACTTCCCCTGCTCTGCTGGAAGCGCCTGGCCACACCGAAAAGCCAGCGGCAATGACCAATGTGGAGCACCCATCTTAGTGTCTAAATACTTCCTTACTTAAAGGAACTAGGACTTGAAGCCATAGCAGCTGCTTTGACTGGAGACAAGGATTCAACCTGTAAGAGAAAGATCAAAAGGCACGGAAGTGTTTAGAGAAGGGGGGTGGGGCGACTATTGCAAGGAAGATCCAGTTTAAAGGAACTCCTCAAGTGTGGAACAACTCGAGCATCGAGATTAATAGTGATAGTAACATAATTCACCAAATAAATCCATGAAGAGAGACAGAGACAGAGACAGAGAGAGAGAGAGAGAGAGAGAGAGAGAGAGAGAGACCCTCCCCTAACACCTCCGGAGGGTACCAGTCTTCCTTCTAACCCAGGGAATCCCATTTGAACTTTCTAGCCTCTAGAAAATGGAAGTGTGCTATTTCAATTCACTTTGTGGTAATTTGTTGCATCAACAAGTTGATTAAAAAGGCACCTTAGAAGCCGGGCGTGGTGGCACATGCCTTTAATCCCAGCACCTGGGAGGCAGAGGCAGGCGGATTTCTGAGTTCGAGGCCAGCCTGGTCTACAGAGTGAGTTCCAGGACAGCCAGGACTACACAGAGAAACCCTGTGGGGGGGGGGCACCTTAGAGCTGGGCGGTGGTGGCGCACGCCTTTAATCCCAGCACTCTGGGAGGCAGAGGCAGGCAGATTTCTGAGTTCAAGCCAGCCTGGTCCACAGAGTGAGTTCCAGGACAGCCAGGGCTATACAGAGAAACCCTGTCTTGAAAAAAACAAATCCAAACAAAAAACAAAAACAAAAACAAAAACAAAAACAAAAAGGCACCTTAGCCACCACCACACTAGCACCTCGCATTATGGTGCTGGAAATAACTCACCATTACCTCTGCCAGAAATGTGCTGTCTGAACCTAGTCATAAGGAAGCAGTCACACTCAAACTGAGGGCCATTCTGCAAAGTAACTGCCCGTATTCTTCAAAAATGTCAGTCATAAATGCCATAAGTGCTCCAGATTAAAGGCGCCTATAGGAACTTACCTAACCACAGCGCTAAGTAGCCAGCGGGAAATCAGTTTCTTCCTTCGTTATAAAGGACATTATTTATTTGAACAGTTAGGGAAAAATTTTAAATGGCATACATATTAGCAAACAATATTATACTTATATTATTTCCTTTTATTTATTTTTAGGTAGGGGCTCACAATTGTAGCCCAGGCTGACCTCAAACTTCTAATCTTGCAGCCTCAGCCTCCTGAAGTTATAGGTATGTAACACCACACATGCCATTCCAGGCTTTTATCAATCACAGGACTGGGATAGAATAAGAAAGCACCTCTGTTTTATTCCTCCAGCAATTTATTTATTTATTCCCTTTACATCCCAATCGCTGCCCCCCCCCTTGTCTCCCCAAAACACATCTACCTATAAAGCACTATAGGAATATTTATAGACAAACTGTGCATGACCTTTGTTTTTAGAGGCTCGGGGGATGGGGAGAATGTGCTGTTAGCTATCAGGGTATGCACATTTAGTTCTACTCGGGAAGCTGAGACAGGAGGATGGCTTAGACCTGGAAGTTGGAGGCCAGCCTGGCAGCACAGACTGACCACTTCTCAGAAAAGAGGGTAGGCAGAGTTAAGGCTCTAGCTCAATGATAAACACTCGCGTAGAAAGAGGAAAGCTTGGACTAGGGCTATAGAACAGTTGGTAGAACGCTTGCCTCTCATACACAAAGCCCTGAGTTCGATTCCCAGCACACCACAAAACTAGACACGGAAGCGTACTCCTGAAATCCCAGCAGAGGTGAGCGCAGCAAGATCCTATGTTAAAGGTCATCCTAAGACACATAACAAGTCTGAGGCCACCCTCAGCTACATGAGGAATCCAGGTAAAGAGAATATGGGGGTCTCTGTGCTGTTTTTGCAACTTTTTTGGAAATCTAAAATTATTTTTAGGATTAAATGAATTATAACAAAGAATTTTCTGTGCAAAATAAAAAGACAAGGGACAAACACAAGGACATTGTGTGGGTAACAGAACCTAAAACCACTCACACTGGAGGAACAGACAGTTTTCTTCAAATGAGTAAAAGATAGGAATAGGCGGTGCCTTGAGAAGAAAACCAAATGGCCAAGGAGCAAGCGTGTGTGTGTGTGTGTGTGTGTGTGTGTGTGTGTGTGTGTGTCTGTGTCTGTGTGTGCATGCACGCTTTTCTACAGGGGTTTCCCTCTGTACCAGGCTGCCTCTCTCTCAGGACCCTCCCACCTCACCCTCCCAAATGCTGGGATTACAGACCTGTGCCACCAATCCTCACCACCAATAAGCATTTTTAAATAGAAGAACCAGTATTAATTATCAAAAGGGCTGCTAACAGCCACAAAAAAAAAAAATGATTAAAGCTTTCACATATCAGATTGAGAACAGTTGAGTATCTCCAACATCAGTGGAAAGGTATAGAAAAATAGTCACTGTCATTTGCTCCTGGCACAATCTTTGGGGGGAAAAAAAAGCAATACCCAGAGGAATTTTAACACCATGTTCCCTTTGATTACTAAGAACTCATACAAGAGTAACCTAACAGCCGGGTGGTGGTGGCGCACGCCTGTAATCCCAGCACTTGGAAGGCAGAGGCAGGCGGATTTCTGAGTTCGAGGCCAGCCTGGTCTACAGAGTGAATTCCAGGACAGCCAGGGCTTCACAGAGAAACCCTGTCTCGAAAAACCACACACACACACACACACACACACACACACAAAGAGTAACCTGACATAAAACGATGCAAAGGAAGCCGGGCGGTGGTCGCACATGCCTGTAATCCCAGCACTCTGGGAGTCAGAGGCAGGTGGATTTCTGAGTTCAAGGCCAGCCTGGTCTACAGAGTGAGTTCCAAGACAGCCAGGGCTACAGAGAAACACTGTCTCGAAAAAACGAAATTTTAAAAAAAAAAAAAAAAAAAAAAAAAGGACGCAAAGGTGTTCGCTGAAACACTGTAGCGACAAACACTTCATCAGTCTAATGCAGAACAATGAAGTGTTAAAGGAAATTAACCTCCACAGTGGGAAACTGAACAAGGAGAGAGGATGCGCCATCCTGAGAATATTTACTGTGCAGCATTACAGGAAAAACGGAAGATGCATACATGCCAGCCCATCTGTGTCAGCGTGCATTATATGACATGGAAAGACACACACCAGCAGCAGCCTTCTGACAGGATTCCAACAGCAACACTGGACACAGTGCAGAAGCGCCTCCACACATTCCTAAGTGCCAGTTAGATTCTAGATGGCGAGCTCCTGGCTCCCTGCTCACTTGAAAGAGTCACGAGATTTAGCAGATTTTGCATTCAGAAAGTCAACTCATGGTCAGTGCTACCCATCTCATCTCTAAAATTCAGGAAAACATTTTTTTTTTCCGAGACAGGGTTTCTCTGTTTAGCCCTGGCTGTCCTGGAACTCACTCTGTAGACCAGACTGGCCTTGAACTCAGAAATCCGCCTGCCTCTGCCTCCCAAGTGCTGGGATTAAAGGAGTGCGCCACCACCGCCCGGCATTCAGGAAAACATTTACAAATCCACTGGGCAAGAGACTCTGAGAACTGAATGAGAGTGTCTTGATTCTCAGGGAATTAAACCTGACAGAGCTGGGGCTGACGCTCTTCCAGTAGATACGAGCAGGCTGAGCTGGCCATGACGGCTTAGCCGTGATGGCTTATGCCTATAATGCCAGCCTTCAGGAGGCCAAGGCAGGAGGACCAACCTGGGATAAATTAAAGAGAGGGAAACCCCAGTTCAACCGATTAATTCTTAGTATATAATTTATTTTATGTTCACTAGTGTTTTGGTTGCACGTGTGTCTGTGTGAGGATGTCAAAAGCTTTGAAACTGGAGTTAGAGACAGGTATGAGCTGCCATGTAGGGGCTGGGAATTGAACCCAGGACCTCTGGAAGAGCAGCCAGTGCTCTCAGCTGCAGAGCCATCTCTCCAGCCCCCTGACTGACTAATTTTTAAATACACTGGTAACTACACTCTGAAGGTCTGACAGCTCACCGACAGGAGCGTAACATCCCAAGGAAGTCTGTGAAATATCAATATTCTCATCCTGCTCAATGACGCTCCCAGAGACTCTCCCAAAGGCGGCCCCTGCTCTCTGTCCTGTAAGTCTGAGGAAGCAGGCGAACAGAGAGAATCAGCTCCTCTCAGAACCAGAATGAAGTACACATGTGTAGGACCAAGAGAAGAGAGAGAGCAAGCTTCAGCTGTCCACACACAAAGAGAACAAACCAGATCAAACAGGAAATGTGCAGCCACAAGCCCCACACAGCGGGAGCAGGTTGGGGAGGGTGGGGAGCAGGCTGGGGAGCAGGTCAGAGCAAAGTGTGACGTCATGTGTGGATGATTATGTATGATAGCAACGTCGAAATGAAACTCACCACCCTGTATGCTAACTAGAAATTAGGTAAATTAAAAAAATAAATAAATAGCACAATTAGCAAGTCAAATGATTCCCAAGAAGAAGAAAGGAGAGGACCTTGGGCCTGAAAAGATTGGATCCAGTTTTGTAGGAGAGTACCAGAACAGAGAAATGGTAGGGGGGTGATTGGGGAATAGTTGGGGGGGAGAGGACTTATGGGACGTATGGTGGGGGGAGGGGAACTGGGAAAGGAGAAAGCCTTTGGAATGTAAACAAAGAATATAGATTAAAAAAAAAAAAGAAAAAAGAAAAAAGAAATAAATAACCAGGAGACAGGAATCCAGAGTAGGTCAAGGCCAAGACATGGACCAGGGTTGCTATAGCAACAGACGGGCCTTCCTTCTCACGCTATATGAAAGGTTGGACCTACTCCATAAAAGCCCCCAAAAGAGTTTGAAAGCCTCCATGCCTCGTCCCCTCCATAGCACCACATCATGTTCCGAAGGCCCTCAATGAGTCAAGCTCCTTTTTTCTTTCTTTTTTCCCCTCTTCCCTTTCTACCGCCCGATCCTTCGCGTCCCGCTCGCTCCCGCTCCTGTTCGCTCCGGCTCCTACGTTCTTTGTTTCTCATTATGGATGGTCGTGAGCCACAATGTAGTTGCTGGGATTTGAACTCATGACCTCCGGAAGAGCAGTCGGTGTTCTTAACCTCACCAGCCTGCGTCATGTTCCTTGAAGAAGGTAAATAATGAGGAAAAAAAAATTTTTTTTCCTTTGAGTCAGGGTCTCACTACATATCCCCGGATGGCCTGAACTCACAGAACTGCCTCCGCCCAGCAAGTGCTGGGATTAAACCTTTTTTCTTTAAGATTTATTTTATGTATATGAGTACACTGTGACTGTCTTCAGACACACCAGAACTCATCAAATCCCACAACAGATGTTGTGAGCAACCACATGGTTGCTAGAAATTGGACTCAGGACCTTTAGAAAAGCAGTCAGTGCTTTTAACCACTAAGCCATCTCTCCAGCCCAAAACCTTTAAAAAAAAATAATAATAAGATTTACTTAATTGCATGTCTGGGGGGTGGGGGGTGGGGGTGAGGCATGCCTTTAATCCCAGCACTCAGGAGGCAGAAGCAGGCAGATATCTTCTATGAGTTCCAGGTCAGCCTGGTCTACAAAGCGAGTTCCAGGACTGCCAAAGCTACTCCATGGAGAGACTTTGTCTCAAAAATCAACAACAACAACAAAGACTTATTTAATTATATTTACATGTATCTGGGTGCAATGTAGTGTTCTCAAAAGCCAAAAGTAAATGTTGGATGCCTTGTAACTGGAGAATGTACAGGCCTTGTGTGAAAACTGGGGTCCAAACTCCTGTCTCAGATGAAGCAGTAACACTTTCAATGGGCAAGACATTTCTCCACCCCCTTTGCTGGTTCTGAGACAAAGTCTCAAGTGAAGCGGTCTTGAAGCCGGTCTGACCTGAAACTCACAATGTAGGGAAATGACTTTGAATTTAGGCTCTGCTTCAGCTGTGGTAAACCTTGAGAAACTATTTAATTCCACAAAAAAGCAAACCACCATAGAAGAAATACCATCTGCCATGCACTGCACATCTGCTGACTGGAAACCCTTTAACTCTTAGGAAACTGCAAGTTAATAGGCAATATTTCCCGCTCGTGAAAATAAACTTTGTCCTAAAGCAAAACTAGGCCTAAGCTCGTTCCCATAGGGACCTCCACCCACGAGGTCCCTCCCCTCACCGAGAAACTTCCCTTACGGGCTTGCGTGTTCCAGGGCAAAAGTGGGTTTATAATCTTTTGAACCAGAAATTAATCAGAGATATTTTGAATCAATCACAAAGAACAAAATATCCTACTTCCTAAACATTGCAGAATCAAAGGCTCTGTGTGCGTCCCTGCGGTTCTGTGATCTTAAGATGCTACGGAACTAAATCACCTAGAGAAAAGACACACACCATGAACTTCTACCTTTACAGTGAGTGGGCTGAGGCCCGGATAATAACCAGACCAAAGACAAGCTGGTTATGATGGCGTGTACCTGTAAATCCCAGGGCTGGGGAGACCAAGGCAGAAGACTTGCTCTAAACTCTACCTCAAGACAAAACAAATGATTTGACCAAAGTCTTTTTTTCTTTCTTTCTTTCTTTCTTTCTTTCTTTCTTTCTTTCTTTCTTTCTTTCTTTTTTTCTTTCTTTCTTTCTTTTTTTTTTTTTTTTTTGGCACGATCTTGTTAGTTCAGGCTGGCCTCAAACTCTGTTTTTTTGGTTTTGTTTGTTTGTTTGGTTGGTTGGTTGGGGGTTTTTTTTTGTTTTGTTTTGTTTTTTGCTTTGTTTTTTGAGACAGGGTTTCTCTGTGTAGTCCTGGCTGTCCTGGAACTCACTCTGTAGACCAGGCTGGCCTCAAACTCAGAAATCCGCCTGCCTCTGCCTCTGCCTCCAAAGTGCTGGGATTACAGGCATGCGCCACCACGCCTGGCTGGCCTCAAACTCTGTATAGACTCTTCATACCTGTTTTCTGTTTGGTTTTTTGGTTGGTTGGTTGGTTGTTTTTTGTTTTGTTCTATTTTGTTTTTGTTTTTGTTTTGTTTTGGCTGTTTTTCTTTTTGAAACAAGGTCTCCAGTAGTCTCAAATTGTCCTCAAAGACCAAGTTCGCCTTTCCCCAAACCCCAAAAAACATACAATTCATGTTTCTACCGGTTCCTGCTAACTCTTTATAAAGTTTGCAATATCTAGGCTGGAGAGACAATTCCGTGGTGCAGAGTGTATACTGTCCTTGCAGAGAGGGCCAGAGTTCAGAACCCGCATGCACATCTTATGGCTCATATCTCCCGAAACTCCAGCTGCAGGGAGTCTGGCGACTCTGGCCTCTAAGGGCGCCTGCATTCACACGTGCACACTACACATACACACATGCATGTGATTTAAAATAATAACAATTAATCTTTTTTAAGTTTACAAGTTCTGCTGTTCTGGAGCATTTTTTTCCAAATACTTTCTCTTCAGCGTGGTTGAGAGTTCGTCTGTTTTGGGCATTGGTGGCGGAGACACCGCTGGGGATGGAGCCCATGACTTAGTGCATGCTAAACAAGGACCTACCCCCCCTCCCCCGAGACACTCCTGGGCCCAGGTTATTTTTAGTTTCACAGTTGTCATTTCGCTGAGACCATCTAAAGTTCTGTGTACTTGGGGTTTTCATACTTCAGGCCCATGACCACAGGAATAGGGTGTTGTTATATATTCAGGTTTCGGATTTAGACCTGTATTAAGTAAATGTCGGGATTTTAAAGGGATGTCACACGAAGCACTCTTTCAGTGCGTTTGTCAAAGTCCACCAGCTTGTCACCTCTAGGTCACTGATTTCTTATCTGGACGGATCAATAAACAGCTCACATGGCCTCTGAGCACAGACAACTCAAGTGTCTTAGATGTGAATCACACGAAAGTGACATTCAAGTGGCCTACATCAGCTGACTTGTTGACCGTAAATTGAAAGCCAGCCCCACATAAATCTGTACATGGATTTTTAACAGGTGTAGTCATAATTGCCGAAACATTCAATAGGTAAAGGGAAAGGCAAAACATGAGATGTCCATATAACGAGATGCTGATCAGAGACAAGGAGAAATGAGCTATCAGGCCACAGAGATGAGGAGGAACAACCCCACCCACCACACACATATACACACACACACACACACACACACACACACACCAGCCTGTGACATCACACCCAGCATGAAGGAATCTTACACACACCTTGCTGGATGAAAGAAACCAGTATCTACAGCATGATTCTGATTGTGTGATGTTCTAGGAAAGGCAAAACTATAAAGACAGAGAAAATTAAGGAGCGTCGGTGCAGGGATTTATGGGTAGCGAAGCTATTCCAGGTGAGCTACAGTGGTGAGATTGGATTATTCAAGCTGCCCAAACCCACAGAACACAGGAATGCCTGTAGACTTTGGGCATCAGCGCATTTCTAATTAGTGTGCCACCTGAAACACACGCACCCCACTAACGTATGGTGTGAAAAATCGAGGTTGGGGTAGGGATACATGGGAAATCTTTTTTTATTTTATTTTATTTATTTATTTATTTATTTATTTGGATTTGGTTTTTTCGAGACAGGATTTCTCTGTATAGCCCTGGCTGTCCTGGAACTCACTCTATAGACGAGGCTGGCCTTGAACTCAGAAATCTGCCTGCCTCTGCCTCCCAAGTGCTGGGATTACAGGCGTGCGCCACCAATGCCCAGCTCTTTTTTTATTTTTAATAAAACTCAATTTTTCCTGTGTTTGGTTTTGTTTTGTTCTGTTTTTAGACAGAGTCCACTAGGTAGTCTGTCTGGCCTACAGCTTTCTATGTAGACCAGGCTGGCTGCAAGCTTACAGAAAGTCATCGATTCTGCTGGAATTACAGGCATGAGTGACCGCACTCACCAAATCCTATTAATCATTAAAATCTGCTGAAAATGTCGGTGGTTATGGGACATACCTGAAATCCAGCCCTAGGGAACTAAAAGCTACATAGAAAGTTATGTGCAAGCCCAGGCTCTGAGACTAAGACAATTATTAATTAATTAAAGGGTTGGGAATGACTTAATGGCATGCTGTAGCTTTCTAGACAGTTACTAGAAACAAGGCTTTAGTGGCTTGATCCGTTTAGGAAATTAGACTTTCTGAAATGGTTGGTCAACTCTTTGACCTGCTTCCTGTGAAAACAGCAGCCACTTCCAGCCCTACCACCCTCCCTGCCCCTCCCCCACCCTTCATCCGGCTGCCCTAGTTCATCCTTCTCGCCCTGCCACCTGTCACTTCTTTCTCAGGGACATCTCCCACCATCAGACTGTCACCAGGTCATATCTGTAAGTCACCTCCAGTTGCTCCGTGTGGCAGGCAAAAAGGCACACCTGCCCTGAAAAAAAAAAATGTGCTAATCTCCATAATGACTTAATAATTAAACAGGGGAGGTGGATTTTGCAATTATGATTAAATTGAGGACTTTGAGATCTAAGATCATTCTTTTTTTAAAGATTTATCTACTTTATGTATATGAGTACACTGTCAGACACACCAGAAGAGGGTACTGGATTCCATTACAGATGATTGTGAGCCACCATGTGGTTGCTGGGATTTGAACTCATGACCTCTAGAAGAGCAGTCAGTGTTCTTAACTGATGAGCCATCTCTCCAGCCCGGTAAGATTATTCTAAACTATCCTTGTGAACCCAATGTAATTATAGGGAACAAGGTAATGGGATTGCTGGGGGGTGGGTGGGTTGATTTTTCTTGCTTTCAGTTCTTTGAGTCAAGGTCTTACACTGTAACCCAGGCCTCACACTCAAAGCAATCCTATTGCCTCAACCTTCCAAATGCTGGGCTTACAGGCATGATCCACCATGCCTGAAAATGAAAGTGATGGGCTGGGGCGATGACTCAGTGTGTAAAGTGCTCATTTCCAAAGCCTGAGTATCTGAGTTCACCCCTAGCATGCCCAGGAAAAGCTGAGCTTGCCTAGAATCCTAACACTTCTGGGTTTGCCAGCTAATCAGTGTAGCCAGTGAGTGGAGTGAGAGAACTCCATCATGTTCCATGAGAAACAGAGACCCATTCTCAAATAAACACACACACACACACACACACACACACACACACACATGATAGATAGATAGATAGATAGATAGATAGATAGATATAGATATAGATATAGATATAGATATAGATATAGATATAGATATAGATATAGATATAGTTGAGTGTGACAGAAGATACTTTACCCTCAACCTGTGACCTCCACACCAGCACACACCAATACATGTACCAACACACACTCATACACTCATGCACACAAATCACACAAATTAATTACTTAAGTTTTAGCCTGAAAGTGAAGGTGATCACGAGCCAAGTTCTGCAAGCAGCCTACAGCAGCGGTTCTCAACCGTCCTAATGCTGCGACCCTTTAATACAGCTCCTCATGTTGTGGTGACCCCCCCCAACCATAAAATTACAGAGTTGGTACGTCATACCTGTAACCCCTGTGGGAGTCACGACCCGCAGGTTTGAGAACTGCTGGTCTAGAGCATGGCAAAGGTCCTGACTAAGCCCTGGCTTCTCCCAGCAACACAGCCTTGAACCATGATTTTAGACTCGGGAGATGTGTGGCCTGCAAGAGGGGGCAAAAATGCACATCAGAAGCACACCTCAAACCGGGCAGTGGTGGCGTACGCCTGTAATCCCAGCACTCTGGGAGGCAGAGGCAGGCGGATTTCTGAGTCCGAGGCCAGCCTGGTCTACAGAGTGAGTTCCAGGACAGCCAGGGCTATACAGAGAAATCCTGTCTCAAAAAACCCAAATCCAAAAAACAAACAAACAAAAGAAGTATACCTCAGCATTTATGAGTCCCTAAATTTGAGGCTCTTGCCCCCAAGCATAGAAGGAAAGAAGAGGAAGAGAAGGAAGGAGGGAGGAGAGAAAGACGGTGGGAGAGAGACTGAGTAAGTTTGTATTGTGGTGTTTGTTGTTGGTGGTGGTGGTGGTGGTTTTTCAAGACAGTTTCTCTGTGTCTCTTTGTAGCCCTGGCTGTCCTGGAACTTACTCTATAGGCCAGGCTGGCCTTGAACTCAGAAATCTGCCTGCCTCTGCCTCCCAAGTGCTAGGATCAAAGGTGTGCACCACCACTGGCCAGCTAAGTCTGTATTATGTTAAGCCAGTAAGTCTCTGCTAAATTGTTGAAGCAGCGATAGGAAATTCATATACTCTATGCATTTCCCTCACTGCACTCACCAAACGTCTCAATTACATGGCGGATTATTTAGCTACTAGGGGTCTCATAACTAGGACGCAAGATTGTGCCATCTGGAGTCACATGGAGCACAAAGGAGGTACTCCCAACAGATACTCAGTGAAGGTAGAATTTGACCCCATCTTGGTTGGAGCCATCCCAATACTGTGACACAGACACACACTCAGAGAAGTTGTCTGACCAGCTCAAGGTGGATCAGCAATGGCATAGCCACACAGAGCCAGAGCCTGCGACCCCTCAGCACTCCAGAACCTTGGGCCACCAATGACATGAGCACGTAGATCCAGCCCACACAGGGGCACATGCCTGCGGGTCTGCGGCAGAAAGATCTGGAATTCAAGCTATCCTTGGCTACACAGCGAGTTGGAGGCTGGTCTGAGCTACAGGAAACCCTGTCTCAAAAGATAAAGAAGAACCCAGCACGGCCAGGGCTGGGGCACAAGGCACACAGCAGAGGACATTCTGGAAACCTTGAGAAGAAATGTTCTAGGCAGGGAGGAGCCTATCATGTAAAGCATGGGGTAGGGTTGAGGAGGAAGAGGAAACACAGTACAGATCCCATTAAGTGAGATGGTTTTGAATAAGAAATCCTTGGGAACGAGCTTCCTCTGGGCTGGCCCCAAGAGAAGGGCTCTTTATGACATTCTGTTCTTTTTATGATGACAGGCAAGCGTGGGTACAGTTCTGATCCTCTGCCATCAGCCGGACATCTTGTCACACTTTTGTCTATCTTTCTTTCTACTCCCCATCCCACCCCCACTCCCCACACACACCCTCCAACCCCCGGAGCTAAGGACAGAACCCAGGGCTTTGCACTTTCTAGGTAAGCACTCTACCAGTGAGCTAAATCCCCAACCCCTCTTTCTTCTTTTATGAGAACACCTTGCTATAGCTCGGGCTGGCTGTAAACCCATGCCTCAACTGGAATTGAGTTGTTCCCCCCAGATTATCCCAAGCTTTCTCTTGAGACAAACAATAGTATCACCATGTACACACTTGCCTGAGTGGAGTTTTTTTAATCCATCCAGTCAAATCCTTCCCTAAACTCACCCAAAGGTTCCCCACCCCCCACTCCCACCCCCATCCCCAGCCTCTAGCAGTGACCACACCCTCTTCTACAGGAGGTGCTGTCAGTGAAGTAGTTTCCTAATTTCCTGAATTTGATAAGGAAAATCCATCCATAGTAGGATTACCATTTTCGCCTGTCAATTCCCAGTCGGGTGAACTGTTGGGGGTCTTTTGAAAAGGATTTGACTGTCCATTGACTGTCCTTGTTGTTGTTTGTTTGTTTGTTTGTTTTTTGGGTTTGTTTTTTTTTTTTTTTTTTTTTTTTGGTTTTTTGAGACAGGGTTTCTCTGTGTAGTCCTGGCTGTCCTGGAACTCCGCTCTGTAGACCAGGCTGGCCTCGAACTCAGAAATCCGCCTGCCTCTGCCTCCCAAGTGCTGGGATTACAGGCGTGCGCCACCACGCCCGGCTCCTTGTTTTCTTAATTTCATTTATTCATGGACGGTGGTGCATTGTGTCACAGCCTGTGTGCAGAGAACAACTTTCAGGAGTCGGGTCTCTCCTTCCACCACATGGGTCCTGCAGACTAAACTCAGGTCATCGGACTTGGCAGCAAGTGCACCATTTGCTGGGCAATCTACCACTATCTGTTTCTCTGAGGCAGGTTCTCAACTCTAACTGAAGATGACCTAGACTCCCTGCGTAGCCCAGGTTGGCCCTGAACTCACACAGACCCTCCTTCCTCGGCCTCTGGAATGCAGACATTGCGGGTATAAGCCACCACACTACTTCTGTTTTCATTTGAATTTTTAAATTTGAATTTTATGAGTGAGGTCAGCCATTTTTCCATGTTGATACAATTCACCCCCATTCTCTTTTGAGAATTAGGGAGATCACTTTTAAATCAGGATAAGGAGGTGGGTGGGGAAAAGAAATGAGCGTGTGCTCCAAAGTATGGCCCAACATCCTCTTGCTACATCCCTAATCACCTCCACCTCCACCTCCACCGGCTCTCCCACGCGTGACACCGATTGGCGGAGACGAGTGCCAGTCAGACATTGTCGCTGCCATTGTAGTTCATCACGGGCTACTTTCTATGTTAAGGAATTACGTATGATATTTATTATTTTTATTATTTATTTACAAAATGGAATTATTTTTTCCCCCAAAAGACTGCGCTTTCCACGGAGCTTCCTGGAATGATAGATTACTAACTAGCACCATGCTGCACGAAATCTGGCTACAACATCTGTCAGGCTAATTCAGTTGATCTGGCTGGCGAGGCAGCCCTCCCTCCGCCCCTCCTCCCTTATTACTCTATGTTCCTCTCTGAAGATGCGCAGGCAGGGGGAAATGACAGCCTTCCCTGTGGAGGAGAACCAGTCCTCAGTTAGAAGCATCCAAGTGGCTGCTTTCCTCTGTTAGAGCCTTCCCATGAGCTCTCAAGGAGCTCATCACTCCACCGCTTCGTTTCTTTCTTTCTCTCTGCGTGTGTGTATGTGTGTGTCTTATTTTTTTCGAGACAGGGTTTCTCCGTGTAGCCCTGGCTGTCCTGGAACTCACTCTGTAGTCCAGGCTGGCCTTGAACTCAGGAATCCACCTCTGCCTCCCAAGTGCCAGGATTAAAGGTGAGCGCCACCACTGCCTGGCTGTACTGAGCCTTCTTATGGAAGCTCTCAGTAGGGAAAGGGAAGATGTTGGTTTTTTTTTTTTTTTAACTTACAGAATATTTTATCTTTCCTATCTCCAAAATAAAAAAAATAACTAAAATACAACAATAATAGCAATATATACTGTAATAAAAGCTATAGAAGGGCCTTAAGTTAGGGCTCAGTGGATCAAAGTCGATACTGCTCTTATAGAGGACCTGCATTTGTTTTCTGGCACCCATGTTAGGCAGCTCACAACTGCCTCTAAAATCAGCTGGGGGGTGGGGTGGGATCAGATGCCTCTGGCCTCTGAGCATATGTGCATTATTGGGCCTCTCTCTCATTCATTCTCTCTGACTCTGTCTCCCTGTCTCTCTCTGTCTCTCTGTCTCTCTGTCTCTCTCTCTCTCTCTCTCTCTCTCTCTCTCTCTCTCTCACACACACACACACACACACACACACACACACAATCAAAATTAATTTAAGCCGGGCGTTGGTGGCACACACCTTTAATCCCAGCACTTGGGAGGCAGAGGCAGGTGGATTTCTGAGTTCGAGGCCAGCCTGGTCTACAGAGTAAGTTCCAGGACAGCCAGGGCTATACAGAGAAACCCTGTCTCGAAGGAAAAAACAACAACAACAACAACAACAACAACAACAACAAAATTAAATATATTTTATGTGTAAGTGGTCTTCCTCTAAATATCTTAATTTGCTTTTATTTTCAATTAAGGGAAACTGGACCTCTCTTTTCTATGTTGGCATTACCAACATTACAATTTGCTCTAATGTAATGTAAATAATTACAATACACTCAAAAGTTATTTTAACTAATAGAGTAGAAACTCCAGAAGATACCCTGTAGCAAGGGATGATTCATCTGCGGGGCTGAACCCAGGGAGAAGGCCTGAGATTTCAGCCTTGCTCAGAACGGTGTTCAATTTAAAATGTGGACTGCCTACTTCTGGAATTTTCCATTTAATGCATTTCAGCTATAGCTCATCCTAAGTAATTGAAAACCCAAAGAGGGAAGCCATGACTAAAGGAGGACTTCTGTGATGTTCAAATACAAGAGACCAGGCTCTGTGGGGGGAGAGAAGAAACAGCTGCCAGGCCGCCTTCACCTGTTTTCTTTTCTCAGCAAACAGAGCCAGCTCGCTTGTGAGGCTCTGGACTGGGCGCTCCAGCCATAGCCACATAGGAATGTGGGCCCACGCTTAGCCAGCTGGGAAACAAGGGATAGCATGGTCCTTATCTAACCACTGCTGTGTATGCGGCTCCCCGCTTCTCAGTGCAGCCTCATCCATGAATACAGAAAGGAGATGAGATGTCTCTGGCTGGTGTCCAGTTTCTTGCTTTCCTTTTTTTTTTTTTTTTTTTTTTTTTTTTTTTGGTTTTTTCGAGACAGGGTTTTTCTGTGTAGTCCTGGCTGTCCTGGAACTCACTCTGTAGACCAGACTGCCCTCGAACTCAGAAATCCGCCTGCCTCTGCCTCCCAAGTGCTGGGATTAAAGGCGTGCGCCACCACCGCCCGGCCTCTTGCTTTCCTTTTTAAGATTTATTTGTTTAATCTGTCAGCACACTGTAGCTGTCTTCAGACACTTCTTCTTGCTCCAGCCCCACTTGCTCGCTATAGCTGCCTTCAGACACCCCAGAAGAGGGTTTCAGATCTCATTATGGATGGTTGTGAGCCATCCTGTGGCTGGGATTTGAACTCACGACCTTCGGAAGAGCAGTCGGCACTCTTTTTTTTATTTTGTTTTTGTGTGTGTGTGTGTGTGTGTGTGTGTGTGTGTGTGTGTGTGTTTTGTTGTTGTTTTTGTTTTTTTTTTTGAGACAGGGTTTCTCTGTGTAGCCCTGGCTGTCCTGGAACTCACTTTGTAGACCAGGCTGGCCTCGAACTCAGAAATCCGCCTGCCTCTGCCTCCCAAGTGCTGGGATTAAAGGCACGCGCCATCACCACCCAGCCTCAGTTGGCACTTTTAACCACTGAGCCATATCTCTAGCCCTGATGTCATTTCTTAATGGATCAGACACTAGCGAACATTTTCGACCTGTGGCCAAGGGCAGCATATGCCAGGATAGCTATGAAACAGATCAACACATTCATAAATGACAGCACCATACTACCATGTCAAAAGGATGGAAGATAGGCACAGAGCATGTACAGGGAGTTGGGGGCTCAGGAGGAAAAGGCATGAAGTTATCACCGTGGAGAGAAGGAGAGAAAATTATCCTATCTGGCCTTCATGTGTTTCCAGAGTTAAATATCAAATACAAACCTGAAATGCCTTAATGTTGCTTATCATAGAAAGCTCTGGAAAAGTAGAAATGGTTTTAAATAGTCACTAGGGGCTGGGGAGTGTAGGCCACCACTTGTTATTAGGAGAAATGGCAGTATTTGAGATTAAGTTATGATATTTTAATTGAAATACTGAACAGTGTATACACAATGGCTGTAATTACATGAATGTACCTCACTGAGAGGAGCACGCAGGGCTCCCGTGAGGACAGGTGACAGGGCTAATGGAAAGTTCCTCATCTGACAAGTGACCCGGAAACTGTGGTGTGGACCATGGCGGGTGACACGTTCCGAGAGGCAGTGTTTGCAGTGAGAGGCCACTGGAAAATTTGCCACAGAGAATGACGTGACTGATTGATGCTTTAGGAGCTCTCTGGGTGACTTGGGGTCTGGAAAGGAATGGAAGCCCCGGGCTAGCAGCCTAACAGCAGGCCTGGTTGGAAAAATGAGACCAAGGGCTCCTGGAGAAGGAAGGCCTCTAGAAAGATGTGAGGGGAAAGGTTTTTGTGTGCTTCTTTTCGAACACAGTTTCACTGTGTGGCCCAAGCTGGCCTGGAATTCAAGAGCCTCAGAGGTCAGTTTCCCAAATTTTGGGATTATGGGTGTATGTATCATGACTGACTTAGAAAGGATTTTGTTTTGTTTTGTTTTGTTTTGTTGGTTTTTTGAGACAGGGTTTCTCTGTGTAGCTCTGACTGTCCTGGAACTCACTCTGTAGACCAGGCTGGCCTCGAACTCAGAAATCCACCTGCCTCTACCTCCCAAGTGCTGGGATTAAAGGCGTGCGCCACCACTGCCCGGCGAAAGGATTTTTTTTTTTTAATACTTCATACAATGGAGCATTTTAAAAGAGAAAGGGTGAGGTGGGCTCCAGACAAACATGAATAAAGAGAAAATAACAATGAGAATGTCCAGGAAAATCAAGAACAATGAGGAGTTCACAGTGTACCAGAAGCCCTGGGTGAGCAGCCCTTGTATAGCCTGAGAACACAGGTGATGGGGAAGGGGGGAGTCTCTCTCTCCCCCTCTTCCCCCCTTCTCCTTTTCTCTGAGACAATGTAGTCCTGACTGGTCTGGAACTTAGTAATAGGCTGGCTTCAAACTCACAGAGACTGGACTGCCTCCCTCTGCCTCCTGAGTGCTGGGAATACACACATAACAAGAAATGGCACAAAATGCTAAGAAATCTACGTGAAGGAAATATTCTACATCTCTGGAGCTTTAAGTAGCAGCATAAGGGAAGTAAGAAGGTGGGAGAAGAGAGCTAAGGCCTCTGTTGTAGCCATAATCAATAGATAATGCTCTGAGTAGCTTCACCGTGGAGAGACCCCCCAGTGGCTAAGAGCACTCCCTGCTCCTCGGGAGAAACCGGGCTCTTTCTGTTCCCAGCACTCATACTGTAGGTGACAACCGTCTGTAAGTCCTGAGGGTCTATACGCTCTTCTGGCCTTCCTCGGGCCCTGCACCCAATACGTACAGACACACATACAAGCAAGACACCCATATGTATCGGGTGGAAATGGGTTCAAATCGTTAGACTAGTACAGCCTGGGCTAGATCCAGCTACTCAGGGCGCCAAGGAAGGAGTGTCTTGTCTCTTGACTCCAAGAGATTGAGACCAACCTGGACAACACAGCACAATTCCACCTAAGGGAAGAAAGGGAGGGGGAGGGAGGGGGGAGGCCGGAGGAAAGTGGGAAGGGAGTGGCTACCCAAAGAAAGAGCTAAGAGTTTAAGTCCGGTGAGGAAAGACTGTGGGCTTAGAGTCGTTGTGTGTGTGAGAAAAACGGTTTCTAGTTTTAAGGAAGTATTTAGAGTTTTCAGAGCACTTGCTATGTTACTGTACCTTTTTTTTTTTCAAAGCATTCACTTTTATCAGACAAAACCTTCTCTGCCTTTCCGTGTATCCAGATCTGCCTTACTGATTTCTCAAATTTCATTTTTTTGTTTTGGTTTGTTTGTTTGTTTTTTATTAACCCCTAAAAGACAGGTACCATACCCTACTTACTAAATTTTTAAAATAAAATAAGGAATTTTGACAAGCATTTTTAGAGATTATCTTTCTAGCTGCTCTGGGGGGAAAAAATGAACCAGAGAGCAGTCACTCTCCCGGCCTTTGCCTTAAGCAACAAACAAAAAAAAAAACAAAAACAAAAACAAAAACAAAACAAAACCGACAGCCGGGCGGTGGTGGCGCACGCCTTTAATCCCAGCACTTGGGAGGCAGAGGCAGGCAGATTTCTGAGTTCGAGGCCAGCCTGGTCTACAGAGCTAGTTCCAGGACAGCCAGGGCTACACAGAGAAACCCTGTCTTGAAAAACCAAAAAAAAAAAAAAAAAAAAAAAAAAAAAAAAAGCCCGACAAGCTCTCAAAGTCTCTCTAAGTACCAGACCCAAGAGAGAGTATTTACAACTCAGAGCTGGAACTGGAGGGGAAGTTCAGTGGTTAACACCACTTGATGCCCCAGCAGTGGCTCTAGCACCCCCCATGGCACTCACAACCACCTGTAACTGCAGTTGCAGCCCTTTCCACGCCCTCTTCTGACCTCTCAGGGTACCAAGTATGCACACAGTACATACACATACATGTCACACAGGCTGTCAAAAAGAACGGTGCGTGACGGGCAATTCCTTGGGGAACTGTGGGAGAGGATCCCGGGGGAAAGGCAGATGGCCTTTTACCTCAGGGGCATTTAGTCCCCTGGATTGTACTTGGAGGTGATTTCACATCTCCTGTAAAAAAGATTTACATTCCTAAGACATGTTTATTCTTGTTGGATGTCAGGTCATAGCTACAGACCCCAATCTGGTCCGTGCAGCCTGAATCTGGATATGGTTTCTGCCTTGCTTTCATGCTTTCCCAGATATGACCTCTCACACATCCAGGCGACTGTGACTAAACTGATCTGTCCTGAGACGTGCTGGGAAAGGCCACTCTTAACATTTAGTATGAGCTTCCTGGCGTTTATTGACGAGCTTTGCTGATCTTGTTTCCCTGAGCTCGGACAACCTTCCTCGGATCGTCCCTTGTTTTCTTACACTCCTGTATATAGAGGCACACTGAAACTGAGGTAAGGCTGTCCACAGCATCACACTGTAGTCCACCCCATTCCTTCAGGTCCTCAGATCCCAGGTCTGGCGGCCGCGAGCTGCACAGGCCAGCTAAAACATTAACACGGGCAAAACATAAAACCTTTTTTTTTTTTTTTTTTTTTTTTGGTTTTTCGAGACAGGGTTTCTCTGTGTAGCTCCGGCTGTCCTGGAACCCACTCTGTAGACCAGGCTAGCCTCAAACTCAGAAATCTACCTGCCTCTGCCTCCCAAGTGCTGGGATTAAAGGTGTGTGCCACCACCACCCGGCAAAACATAAAAACTTTTTTTAAAAAAAAATGTTTTTAGGGGCTGGAGAGATGGCTCAGCGGTTAAGAGCACTGACTGCTCTTCCAAAGGTCCTGAGTTCAATTCCCAGCAACCACATGTTGACTCACAACCATCTGTAATGGGATCTGATGCCCTCTTCTGTTATGTCTGAAGATAGTAATGGTGGCGTACTCATGTATAAAATAAATAAATCTTTTAAAAAATGTTTTTAATTAGAGCTGGTGTCTAAATAAATAAATAATTTTTTTTTAATTAGAGCTGGTACCAAGGCACACTCTGGTAATTCTGGAACTCGGGAAAGCCAAGGCAGGATTGTAATTTGAGACTCTTGCTCAAAAATAACAACGAATTAGGGAAAGAACCTAAATGTTGTGCAAAATACCACATAGAGTCAGCAGTGGGTGGTATAGCCTTTTACCCTCTGTATTAAAAAAAAAAGAAGAAGAAGGAAGGAAAGGAGAAAGGGATGTATACACACAATACTGAGAAAGCCAGACCCTGCATGAAGCAGAAGAACAGCTGTGGGCTAGCAGCTGGATAATGAGCTAATTAGGAAGTTCCCCAAACGTCCTCTGGGCAGTCTCCAGGTAGAGTGAGGGGCCCTGCCCCAGCCAGTATAGTGTGCTCACACTGACTGGGAAGCTATTCTAGACCCAGACAGAGCCTTAGACCCAGGAAACCTGTTCCAGCCCAGGCAGGACCTCATGCTCGAATGAGGCTCCTGGAAATCCCCTGGGGGTGGAAGGGCCTCGCTTCCACCTGTCTCTCCTGGAACTGGTTCGCGTGCCCACAGCTGAAAGACACTTTTGTCTGAGTCCCATCCGCAGCCGAAGAGCAGCAGCTCTCACCAAGGCTCAGCTATTCCCCAGGAGCTCTGAAAACCACATCCCTGATTATTGTCTCGTTCTGGTGAGAACCATCAAGATTAACCAAAATAAATCACAGCGCTGCCCAACCAACTGGCCATGAGCATCATGGGTATGGAAGAGCCTGTGCAGATAGTAAGGCAAACTTCATCAGGGTCGGTCCCCCACAGTTTTGTTGTGGTCCTTGGAACTCGTTCTGTAGCTCAAAATGAGTCAGGATTAATAATATAGTCTAGACATGACCTGAAATTCAAATGCACCACCATGGCTGACTTCCTATTTTGATTATGGGCTAGGGATACGGCTCAGCTTTTCAGAGCAACTACTACTCTTGAAGACCCAGGCTCAGGTCCCAGCACTCTCAACGATCTGTAATTCCAGTTCCAGAGAGTCCAACACCCTCTTCGCACCTCCCAGGGAACTGCATGCTCACGGTGCTTATATATACATGCAGGGAGGACACTCATAGATAAAATAAATCTTAAAACACACTTTTGAGGGGCTAAAGAGATGGCTCAGTCATTAAGAGCACTGACTGCTCTTCCAGAGGTCCTGAGTTCAATTCCCAGCAACCACATGGCGGCTCACAACCGTCTGTAATAGGTTCTGACGCCCTCTTTCTGGTATGTCTTGAAGACAGCTATGGTGTATACACATACGTAAAATAGATAAAATCTTTTTTTAAAAAATACATAGACTTTGAAATACTGGTTACTGGAAAACCAGGTCCACCAAAAGGTTCTCTTATTTAGTTGGTTATTTATTTTGTATTTGACACTTATTTTACTGGGGTGGGGGAAGGCATGCAGGCCTGGCACAGAGCCCATGTGACAAACAGATGACAACCATGGGATTCAGAGATCAGACTCCGGTCAACCTAGCCTGGAGCTTGGGGTGAGGCCTGGGGCGGAGGGGAGCTTTGTACTTCACAGGTCTCAGCAGGTGCGACACCTGACTAAACCTTGTTGACTGTCACTTCTCCCTCCTCCCCCTCCTCCTCCTCCTCCTCCTCCTCCTCCTCCTCCTCCTCCTCCTCCTCCGGGGTGCTCTTGGCAGTTCCTCCTGCTGACTTCCTATTTCAGGACACGCCCCCTCATTCTCCAGTTCCCCTTCTGGAGCCAGCTCCAGGCCCTCTCCTTCCTTCTGCTGGTGACCCTCCGCCGACTCCCCTGGCCAGCGACCGGCTCTTATCTCTGTGGTTTCTGTATCTGCCTCCTCTCCCACTCCAGGGCCTCTCCCCTGGAACAGGCTCCCCTGATGCAGCCTCCTTGGCACCTGCGGACTATTCCCCATCCCCAGACCCCACCCCACTCTGTATATTCTTTGTTTTAGTTTTTAAGACAAAGTCCAGCTATATAGCCCAACCTGGCTTGACCTTTTTTTTTTTTTTTTTTTTTTTTTGTTTTTTTTTTTTTTGGTTTTTTCTAGACAGGGTTTCTCTGTGTAGCCCTGGCTGTCCTGGAACTCACTCTGTAGACCAGGCTGGCCTCGAACTCAGAAATCCACCTGATTCTGCCTCCCAAGTGCTGGGATTACAGGCGTGCGCCACCACGCCCGGCTGATCTGGCTTGACCTCTTAATCCCCCTGCCTCAGACTCTGCTGGAATTACAGACATGTGCTGCCACAGCCAGCCTCTTCTATTCTTTTTTTATTATTATTATTTGATTTTTCAAGACAGGGTTCTATGCTGGAACTCACTCTGCTCACTCTGTAGACCAGGCTGGCCTCTTAACTCAGAAATCCGCCTGCCTCTGCCTCCCAAGTGCTGGGATTAAAGGCGTGCGCCACCACAGCCTGTCCCTTTTCTATATTCTTGAGGTCAAGCACCTAAGGTCAAAGCCTCCCCTCTCAATTCCCCTTCCTCAGATGTTTTGCAGAGTTTGCAAAAGCCAGCTTCACACTCGGAAAGTATTTCACACAAGTTTATTAAACCCAGGAAACCAGTGCCTGCTTATGCTTTCAAAGGGTTTTGTGTGTTGTTGTGTTTTTTTGTTTGTTTGTTTGTTTTCTGCTTCATCCAGTCACAGCGGTCTCATTCTTCACTGTCACTGTCACAAGCCTCAACTCAGTCAAAAGGCTTTCCCCTAGTCCCTAAAAGCACGGCTACTTAAAAGCGAGCGCCTTTCTTCTCCAGCGGCTCCCTCTGTCCCTTCCTCCCTGGTCCTTCCTCTAATCTGCTCCCTTCTGATCCGCCTGGACCTAGGGATCCACAATCCCAGAGCTGTAGCTGACGCTAAAGACCCAGCGGGTGGGAAAATCGTGTCTGCCCTCCAAGAGCTCCTGGCCCTGCTGAAGCAGAAAGGAGACTCCAGTCCCACACCCACTGCAGGCACTGGGAAAGAGCACTGGAAAAGATGTTCACCCGGGGCGGGGCGTGCTCACTCCAGGCCGCCCTCCTGGAGACGCTTGGGTGAGCCTTTAGTTCATGAGCGCTCTGGGCCACTATTCGTCAGCTCCAGGGCCTTGTGAGTGTTGCTTCACCGCCTGCCCGTTGCCCCATCAGTAAAATACCGTGGTGAGTCAGTTCCCTCCGAGGCAACTGGGAGGTATGGTGGAGTAATGTGGGGAAGGCCTTGAAAGAACCTTATAATCTGCACAATAAACAATACAGTCTTTCTCGTTATTTGAATGGGACAACTGCTGGAACGGTGGAGCTGGACTGGGTGCTTGCAGTTTCTGGGCTCTCAGGTAACTTTTGAAAGACCAAAAACTCACCACCAGCAGCAGCAGCAGCAGCAGCAGCAGCAGCAGCAGCAGCAGCAGCAGCGGCGGCGGCGGTTGCAGCGGGCGGTGACGCTCCTAAGACCTTCACCATAGATCTTAACTCAGACTCCACTCTGCCCCTCCTCGTGACCATTCCTGCCAGAGTGTTGGGGACAGCTGGGGCTGCCAAAGACTTAAGATGATGGTTCAGCCCCCCCAGCGCTGGGATTTCAGGTGTGAGGAGAGTTGGAGGGAAAGGAAGGAAAGCCAGGCTCCTGTTGCTGGGTGCTCGGACCGATGGAGAAGGATCCTGGGCTTGTAACTAACTCAGGCTAAGATATCCAGAGCCGAAGGGCAAGAGCAGCCCTTTCCTTGACACTTTTGATTGAGCCTACTCCAAAACTGACACACCCCGAATGGTACGCACATACTTTAAGTCTCTGTACCTCCATTGTTAGCCCCCAAAATAACCACTCTACTATGAACTACATAAAGGTCTGTCCTTTTTTTTCCCACAGTGTAAAAAGTGGGAGGATTTCCCAGGTCTCCTAGGGGAACCAAGTGTAAGGTTACTAACCGTTGCTGTGATGCTATCCCGGCCCTTCTCCTTATGGTCAGTGTCCCCAGAAGGATCTCAAAACCTCAAGCGAAATGGGAGGGGATAGGCTCTAAGCCTCTGGGGTCGCGGCAGGAGGGTGGTGTGGTAGGCAGCTCCGAAGCTAAACAGGGGGACTAGCAGGGTCCTAGGAAAAGACTGAGGCCCTCGGTAGCTGTGGGTCAGTTTTCGAGTGGACAGCTCCTTGCCCTGTCTCAAAGGAAGGCGTTTCCTCCGAGTTCAGGAGTAGCTGCAGGGGTAATGGGAACGCGAAAAGGCTGTCTAAGTGAATGGTGAGAGAAGACCTGCCACCTAGGACCCGCACCACTACGACAGCACCAGCTCTCGGATCGCAAGGGCGCACTGGCCTTCCTGGGGTTCTCTGCGGGCTGGGAGGGAAATCAGAAAGCGGGGCTGCCGGGCAGGGCAGAGCTCGGGCCGAGAATCCCAGAGTGACTGCTCACACGCCCCATCCCGTTTCTCCCAGGGCTTCTGGGCACCCGCGGACTGGAACGCTCCTCCTTTTGGGCTTCAGTTTTCAAGCGTGAGAACGAGGGGTGACGTCAGGGTCCAGGTGTTCCCGGGAGTGCGCGCTCCTGGCGCAGCGCGATCCCGGGTGCAAACTCTCGGGGCACAGGCGCAGCCCCAGGGCTCGCTCCCGCGTGCGCTCCTGGCCGCCCTACGCTGCGCTGACTTACCCAGAAGTTCCCCTTGAACAGCGAGCCCGTCATGCCGGCGCTGGGTTGGGAGCGAAGGGCTGGGAGCGGAGGACGGAGGGCGCCCGAGGACGGCGGACAGCGGGAGGACAGCGGGAGGACGGCCGGATTGCGCTGAAAGCTCCGACTGTCAGGGCCAAGGTCCAGCGCAACTTCGGAGTTCCACTGTCGCTCCGGGAAGCCGCCCCGGGTCTTAAACCACGCCCGATTGCGCCCGCCCCGCGCCCCGCCCGCGCTGCGCACCTGCAAAGGGCCACCCGCCCTGGCCCTAGGGCGGGGCCGGTCCAGCAGCTCTGCGGGGGGGGGGTGGGGGGTGGGGGGGCGGTGGCCAGTATGAGTCCCAGCCTGCGGGACATCTGAACGACTGACAGAACCGGTCCTTCTCCCTCCTGTTGCCCACTCTGGGCTCTTCCCACCAAGCCCTCTCGACCTAGAAATTCAGACTGTGGATCAGTAGAAAGCCTAGGAGATGCTTATAACATAGGACAGCCCTCGCCTATGGTGCTAATGCTACAAGGAATGGAGCTCACGCACCGCCCGGGAGGGGACTGCAGGTTTTAGTCTAAAATGCCAATTATAATGCGTTGCCGATGTTTCCTTTTAACTCTACACTTTTTTTGTTGTTGTTGTTTTTGTTTTTGTTTTTGTTTTTCGAGACAGGGTTTCTCTATGTAGCCCTGGCTGTCCTGGAACTCTGTAGACCAGGCTGCCTCGAACTCAGAAATCCGCCTGTCTCTGCCTCCCAAGTGCTGGGATTACAGGCATGCGCCACCACCGCCCAGCAACTCTACACTTTGTTTGGTTGGTTGGTTTTTGGTTTTTCGAGACAGGGTTTCTCTGTGTAGCCCTGGTTGTCCTGGAACTCACTCTGTAGACCAGGCTGGCCTCGAACTCAGAAATCTGCCTGCCTCTGCCTCCCAAGTGCTGGGGACTCTGCACTTCTTAATCTGAACTCAGTTAAGGTCTCTTCACCACCAGTCCCACCCAGCAGTAAAAGCCAGGCTGCTTTCTGCTCCCTTCTTCTCAGATAGAACCCCCGGAGGAAGACGGAGGCTCACACCTGTAACCCCCATACTGAGGAAACTGAGACAAGAATGAGAGTTCAAGCTCAGCCTGGCCTACAGGGTCAGGTCTTTCCTCATAAACAGACAAACCAAATAGGACTCCAGGGCACGCCAGACTCCTCCTTGCTTGGTAATGGACTTCTTAGTAATGGCACTCCTGTGTTCTGTGTGCCCCGCGCCCAGCCCGAACGAAACTCAAGAGAGCTGAAAGATTACCCAGGTTCACACTTATTTAGGGGGGTGGAGAGACCAAAGCTAGAAGTCTGTCCTTCCTAACAGGGCCAATGTCTTTCTGGGTGAGAAGTGCTCACGGGGAAGAGAATGAACGTTAAGATGTCAGGACTGACACGGAGCCAGTTCCCCGTCATGCCAAAGCAAGCATTTGCCTCTGTAGCAGGTTCTAGTTAAACCCGGGCTCATCCGTAACAATCGTGGGACGACTAGAAGAAGCTCACAGAGGTCCTACCAGTCAGGTCATCTGCAGCGACAGGGACGAGCAAGGGCCTCCAGCCCTGTTACTCTCCAAGGACAGGCGTCCATCAGTCCCATTCTTCACTGAGGTTAGGGACAGTGGCTGATTTTCCAGAGGACTTGGGTTCAATTCCCAGCATACATACAGCAGCTAACAGCAATCCCTAACTCCAGATTCAAGGAATCTGACGCCCACTTAGTATGTGGTGTCAATTTTTAATTTTCTCTCTCTCCTCCCCTCTCCTCTCCTCTCCTCTCCTCTCCTCTTCCCTCCACTCCCCTCTCCTCCCCTTTCCCCTCCCCTCCCCTCCTCTCCCCTCCCCTTTCTTCTTCTCTCCTCTCCTATCCCCTCCCCTCCTCCCCTCCCCTCCCCTCCCCTTTGCCCCTCCCCTCCTCTTCTCTCCCCTTCTCCCCTCCTCTCCCTTCCTCTCTTCTCTCCTCCCCTCCCCTCCCCTTGCCTTTCCTCTCCTCTCCTCTCCCCTCCCCTCTCCTCTCCTCTCCTCTCCTCTCTTGTCTTCTCTCTTCAATGCTAGAAACTTAATCCAGGTCCCCGTCCCAGTGTTGTTTATGGAAGGTTTTTGTTGCTTGCTTGCTTATATTCGAGTCAGGACCTTACTAAGTTACCTGGGACACCCTTGAACTCACTCTGTACCCCAGGCATGTCTTGAATTAGCCACTCTTCTGCCTCAGCCTCCGAAGTTGCTGGAATTGTGGGCATGTGCCACCATAGTCATGAGGAAGTCTGTGACAAGTATCTTAATGTATTTTTTAAATTATTTATGTATTTTATGTATGTGAGTACACTGTAGCTGTCTTCAGACACACCAGAAGAGGGCATCTGATCCCCATTACAGATAGTTGTGAGCCACCATGTGGTTGCTGGGAATTGAACTCAGGACCTCTGGAAGAGCAGTCAGTGCTCTTAACCACTGAGCCATCTCTCCAGCCCTGACACATATCTTACATACAATTCTCATTATCTATATTTTAATTTTTTCCCTAGGTTTTTTGTTGTTGTTGTTGTTGTTGTTTTGTTTGTTTGTTTGTTTGTTTTGGGGGGTTGGTTTCGTTTTTTCGAGACAGGGTTTCTCTGTATATCCCTGGCTATCCTATTTTAATTCTTTTTCTAGTTTGGGTTTTGTTTTTTGGTTTTGGTTTTGGTTTTTTTTTTTTTTTTTTTTTTTAAGACAGAATCTTACTATCTAACTCTGGCTGTCCTAAACTCACTATGTAGACCAAGCTGACCTCAAACCCAGAGACCTGCCTGCCTCTGCCACTCAAGTGCTGAGACCGTAGGAGGGAACCCCCATGGCCGGCTTGTTTTAGTTGTATATTATAGTCGTAATGTATATATTACTTTTAAATCAGTCTCAACAAAACAAGGCCCTCACACTACAGTGCTGTTTCCTTACACAGGCCTCTAAGGTCTCTGACTTTTAGCTCTCTTCCACCCCCTGGTGGTATAATTGAAAATTGAATGTGGTTGTTCAGGCTGACAGAAACAGTTCTTCAATGCGGGTTTTTTTGTTTCTGTTGTTTATTATATCTGTTTGTCTGTTTACTCTACCGTGTGTGTGTGTGTGTGTGTGTGTGTGTGTGTGTGTGTGTGTAACGGTGAGGACTTGTGCATGCCACTTCATGTGTACTGGACAGAAGACAACTGGTGATCCGACTCATATCTTCATATTTGGCAAAGAAGCACTTTACCCAGTAGGTAGCCTTTAGGGGCATTTTTTTTTTGTCTTTTGCTTTGTTTTTTGTTTTTTCGAGACAGGGTTTCTCTGTGAAGCCCTGGCTGTCCTGGAACTCACTCTGTAGACCAGGCTGGCCTTAAACTCAGAAATCCACCTGCCTCTGTCTCCCAAGTGCTGGGATTACAGGCGTGAGACACCACCGCCCAGCCTTTAGGGGCATTTTGAAGATCTTTCTTCAAAATATTGGTTTTTATTTGTGTTTATGTGTATTGGGGAAGATACTCATGGAGGTCAGACAAGGGTATAGGATCGCCTGGAGCTGAAGGGATAGGTAGTTGTGAGTCATATCACATAGATGCTGGATGAAATTCTGTCCTCTGGAAGAGCAAGCAACACTCCCTCTTGCTTGCTCTCTAAGCCCTCTCTCTCCAGCCCCCACTCAAATGTTTTAAAACACACCATCCAGGCAAGCACTATGTTAAAAAAAAAATATGTTAAGTGTGTGCTGTATCTATGCGTCTGTGAGAAACCTGGTATATTTTTGCCAACGAAGTTAAATACTGCCACAGAAATTATGTCATGATGAAGAAGGAACTAGACCATTCATTATAACTACCATGAATATTTCGGCACAATCTCCTTAGTAATAGGCATTTCATGGCTAAGTCCATACTGTATACAAAATTTCAAGTTTTTCTTTTTTAACTTGACACTATTTCACAAAGACTTCTGAAGTTACAAAATACACTTTTTTCCTAAGTCTCCCCCCCAAAATTGATACCATAGGATGTTGGTATCATGTGAAAACTGAAAATTCTTTTAAAGAGACTGTGTCACTCAGATACAAAGTGTGCCTGGCTTTTCACTGTACAATCACATTGCAAATGACCACGGACTCTAAGCTCACTCTCCTATACACAAAGTGGAAGATGTATGTGGTTGCTTACAGTAGGGTAGCTATTTGGGGGAAAATGTAAAATATATCTATCTATGGGAAAATAGTTCAACATATTATAGTATATCCAAAGAAATCCTGTGTGTAGGAAGCCACATTCACCATTACAAGATGGCGCCCATTTCCTGTGATGAATCAGCAATGTGCTGTTGTTTACTCCACTCCGCGCCCTACTGTGCATGCGCAGGTAGAGGTTTGGCGGGTCGCAGCTCAGACCCGGAGCATACTAATGAGGCATCGTGGCGTGCACCAATCAGGTAGAACACATCCTGCCTAGGCTTATTTAAGATGCACTGCTCTTCCCTTCTTGGTCTTTCGCCTCTGCAATCAACCCCGCAATAAACGTCTGTGGAAGGATCCTGACTGTCTCTTGTCCTTCTTGCTGGCGAGATAGACACGCGACCTACACCTGTGCACGAAGGGAAAATGATGAATCATCATATACACTCCTAAATGGGAGGAGAGGAAGCTGTCACTCTTTCTGCAGGGAGATCAAAGAGTAAAGGTACATTCTGAGGGGTCCCCTGGGGCAGGAGACGAGGGGTCAAGTGGTGCAGAAAGAACACTAACCTGCTCTTCACTGTGTGCCGCTTTGCAGCTTTGAATTTCTACCTTCTGAGCTCACTGAAAATCAAAATCTTCTTTTCGAAACTCTTCAGTCACGTGTGAATGTATGATTTCCAGTCACACGAATACCCGGCATCTCTTTATTTGGGAAATACTACTGTGACGAACATCTGTTATATAGGGGTGTTTAAAGAATTACTACTAAAGGAATTGCAGATCAAAGAAATAAAATGTTGCTAAGGCTTGCAAAGTATTGAGTCCAGTTGTTTCCCGGAAAGGTCTTGGAAGTCTGTACTTAGTGGTGTTCCAGAGCCTCAGCCTCAGCCTCAGCCAGGTCACAAACATTGGTACTATCATTCGTTCATCATCCCTGAGAACCTGAGGATTCTTCCCCGTGAGGTGTCAATCATCCGGGCTTTCTTTTAATCATGACTTTCCTTTTTTAAAGATTTATTTATTTATTATATGTAAGTACACTGTAGCTATCTTCAGATGCTCCAGAAGAGGGCATCCAGTCTTGTTACAGATGGTTGTGAGCCACCATGTGATCACTGGGATTTGAACTCAGGACCTTCAGAAGAGCAGTCAGTACTCTTAACCGCTGAGCCATCTCTCCAGCCCCTAATCACTGCTTTCTAACCTCTGGATGAGGTTTGGCACATCTGTTTCTCACTCTCTTGTATATTGTTGGTACTCTGCCCTTTATGAAAGGGGGGGAGCCTATTTTTCTAATCAATTTGCTGTCTGCTCTGCATACACCTTACCCCCCACCCCCCACTCCCCCTACCCCGCATTTCATGACCTAGAACTGCCTAGCACATCACAAGCTCTCAATATTAGTTGATTCAACTGAACTGAGTTTCACTTCATCAGAGTTTTTGAAGCCCACTTATTATGTTTATGAAACCTCAGCTCTCCGTGTCCTCTGTAACATTTTTCTGATCAAAAGTTCTTCCCCTTCCTGCCAGCCTCTCTCAGTTTGCCTATTAATGCAAAATAAGTGACTTTGATTTTCTAAAAAGCAAGGCCTGGTATCGCACGTCTTTAACCCAGCTGAGATAGGAGAATTGTTGAAAGTTCAAGGCCAGCCTGGACAACACAGAAATACTTGGCCTCACAAAGCAAACAATAAATAAAAGAACCAGTAGCTGGGCTGGAGAGATGGCTCAGTGGTTAAGAGCCCTGACAGCTCTTCAAAGGTCCTGAGTTCAGGGCTGGAGAGATGGCTCAGAGGTTAAGAGGACTGTCTGCTCTTCCGAAGGTCCTGAGTTCAATTCCCAGCAACCACATGGTGGCTCACAACCATCTGTAATGAGATCTGATTCCTTCTTCGGGTGTGTCTGAAGACAGCTGCAATGCACTCATAAATAAAATAAATAAATCTTTAAAAAAAATTAAGCAGGGTGGTGGTGGCACATGCCTTTAATCCCAGCACTTGGGAGGCAGAGGCAGGCAGATTTCTGAGTTCGAGGCCAGCCTGGTCTACAAAGTGAGTTCCAGGACAGCCAGGGCTATACAGAGAAACCCTGTCTCGAAAAAAACCAAAAAAAAAAAAAAAAAAAAAAAAAAAAGAGCCGGGCATGGTAGTGCACTGCACGCCTGTAATCCCAGCACTTGGGAGGCAGAGGCAGGCAGATTTCTCAGTTCGAGGCCAGCCTGGTCTACAGAGTGAGTTCCAGGACAGCCAGGACTACACAGAGAAACCCTGTCTCAAAAAAAAACAAAAACAAAAACAAAAACAAAACAAAAAACAAAAACAAAAACAAAAACAAAAAACAAAAAAAAATTAAAAGTGCCAGTAGTATGAAACAATAAATGCTGTTTATCAGTTTCTCTGGGTAGGAATTTAAGAACTGTGGTTTGCAGTCTGTCGCAGCAGACTGCAGGCAGCTGTGTGCTCTGGGCTCAGATGCAGCTGGAAATGGACTTTTCTGGCTGCTTCCATGCTTGTTGTGTAGTCAGAGGGTGGCTGTTTTCCCGAGAGTCACTTAACCTCCTGCAGGTCTGTGGCCAAAGCTCTCCAGCGCTGAAACCTGCTCACCCCAGAGCCAGGGAGCTAAGAGGAACAGAGAAGAGAGACGGAAATTCACAAGGAAGCCACATTATTTTTAGGACTTAATCTCAAGCCCTATTTTGAGACATGTCACCAGTAAGTGCCAGGAGTTCCTACCTACCACACACCCTGGTCCAAGAGCCACTGAGTCCAAATAAAGGCTCCCAGGCTGCAGTCCATTGGGGATGTCTTCCCCAGCCATCTACGGTCACCCCTGCCTGTGTTAACACCTCTAGGCAGTCTCCTCAGGACCTGCTCCACAGAATAAGGCACTTGGGAATTTTTCCCTAAGGAATTATCCTAGTTGCCCTCCATGCTGCCCTCTTCTGGCCTCTATGGACACTGCTGGAACTGAACTCTTCGTCCTCAAGGAGAGCAGAATACTCTTAAACGAGCTATCATCTCTCTAGGCCCCTTGACTTCTCATTTTAAAATTTTGCATTTGGGGAACATAGTGGCACATGCCTTTAACCCCAATACTTGGGAGTCAAAGGCAGGATCTCTGTGAGTTCAAGTCCAACCTGGTCTACATAATGAGTCCCAGGACAACCTGGGCTATGCAGAGACCTTGTCTCAAACAAACATTTTTATTGCCACATTTTATTTTTTAAAAATTTATTTTTAATGAGTGTTTTTCCTACATGCATGCACTATGTGTGTGTAGTGCACAGCCAGAAGAGTGCACCAGAGGCCAGGGACCTGGAGTTAAGGATGTGGATGCTAGAAGCCAAGCCTGGGCCCTCTGCAAGAGCAGCAAGTGCTGCTAACTACTGTTGACTGCTGTTAACTACTAAGCTATCTCTCCAGCCCTTATCAGCACATATTAACGTACATAATTGGTTCCATTATGACATTTTCACTATAATATATTTAATGTATTTTGATCATACTCACCATCCCCAGCTACCCTCTGTAGTCTGTGTGTGTGTGTGTGTGTGTGTGCATATGTGAATAAGTGAACTTCATTAGGATTGCTTATAAAAATGTGCTAATTAGTTTTTGTCAACTTAACACAACTTGACATCTGGGAAGAGGGAACCTCAATTGAGAACATTTCTTCTATCAGAGTGCCCTGTGGACATGTCGGTGGGACATTTTCTTGAGGACATTTTCTTGATCAATGATTGAGAGAGCCCAATCCCATTGCAGATGGCGCCATGCTTGGCAGGTGGTCCTGAGTTGTGTTAGTGGGCATCCTGCACAGCTCGAGTCCCAGAGCCCTGACTAGGAGCATGGAAGGAAAGAAGAAAGGACAGACCCACATACAGAAAAGCTGGGCTCAGGTGGGCTGTGTACTCTGATGGCTGCAAATACTACTCAGAATCTCAAGGTATTTGTTATGTACAACACAGGGAAGAGGGTGTAGTCTTATAGGAGCTCTGTAGAAGAGGGGCTCCACATATAAACGGCAGAGAGAAGGAAGCTGCAGTTACAAGTGTTTGTACTCATCGTTCAATCACGTGCACTTGGACCCTGGAGGAATAAGCCTCACTGTCTGCCACTCCCATAGGGCTGAGGTCCTGGGTCCTTGACATGGCTGCACCCATGTCAACAGGACACACCCACTTAGGACTTCACGCAATCAGGTCTTCCTTTGCTCTCTACAGCACACAGAATGTAGCTTATGTTCCAGTTCCTACCCTGACTTCCCTCGGTGATGGACTGTGACAATAAGCCAACTTACAGTCCTCCCCAACTTGCTTTTGGTTATGGTGTTCATGAGGACAGCACCAGGATGCAAACTAATACAAGAAGCAGCAACTATGAATCATCTCTAAATCAGGGAGAGGAGGAACTTTGTGAATCTGGCTTCTCTCCACTATAAGAGATTGATGGGCCGGGCGTGGTGGTGCACGCCTGTAATCCCAGCACTTGGGAGGCAGAGGCAGGCAGATTTCTGAGTTCGAGGCCAGCCTGGTCCACAGAGTGAGTTCCAGGACAGCCAGGACTACACAGAGAAACACTGTCTTGGGGGGGAAAAAGAGAGAGAGAGAGAGAGAGAGAGAGAGAGATTGATGGGCCCAATCTTTGTAGGTAGTCCCAGCTACTTGAAATTCAAGAATGTCATGGCTGGCCGGGCGGTGGTGGCGCATGCCTTTAATCCCAGCACTTGGGAGGCAGAGGCAGGCAGATTTCTGAGTTCGAGGCCAGCCTGGTCTACAGAGTGAGTTCCAGGACAGCCAGGGCTATACAGAGAAACCCTGTCTCGGGGGGGAAAAAAAAAAAAAAAGAATGTCATGGCTGTCATGTCCAGAGGATAGCATTCCACAATGCTCTACCTTTCAACCAACATTTTAATGTTCCCATCCATGTGTATGCACGCCTGTGTGTGCAATGGGTGCCACGGACTGCGTGGCGGTCTGAAGACAACTTTGTCATTTCTCCTCTTCCACCCTACATGGATTCTAAGGCTCAAACTCATGCCACCAGTCTTTGCATGGCAAGCAAGTGTCCGCCTATTGAGTCACCTTCCTGGATTCTGAAGGTATTAGTGCGCACATGTAATGTGTGTGTGGAGGGCTGTCGTGTGTAACTTGCATGTGGAGGTCAGAAAACAGCTTTGTGGAGTTGATTCTCTCCTTCACTCTTACAAGGTCTCTATCAAGTCTGTGGGCTTGTGCAAGAAGCACCTTAATCTACTGAGCCATCTCACTGGCCCTGAATCAACCTCTTAACTGTTCACAATCCTGTCCATGTCAGTCAATGGACATCAAATACTGTTCTTGCATTCCCAGTGTAATACCTTCCTCTTTCCACTGTCAGTCTGGTAACCATGGGAACAACAGCTGCAGCTGTGTCCCTGTGCTGATTTATTTGAATGAAAACTGTCTCCCGCAGCAGGCTCGTGTAACACTGTCTGGGGATCTGGTAGAGCTTTCAGGAGGTGGAGCTTATCACTAGGCCAGGCTGGTCTCGAGCATTTGTCTGCTCTGCTTCCTGCCCACCCCACTTCCTACTCCTGCTGCCAGGCTCACCTACCATTACAGATTCTGTCTCTGGAACCATGAGCTAAAACTTGTTTTAATCCTTAAGCTGCTTTTGGTCATGGCATTTTATTACGGTAATAGAAAATTGATACAGAATTGGGTTTACGAGCAATTTGTTTTAAGAATGTAGATGATGCCAGGTGTGGTGGCGCACGCCTGTAATCCCAGCACTTGAGAGGCAAAGGCAGGTGGATTTCTGAGTTCGAGGGCAGCCTAGTCTACAGAGTGAGTTCCAGGACAGCCAGGGCTATGAGCCTGAGAGTGATCCAAACCGTGGAGCTGCGGCTCCTGAAGCTTCAGAGGCAAACAGACCGAGCCATGGGCTGAAGGCTTTAGCAAGAGCCTGGCTGCTTTTTGCCCTTGCCTTAAGAGTAGGCCTGAGGCTAAGTAAACTAGAAAACAATTAAATTGTGGAAATTCAAGACAGTGTCACATTGTGTCTGTGACGCAGTTGTTGTTATTGCTTTTAAATCTACAAACATTAAGTAGACCGAAAAACCTGAAACTCAACGTGCAGTCTGGAACAGAAGAGATGTTAGCAGCTGTTACTGTTTAGTACCATTAAAGTGTAATCTCCAGATCTGCTCTGGAAAGATGAAAAAGCGCCCTTCAAAGCAAGCCCACACCACCTTATAAAACAACCTAAGTTCTTCCTTCCAGAATGTAACTGCACACAAAAGCTTCTGTAAATGCGGTCCAAGGGTCCATCCCAAGCTAGCAGCTAAACTTCAGTGTCATCAACACAGTGCTAGCTTGGGAGACCAGACAGAGACTGAGGGGTTGTGATTCTTCCTCAAAGGTTTCCGAGAGCTGCTGAGGTCATTGTGTGGCAGGGTAAGGGCCTCTTCGAGGAGACCTTCAGTGACGCTGACGGACACTGCAATGGACTCACAGATGTTGGGAGATAACAGACCCTGAGTCATCTTCCAGAAACTGCAAACAGGGAGAGCCAGACGGAGAAAGTGATCTGTTGGGAAGGAAAGCTGAAGGGCATAACAGAGCCATCTAAGCCCTTTGACATTGAAGCTTGGGATACCAAGCACAGACAAAGCTTTTTGGAGTCAGCCCTGCTGGGTTTTGGCCTTCCTCTGATCCTTCTCTCCTGAAGGCTCCTCCCATTTGAAACAGGACTGCACATCATCCCATTTTTTATGAGTCAATTAGGAGATTGCTTTATATCCAAGTTAAGTTCTTTGGTTGGTTAGGTGAGGTGTCTGAAGGACTCCCTCAGTGGTTAAGAACACTCTTCCAGAGGTCCGGAGTTCAATTCCCAGCAACCACAAGGCGGCTTCCCGACCATCTATAAAGGATCTCATGCCCTCTTGTGGCATGCAGGTGTACATGCAGAGCACTCATTCTAGTCTCTATTAAGGGGTACCTGGCCGGGCGGTGGTGGCGTGGTGCACCACGCCTGTAATCCCAGCACTTGGGAGGCAGAGGTAGGCGTATTGCTGAGTTTGAGGCCAGCCTGGTCTTCAGAGTGAGTTCCAGGACAGCCAGAACTACACAGAGAAACCCTGTCTCGGGGAAAAAACAAAACAAAACAAAAAAACAACAAAAAAGCCCTTGCACAACTTTGAGGCCAATTTAATCTCCAATACCATGTAACAACAACAAAAAATGTGGGTCATAATGGACTTTAGATGGTCTCATTTATCTCAGGCTGGCCTTAAATTTACTGTGGTCAGTAACAACCCTAAAGGTCTGATCCTCCTTCCTCAATTCTCAAATACAATGAGGGATGATAGGTAAGCATCTCTCAAAAAGCTTGTGATTCTGAGGATCAAGCCTGGAGCTTCATGAATGCTAGGTATTCATCAACAAGACAGATTTCCAGAGCACAGTTCTCTCTTTAATCAATCACAAAGTACTTTAGAATCTCATAGTGGATTCTATCCATGCTGATTGCACCAGTACGTAGAACAGGGTAAAGCAATTTGTCAGCTGTGGCAGACAGCCAAGAGCAGCCTGGGGCTAGCCATGGCTGATGTCACACAGTAAGCTCTGTCTTACAAAACTTAGGGAACTCAACATGAAGTCGTGCCTTAAATAAAAGCCTGCGTTAAATTTCCAGTGAAAGGAGGGCACTAACTCATCCAGGCTGTCTGTCCTGACAGCCCCACACAGGTCCCGGGATACACCTGAGCCCTCCCCACACAAACTAGCACACAATATGGAACTTTTATTCATGTGATTTCTGTACATCAGGAGTACAAGAGTAATCCTTTACAAATGTTGCTGATTTTACCAGAATAAATGACAAAACCAAAGCAGTATCTGGTGACAGTGACAGGGCTTTATGGTTCAAACCCAGCCAAGAAGTTTGTTACAATCTCTTTCAGCTTTGCATCTGACTGTTCTGAGATTTTCCCATCAGACCTGTTTGGAAATAAAAACAAGAGTCAATGACTAGTGCAAATAACCCGAGTAAAGGCTAACCTACAGGGAACTGTTAAACTTCCCTAAACATGGTAGTTCACGCCTGTGATCTCCGTGGAGACTGGGACATACTGAAACTCTCCAGGCTACACAGTGAACCCCAAGAACAGGCGGGGCTAGTATGTATCAAGACAGGATTCCAACCCAACCCCCACCTCCAGGGAAAGAAAGACTATGCTAAAACTGCACTAGTCACAATACAGGCCACCCCCTCCATTTATACCTGATGTTGCCCAAGAGGGTCTGGTGCTGGCTGATAACATGAGACAAGAAAGCACTCTCAAACTTTGTGATCTTACTGGGCTCCAGTTTATCAAGATAACCCCGTACGCCCGCATAGATGACAGCCACCTGTTCCTCAATAGCCATGGGTGCTGAAAACAAACAAATCAAATGAATTGCTTAAATGCTATTTTACCAAAGGCACAGAACTTTTCCTTCTAATACTATGACATTCTGAACCTATAATTCTACTTACTACTCTTTCCCATTCTCTCCTGCAAAAACGGGAAGTGTAACCTTTGAGTATAGCCTATAAGCACTGCTTATACCCCGGTGGTGTTACATAGCATTTGTGGTATAATTTGCCACAAACTGAAAATAACATTTTTTTAGCTAAGATATAAAACATGCTAATATCCTTCTAAATCTGCTCAATTCCACATTCATACAACATGAAGATGTATTAAATATATTTGGTTTTCTGGTTACTAATTTCATCACTACATTCAAATGGTGGTATAGACTACATTAGTGTCACAACACAGACCCTAAACTACAGCAGGAACATGACCAAATGAGAACAACTCACAGTACTGTCCTTGCTTTAGTAACTCGGTCAGACGCACACCACGACTCAAGAGCTGTTGAGTGGCAGCATCAAGATCAGAACCAAACTGGGCGAAAGCAGCCACCTCCCGGTACTGGGCCAACTCCAGCTTCATGGTACCTGCCACCTGAGCAGACAAGCTAGTGTTACCATGACTTGACGTCACATAGCAGTATAAAACACAGGTCACACACATTTAAGATTTTACTCCTGTGGCAAAGAGGAAAACTTACCTGCTTCATGGCTCTGGTTTGGGCAGCGGATCCGACACGGGACACAGACAAACCCACATTAATGGCAGGGCGGATACCTTTATAGAACAATTCGGTTTCCAAGAAGATCTACAATCCAAGTATACAAACATTAGAAAGCTTAATCTTTTCCTCCAAATATAAGTTACAGTGCCATAAACTGAAACCCAAAACTTGCCTAAGACTACTAAGTGACTTCAGAAATACATGAATCCCAGCACTCAGAGGCAGGAGGATCACTGCAAATTCAAAGCTAGTCTCAGCTACATGAAATTCCTGGCTAGTCTAGTAAGACTAGCCAATCACCCCAGAACTGGAGATAGACGGCTATGAAAGGTCAAATGGGTGCTGGGATTCAAACCCAGGTCCTTTACAAGAGCAGCAAGGGCTCTTAGCCACTGAGGCACCTCTACAGACCCAATTCTCTTTAGCTCTAGGTTTACAGAAACTAAACAAAGTAAAAAAAGTAAAGGCAATTTACAAATAAGTTCATGCTTATTAGTCTCAACTAGTGCCTTAGAGTAATCAATCATTTTTACACTAATTTCAGTCAATCTAATACCTGTCCGTCAGTGATGGAAATAACATTTGTTGGAATGTAAGCAGACACATCACCAGCCTGTGTTTCAATGACTGGTAAGGCAGTCAAAGAGCCACCACCAAAGGAATCATTCATCTTGGCGGCTCTCTCCAGCAGGCGAGAGTGTAGGTAGAACACATCTCCAGGATAGGCCTCCCGACCAGGGGGCCGGCGGAGCAGCAGAGACATCTGGCGGTAAGCAACAGCCTGTGGTACAGAACATGGTGAAATTCAACTGTTAGACAAGCCGCATCTGCTAATCTCCACTAAGATGCAAACAGACAGGTTATAACAGACATCCTTTGACCTGTTTGGATAAGTCGTCATAGATGATCAAAGCGTGCTTGCCATTATCTCTGAAATACTCTCCCATGGAGCAGCCAGAGTAAGGAGCCAGGTACTGAAGCGGGGCAGCATCAGAAGCAGTGGCCGACACCACAATGGTGTACTTCATGGCATCTGAGGAGAAAAAGGTTGACATTCTCAAAGCTATCAAAACAGATTTTAAATTAAAGGCCACACACAAAATTGTCCAGCACCCTCATTCTATTCATGAGATGAGAAGGGGCCTCGGGGGCAGTGGAGCTCACTATGTAAGCCAGAAAACAGTTCAACCCTGGAACCCTCAGAGCAGTGAGAGGAGAGAGTGCAATTGGTAGACACACCCTAACACGGTCAAGGTCCTAGGTTTGTCTTAGCACCAAATAAACCAAGAATACTGGAGCAGGCTTACACTTCTAGGAGGTGGACACTGGGGAGCCAAAGTTCCAGGTCATCCTTGGCTATATAACAAGTTCAGTGCCAACCAGGGACAGATGAGATACACTACGTTACTCCTCACACCCTGTGAATACTCAAGCCAGCCATGGTCACACAAACCTCTAGTCCCTACGTAGCACCAGGAAGCAGAACCAACAGATTGTTTAAGGTGAGCCAGAGCTGCTTGAGACCTCATCTTAAAAAAATAAATCCAGGGGCCTTGGTGACACAGAGGCTGTTCCGAGATTATCTACAGAGAGGCCCCGGGACCAGTGTGCTCCCACACCTGCATCCGTCAGTCTCTTCACCAGCTGAGCCACAGTGGATCGCTTCTGACCAATAGCGACATAGATACAGTACAGCTTCTTCTTCTCGTCAGTCCCATCATTGAAACGTTTCTGGTTGATGATTGTGTCAATGGCAATTGACGTTTTCCTTTAAGAGAGGCAAAAAGGTCACTAAATGCAGGACTCCAGACACAACTGTGCCACCACTGTTAATTTTCACCCGCTACTGCCCCATTACAACCAAAGCATTTACCATCCCCCAATACGTAATTATTTATTAACAGTCCATGTTAGTTAGAACTTTTAACAGGTTTTGAGTCATTACCCAGTCTGTCTGTCACCAATAATCAGCTCACGCTGACCACGGCCAATCGGCACCAGGCTATCCACAGCCTTGATGCCAGTCTGCATTGGCTCCCGCACAGAGATCCGGGGGATAATTCCAGGGGCTTTCAGACCCACTCGTCTGCGGGTCTTGGAACCAATTGGACCCTATAAAAATATTAAGCATTAAAAATAAATAAAAGGAAGCCTCAAAGTGATTAGCTGTGGTGTGCACGAGTGAGCATCCGGTAAGCATTAGCCCACCTTTCCATCAATTGCATTCCCGAGGGCATCAACCACACGGCCCAGCAGCTCCTCGCCAACCGGAACATCCACGATGGCTCCTGTTCTCTTCACAATATCTCCTTCTTTAATTAGCTTGTCATTCCCAAACACGACAACTCCAACATTGTCGGGTTCCAAGTTCAGGGACATACCCTGCACAAAAGAATAAAGAACAATGAGGCAGAGGGGCTCTTCTCCCACACACCAGTAAGGAATAAAATCACACAGCACCTGACACCGCCCCCTTCTGCCTGCTTTGGCTCTCTGGGTAAGACTTCAGGAACTAGCTAAGAGTGGGTGCTTGATCGGAGATGACCACAGGTAGGAAGGAGACGCCCTCCAGGCTGTCCTGACCACCACACTGCACACTAGAGTGCTGCCCCCAACCTCCACACAACATTGGCAGAATACCTCACAGCTACACACTGCCTCTCCTGTCAGTGGTGGATCTGTTCTTTTTGTAAATTGTTTTATTTATTTACATTCCAAATGTTGCCCCCTTCCTGGTCCCTACTCCAAGAGTTCTTTACCCCACGCCCCGCATTTGCCTCTGAGAAGGCGCTCCCCTACTCCCACCCTCCCTGTCCCCTTCCCTACAGCATCAAGTCTCAACAGGATTAGTTAGATTATTCTTATTGGGAAAAGAATTTAGTTCATGTAACCAAACACTTTTGCAAAAGAGTCTCCATAGCTACAAAGGAACTGATATGAACTCACTGAAATTTATGTGAATGTTTACTAAACTTTTAATTTTGGTGCCACTGGCTGCAACTTATCAGCATATATGAGGGGAAGACTATGGAGTTGGCTTAGCCAAACTCTTTCTAGCTTATTTTCTTTACAACCTATAATAAATAAGGGAGAAATAAGGCAAATTGAGATATTTTTAATTCTTGACAAGCTCTGAATGACTAAATGAGAAGCCAAAGCTACAGATCCTAAAATAACAAACCCCCCACTTTATAATTTACCTTTAAGCCTGAAGAGAATTCTACCATTTCTTCTGCTTGAACATTCCTCAGCCCATGTACTCGGGCAATACCGTCACCAATGCTTAATACGCGCCCAGTCTCTTCAAGGTCAACAGAAGTATCAGCTCCAAGGATCCGCTCCTCAAGAATGGAGGACATCTCGGCAGTGCCTGAGAGAGAACTCGGTTTAAACACTCCGCTCCAAGCAGCTTCTCAAACCCATTCCCCAACAATTAGTGTCATGATAATCATCAAAATCATCTTAAAACATAAAATAGTTTTACAAGTTGGGTATCCTGGGGAGACTGTTCAGTGTCTGCTGCTCCTGCAGAGGGTCTGGATCCAGTTCCCATCACCCACATGTCAACCCAAAACTGCTTAACTCCAGTTCTGGGGAATCTGAAACCCACCGTGGGCACCAGACGAGCAGGCACACGCATACACCCAGGCAGGACACTCATATATGTAAGAAGTAAAAATAAATAAGTTTTTATAGTTATATGTTGATCACTGTCAAAATTATTGAAAACTCGAATTAAGAGGAAAAACTTCACTACGCAGACAATAATGTTAACTGATAAAATTAACTATTACCCTGCCCTAATGTTTTACCTTCTTTCTCACTTAATTTCTTAAGAATCTGTACATGTTTAAATCTTTGGCGAAACTTTAGAAATACTTTAAAATAATGTGCATATTTAAAAAGGCAGTGGGAGCAGCAAAACTGCAAGCTCGTCTGTTAAAGTGACACACCCAACAGCCCCACCTTCATCCCCGAAATGCACAGGGCAGAACAGGCTCCCCCAATGCTCTCCTCTGATCTCAACAAATGCCTGGAGGCCCACACCTGGCCAGCCCCCTCCCTTAATAAAAGGTAACCTAACCAGCAGCTAGTGAGATGACTCAGTCATCTCGGCCTGCAAGCCTGGAGGGCGGAGCTCCAGCCCCAAGACCAAGGTAGGAGAGAAGTGGCTCCTGCGGGCTGTACTCTGACCTACAGGTGCATGCCACAGCTCAGACACATGTGCTTGTTCAATAAACAATGTGAGGAAAAAAAACACACCAAAAAGTTATAAAATGTCCCCTTTAAAGAGCCAAGTGCCGGTGCTAATATTACTATATAAGTACACTACGCATACATTTAACTGTTATTTTAAAATTCCTAGCACACAGCCAGGCACGCTGCTCAGTAGTATTTGCCTATAAAGCCCTGGGTTCCATCCCCAACACCTCTAATAGGAGAAGAGGAAAAGCCTCCCAGCACATCTCCAGAGAAACTCCCCGCCATGGCGTCCGGCTCCTCACTTCCCTACCGCACCTCCAGGCAGAACAGACGCTACTCTTTGAAAGAGCCCATCAGTAAAAAATTGTTCATTTTCTTATATTTTTTACATGAGGCTTAAAAGAAAAATAAAATCACAGTTGAGAGGGGGTGCCTAGTGTATTGTTCTCTTTCAAAAGAAATCATTAGAAACCATACTGCATAACAGAGACATACAAAGTACAGTTTCATTAGACAAAAAGAACCTATCGGGCTGGAGGGATGGCTCAGTGGGTAAGGGCACTGACTGCTCTTCCAAAAGTCCTGAGTTCAAATCCCAGCAACCACATGGTGGCTCACAACCATCCATAATGAGATCTGATGCCCTCTTCTGGTGTGTCTAAAGACAGCTACAGTATACTTACATATAATAACTAAATAAATCTTTAAAAAAAAAAAAAAAGACCCTATCAAGACAAAGCATTTTAAATGATATACTATGGTTAAAAACAAAAACAAGCCGGGCGGTGGTGGCGCACGCCTGTAATCCCAGCACTTGGGAGGCAGAGGCAGGCGGATTTCTGAGTTCGAGGCCAGCCTGGTCTACAGAGTGAGTTCCAGGACAGCCAGGGCTACATAGAGAAACCCTGTCTCAAAAAACAAACAAACAAACAAAAAAAACAAAAACAAAAACAAAAACAACTTAAGTTTCTGTAGCAACATTTTTAAAAAGATAAACATTTAAGGGAGGAAATCTCCCCCTGTAAAAACTGACTTACCAGTCTTCTGAAGTCGAGTGTTAGAGGCATGGAGATTTCTTGCACCAACAAAGGATGACCCCAAAGCATTTTTGGAGACCTAGTACAAAAATAATCTTTACCCAATCTGATTCTTTAGAAAGCATTCCTCACACCTAAGCTATGCTCACGAATGCACATGTAAGTGTGCACACACTCGGCCTTCATAACCTAGGTGTGGTGGCGGCGGGACAAGCCTGTAATACTAGCATTCAGGAGGCAAAGGCAGGAGATCACTTGGAATCTCAAGGCATGCTGGTTTACACGGCAAGTTCCAGGCCAGCCAGAACTACACAGGAAGACACTGTCTCAAAACTCAACAAAACAAGTGGCCAAACCTCCAAAAACAGACAAGCTTAACTATGGACTTACACTGATCAGACTGTAAATTTTGCTAAAAAGTTGATGACTTAATTACACAGGAAAGGATTTATTACACAGTAATAAATACATGCATTTATTACTGCATCTGCTGGTACAGAGACTATAAAAAGCTTATTTTAAAATACAATTGTTAAAATCTTTCCCTTAAAAACATCTGGGTAATACTATTTTGATGTTATTTTTCAATTGAATTTTGGAAATCTCAGTTAAGAATAGGGTTAGTCTCAGTGTGGTTCCAATAAAAAGGCAAATAAGTATTGGATGAGCAAATTAATGCTGTGGTTAGGTTAGAAAAGGAGATAAATTTTTCACTGTCTTGAACAAATCTAGCAGCAAGATGGAACCCAGGATCCCTGTTACTTTTCTTTCTAATGCGATTGGCCACTTTGAACTCGGAGTTGGCTACTTTTTAAGAGAAACCAATACAAATCTTTTCTTAAAAATGCCTTTTTCTTTTCTCAAACAGAAAACTAAGACGTTATCAACCAGTGTTTTCTTAGGGAAGCAGGATAGCAGTTTATCTGGCCTTCTAAATTCAGATTGCCTATATAATGAAAGGGCAAATGCATTTATGTAGGACTTAAAGGCCATCCAATGCCATGGGACATCATCGGTGAGAGTCACTGATCTCATGAGGTGGCCAACTCAAGGACAAAACCTTTTAAAGTGTCAACCACCGGGTTTTGTGCCTAATCTAGTCCATTTTCAAAAACTCCATCATTTTTGACAGTGTAAACCACTTCTGCACTTCGAGACGTTTTCACGACCTAGTGGGTAAACCAACAATTCAAGAGTCACTTTCATTTATTCCTTTCCCTTGAACTGACCTCCAAGCAGAGGTGGAATGCTCCGGCCTGCTGACCTTCATACAAAGTCAGTCTCTCCTATTTCTCCTGCACAAGGCTGCTGACAGCTCCTTTGACCTTCAGCGGAGCCAGACCCCAGGAACAAGCCCTTGAGCAGGCCAGACAAGCAGTGCACAAACCCTGACCTTCACCTCTAGTCCAGCGCCCTCACCCCCAGACCGGAACCCTCCTAAAGCCCCTTTGCCCAGCAACGCTGAGGTCACGGATCCCCGCCCCACCGCGCACCGAAGGCCTGCAAAGGAGCCCCTCGGCCGTCCGCGCTGCCTGGCAGCCACGGAGCAAGATGGCGCCGTCCGCCCCAGCCCCGCACTGCAGCGCTCCGCTCCGCAGAGACCTAGAGGCGCTTCCACGCCAGCCTGCCTAGGCCCCGGCGCTCACCAGTCCCGCCCGTCGAGGGAGGGCACGGGCCACGGCCGCGGCGATGCGCACAGACAGCATCCTTGCAGCTTCTTGGAGAGGTCTTTTGCAGCCGCAGCCTCCGGACGACTGGCACAAAATGGCCGAGCGCGAAGGAAGGTCAAGGCAGCCAGTCCACCTGACCCGGAAGTACCGCCCCCTCTCCGGCTCCTCCGGACGCAAATCCTTTTTTTTTTTTTTTTTTTTTTTTTTGTATGTTCTTTTTTTTTTTTTAATAATTTTTTTTTTAAGTTTAGAACTAAAAATGAACGAATCAGTTATGTCCAGCCTCCTCCTTGACACTCATCATTTTAATTTTTGGTCTTTTTGAATCGACCTTGGGGTTGCCCTGGAAATCACGTGAGTAGCGGAACCAGAGGAGGCGCGTCCCTGCTCTGTCACTTGGGGCGTACCGCATAGACTGAGCTAGATTAACAGTGCTGGTGGGGTTATACCGCAGTGATGAGGCAGTCCGGGTCGGGGTAACTCTTGCACAGTGCACCCACCCAGAGGGTTTTAGTCCTCGGGTCCTGGGGACTATCTGCAATTATTGAAACTGTTTATTATTACCAGTGTGCGTGGTGCGTATGTGCATTGCTAAGGCGTGCTTGTGGAGCCCAGAGAGCAGTCCTCTCCTTCCACCTTATGTGCATCCTGAGAAACAGACTCAGGTCAAGCTTGGGGTGCAAGAAATTTACCCACTGGCCATCTTGCTGGCCCTCTATTTGCATTTTTAATAAATATCCAAATCTTTTTTAATTAAAAGGTTTTATTTTACTATGTATTTGGTGTTTTGTTTGCATGTATGTCTACACCAGGTTTTCCTGGTGACTTCAGAAAGGCTGAAGATCTTTTGGAACTGGAGTTACAGATGCTTCTAAGCTAAGATGTGAGTGCTGAGAATCAAATCTGCGTCCTCTAGTACAGAAGCTAATGCTCTTAACCATCGATCCTTCTTTGCAGCCCAAATACCCAAATCTTATTTATTTGATAGAACAAATGAAAGAATTGAAGTTTTTTTTAAAGATTTATTTGTTATATGTAAGTACACTGTTGCTGTCTTAAGACACCCCAGAAGAGGGTGTCAGATCTCATTACAGATGGTTGTGAACTCAGGACCTCCGGAAGAGCAGTCAGTGCTCTTAACCACTGAACCATCTCACCAGCCCTGAATTGAAGTTCTTTAATCTAAAAGAATCTTTTCAGGGAAGCTGGGCCTGAAGACTCAGGCCTGTAATCTCAGCTATCCAGGGAAGTTAAAGGATGAAGATTAACAAAGTCAAGACCAGTCTATTAAGAACAAGATCTTGTAATCCCAGCACTCTGGGAGGCAGAAGCAGGTGGATTTCTGAGTTCGAGGCCAGCCTGGTCTACAGAGTGAGTTCCAGGACAGCCAGGACTACACAGAGAAACCCTGTCTCAAAAAAAAAAAAAAATCTTGTCAATCAACTAACCAATCAGTAAAGGAGCTGAACACAAATCTCAATAGTAGAATATTTGCTTAGGGTGCAGAAGATTTGTTTCAAATCCCCAGTTGCGGAGGGCAACAGGAAGAATCCTGTGTAAATTAAATAGGTTCAAAAAGTCCAATCATCAGAAGGAGTTTGATTAGAGGGGTTGACAGCCCTGCAGAGAGTGATCCAAAAGCAAAAAGCACCACTTTAGATTCAGGTAAGGCTCAGACAGCCTCCTGCCAACAGCTACTTTGGTGACCCTGGGGATTCTGTTAGGCTTTCTCTGTTGGAGTAAAACAGAGATGATTCATTCTCATTCTCTCTGTCTGTCTGTCTCTCTCTCTCTCTCTCTCTCTCTCTGTCTCTCTCTCTGTCTCTCTCTCCCTCTGAAACATATACATATATACACTCACTCACCAAATAATAATAATTAAATAAGAAGAAGAATTAAAATCACTCTTGGTGTTAATGATTTTTTTTTTTGCTTATTTGTTTTGGGTTTTTTTGTTATTGTTGTTGCTTATGGGTTTGTTGGTTTGTTTGCTTGCTGAGAAAACGTCTCACCCTGTGGACCAGGCTTGCCTAGAACATATGGCAATCCTCCAGCTCCAGCCTTCTGAATGCTGGGATTATAGGTATGAGTCACCATATCTGGCTAAGGAGACGTTCTTAAGGTTGTTTTTTTGGTTTTGGTTTTTGGCTTTTGGTTTTTGTTTTTTTCGAGACAGGGCTTCTCTGTGTAGCCCTGGCTGTCCTGGAACTCACTCTGTAGACCAGGCTGGCCTCGAACTCGGAAATCCATCTGCCTCTGCCTCCCAAGTGCTGGGGTTAAAGGCATGCGCCACCACTGCCCGGCTTTTTTTTTTTTTTTTTTTTTTTTTTAGATTTATTTATTATATGTAAGTACTCTGTAGGAGTCTTCAGACACCCCAGAAGAGGGCATTAGATCTCATTATGGATGGTTGTGAGCCACCATATGGTTGCTGGGATTTGAACTCAGAACCTTCGGAAGAGCAGTCAGGGCTCTTAACCGCTGAGCCATCTCTCCAGCTCCAAAGCTCCAAAGTTGTTATTGTAAGCTCCCCTTCTGATGTCTATTTTCCTCTAATGAACAGTGCTGTGACAGACATAGCGACTGGCTCCTGAACAGCCAGCCGTTGGACTCTTTCAGGCTACACTGCCATCCAGACTACCCTGTGCCAGCACCATCCATCTTGGGGAAAAGAAAAACCACACAACACACAACAGCCACCTGTGTTGGTAGACACTTGGGAGCTGGAAGTAAAGAGATCAGAAGTAGAAGGTGATCCTTGACTACACGGTGAGTTTCCATCCTCAGTGCAGCTGATCAGCTAGAGCTAGCCGGGACAGACAGAAAGGGTAGGACCTGGAGAAAGACTTCTATACAAGTCCATAATGCTCACAGGATTAAGGGTGAATCCTCCGGGGCTGGAGAGATGGCTCAGTGGTTAAGAGCACCGACTGCTCTTCCAGAGGTCCTGAATTCAATTCCCAGCAACCACATGGTGGCTCACAAGCATCTGTAATGGGATCCGATGCCCTCTTCTGCTGGGTCTGAAGACAGTGACAGTGTACCCACATATATGACATAAGTATGGCCGGAGCAGGGTTGGAAGGAGCAGGGCTGGGAAAAAAAAAAAAAAAACTATATTAAAAAAAAAAAAAAAAAGGGTGAATCCCCACACCAAGGCCTCCAACACCAGAGGCCCCGCCCTATTCCTGCCTACTGCTTGCAGCTGCCAAGCTGCATTCTGGGGTTGCACCAGCTTCTCTGATCATTTACTTCTTAGGCATGCTTGATATGCCATAGGCTTGAGATGTGTTTGAAACAGAATATGGAGAACCTAGGTGTACGGACCTTCAATCCAAGCATTTGGGAGGTGGAAGGAGACAGGAATATCAAGAGTTTACAGTTATCGTCAGCTCCATGCTGTGTGAGGCCAGCCTGAGACATGTGAGAGACAAGAGAGAGACAGAGAGAGACAGAGAGAGAAGTCTCAGTAAACTGCTTGACAAGTAAGTACAATGATCCAAGTTTGCTTCCCTCTACCCATGTGGTATACAATTGAATTCCAGGGTTGAGGAAGCAGGGACAGGCTGGCTCCCGTGGCTCACAGGCCACCCAGGCAAACTAATTGGCCAGTTCCAGGTCCTGGTGAGAGACCTTGTCTCAAAGAACATGGTAAGCATCGCCTGAGGAATGATAACTAAGGTTAGCTGTGGTGGTGAGCTCACAGACTCAGGTGTTTTAATGCTTGACCCACAGGGAGTGGCACTGTTAGGGGGTGCGGCCTTGTTCAAGTAGGTGTGGCCTTGTTGGAGGAAATGTGTCACTGTGGGGGAGGGATTTGAGGTCTCCTATGCCTAAGCTCCACCCAGTGTGGAATCAGAGTCTCCTCCTGGCTGCCTGCAGAAGACAGTCTCCTCCTACTTACCTTCAGATCAAGAAGTAGAACTCTCCTCCAGCACCTTGTCTGCCTGCATGCTTCCTGCCTTGGTGATAATGGACCATAAATATCTGAAACTTTAAGCTCCACATAAATGTTTTCCTTCATAAGAATTGCCTCGGTCATGTGTTTCTAAGGCATTGACCTCAAAAAACCAAAATCAAAAACAACAACAACAACAACAAACAAATGTGTGCTACCAAATACAGTATATCTGGGGTATCCAACCCAGGACTTCCTGGATGTCAGGCAAGCAGTCTACCAATTCCTAGTTATGAACTCCAACCCCTGAGAGTTTTTTTTTTTTTTTTTTTTTGTTTTTTTTTTTTTTTTTGGTTTTTCGAGACAGGGTTTCTCTGTGTAGCTCTGGCTGTCCTGGAACTCACTCTGTAGACCAGGCTGGCCTCGAACTCAGAAATCCGCCTGCCTCTGCCTCCCAAGTGCTGGGATTAAAGGCGTGCGCCACCACCGCCCGGCCGAGAGTTTTTGAGTGTTTGTTTCAGACTCTTTTTTTTTGTTTTGTTTTGTTTTTTTTTTTTTTTTGGTTTTTTTCAAGACAGGGTTTCTCTGTGTAGCCCTGGCTGTCCTGGAACTCACTCTGTAGACCAGGCTGACCTCGAACTCAGAAATCCACCTGCCTCTGCCTCCCAAGTGCTGGGATTACAGGCGTGTGCCACCACACCCGGCTTGTTTCAGACTCTTAATGGTATACCTCAGAATGACACAGAACTTACAGTGTCACTATATAATGGAGGCTGGCCCTGAACTCTTGGCAATCCTCCTGTCTCAGCCTTCCTAGTGCTAGTATTACAGACATGTGTCACTATGTCCAGAAAAAGAAATTATTATATTTATGCAATTGGTGTGGAAGCAACATTATCTGCTCACTAAAAACATTGAAAACTGCAGAGGCAGGCGGATTTCTGAGTTCGAGGCCAGCCTGGTCTACAGAGTGAGTGCCAGGACAGCCAGGGCTATACAGGGAAACCCTGTCTCAAAAAAACAAAAAACAAACAAACAAACAAACAAAAAAAAAACATTGAAAACTGCAGGTAATTTTTTAAACAACTTGATTCAAGCGAGAATTATAATAAAAAATAAACAACTTGTTTCTAGCAGCGCTTCTCATTTTGATGATTATAACACAGAGAACTGAGCCAGGGATACGGCAAAGCCAGGCCTGCAGAGCAGGAGCCCTATCCTGGGGTTTAATTGGCCTGAAATCCGTAAAAACCACAACTCCCAGAATCCCCGGCACAGAGGGGCGTGCCCAACGGCGAGGGGGCGGAGCCTTGAGCCTGGGGCGTTTCCCGCGAGGCTTTGAGACTGAGGTGGCGGGAGCGGCGGCTATGGCGGCGCCGGAGGAGAAAGCTTCGCAGGTGATCCCCGGAGCTGGGTCGGGCACGCTTATCCCTCCCGGAGCCACGCATCGACTGGCCACCCGCCGCTGCTGCTTTTTGTCCCGATCCCACGGTGCGGTCGCGACCGAGACCCTTTGTGGGCGCGGAGTCCCTGAGAGGCTGTGCCCTCCCTTCTCCGGGTCTCCCAGCCGCCTTGGGGAGCCCCTCGCTCCAGACTGGCGGATTCCGAACACAAGCCCACCGTGCAGCCCGACCTTGACCATTCGCTGCTGCTTCAGTATAGAATGTAAACACTTGAGCTGCAGCCCAACTCCGGGAGTCTCCTGGCACGGCGGGGGTTTAGAATGTTGGGGACCACTAGCTTTTCAGACCGTGCAAGGAATTATCCAGTCTGTCACGCTTTCACATTCGTTTGTTAAAGATCTGCCTAGTGAGGCAGGGTTTTTGTTTGTTTTTGGGTTTTTTTGGTAGTTGTTGGTTGGTTGGTTTTTACTAGGGCTGCATTTGCAGCTTTGGGAAAGAAAGATGTTCCTTGATAATGTCGATTTTTTTTTTTTTTCATTTGCTTACTCACTTTTTGACTCCAGAATAGTCACAGAAAACGTTTAGTTTGCTGTAGAGTTTCAGAGGAGTGTAGAGCACCCTTCTGTAATATTCCGTTATGCCATTATAACAAGGCTTACCTTTTAATGGTTAGGTCGCTGAGTGGCTGAAAAAGATATTTGGAGACCATCCCATTCCACAATATGAGATGAACTCACGGACGACAGAAATTTTATATCACCTGTCAGAACGCAACAGGGTCCGGGACAGGGACATCAGCCTGGTAATAGAGGACTTAAAACAGAAAGCAAATGAATATGAATCAGAAGGTGAGTTAAGTCTAGAACTTTGGAAGGGGAAGTAGAGGTAACTACATTTTATATAGGATTAATGTAGACTACTTATTGATTATATCATTTTTTAGACAAAATGGCTTCTGCTGTGATAGTAACTTCAAAATTAGAAGTTTCACTGTAGTATGTCTTCTTAAAACAAGGACTCCTAAATGACAGTTACATTGCATGGGTGGGTGTGGGAGAGGAATGCTTTTAACCCTAGCACTTTAGAGGCAGAGATAGGAGGATATCTGTGAGTTCAAGGTCAGTTTGAATAGTGAGATCCTGTCTCAAAAACAAAATGAAACAAAACAAAAGCTTCTTAGTCTAACAAGAAAGATTCTAGTAGTTCTTTCCCTTACATAGCGTAGATAGAGAGTTCCAGAGGTGGCGGCCAAACCAACCGCCGTGGGTCATGTATTGTGGAATGGTTTTAAAATGTTCTGCTAGGCCAAGCATAGGGGTGCCAGTTTGTAATCCCAGCAGTCAGAAGGCAGAGGCAGGAGACTGCAGTGTCAGCCTGGGTCACATAGCGAAATCTCGGGAAGGTTTTCCCCCTCTTTTGTAGGTCACATCCGGGACATCCCTTCTTTGCAAGCCCCTCCCACTCTAGGGCTCTTTCTCACTTTTCCATATTAAGTTTATACTCATTCTAAACAAGGTCCACAGCATGTGAGGGTGGTGGCACACAAACAGGGAGTCACATCTGCTTGCCCATGTGCTTAACCACGTGCAGACATTTGGTAGACATAGTTTTTTTAAAGTTAGATGTATGTGTGCGAGGGTTTTGCCAGCATCTATATATGTGTACCCTGTGGATGTCCGGCGTTTTAGAGGTCAGAAGAGGGTGTTGGATCCCCTGGAGCTGGAGTTAAATGTGATTGTGAGCCACCCACCATTCGGGTGCTGGAAACGGCACCTGGGTCCTCTGCAAGAGCAAGTGTTCTAGCTGGGCACAGTGACACACACCCTTAACCCCAGCACCGGGGTAGTTGAGACAGGTACATCTCTGTGAGTTCAGGTGTAGCCTGGTCTAGATAGAGAGTTCCAGGACAACCAGGGCTTCCTAAAGAGACCTCGTTTCAAAAACAACATCCAAAATCATGAACATCTCTCCAGACCATATAGGATGTTTTGAATGTACTGCAGTTATATTTAATTCTAACACAGACATACCTTTTCCAGTAGTCTTTTTAAATTAGCACTAACTGTGTTTGGTGTGCCTTGTTTTGGTTTGGTTTGGTTTGTGTAGCCTTAGCTGTCCTGGAACTAGCTCTGTAGACCAGGCTGGCCTAGTCTAACAGTGATTTCCCCCGTCCCTGCCTCACAAGTGCTGGAATTAAAGGCCACTGCCTGACATGGTATGCCATCTTAACGATCTAGAATACTCCCACAATGGGAACAAGGCAATGCCATTACAATAAGAATCTCCCATGTTTCCTCCTTTTATATAGATTCATATTTGAGTATATATATGGGGGTTTTATAAGAATATTTCCAGAAATTGTTTTTTATTATTATTTTATTCATTTTTAGATTGTATTTCATGTGTACAGGTATTTTCCCTGCATGTAAGTATGTCATGTACTTGCAGTTCCCTCAGAAGCCAAAAGAAGATATACTATCCTTGGGACTGGAGATAACAAATGTTGTAGGTTTCAATGAAGGTGTCAGGAATCAAACCCAGGTTCTCTGGAAGAGCAGCCGTGCTTTTAACCACAGAGCCAGCTTGCCAGCCATCTTTATATATATATATATATATATATATATATATATATATATATATATTTTTTTTTTTTTTTTTTTGGTTTTTTTGAGACAGGGTTTTTCTGTGTACCTCTGGCTGTCCTAGAACTCACTCTGTAGACCAGGCTTGCTTCGAACTCAGAAATCCACCTACCTCTGCCTCCCAAGTGCTAGTATTAAAGGCGTGCGCCACCACCGCCCGGCCTTTTTATATATTTTTAAAGCTGTTTTTCTAAAGTTTTTTTTTTTTTGGGGGGGGGGGTTGGTTTTTTTTTTTTTTTTTTTTTTTTTTGGTTTTTCGAGACAGGGTTTCTCTGTGTAGCCTTGGCTGTCCTGGAACTCACTCGGTAGACCAGGCTGGCCTCGAACTCAGAAATCCGCCTGCCTCTGCCTCCCAAGTACTGGGATTACAGGCATGCGCCACCACTGCCAGGCTTAGAATATTGTTTTAAAAGATTTATTTTTAAATTTGACGGGAAGTGCGCGAGTGCCTGAGTGCACGAATGTGTGCCAGGCGCATGCAGAAGCCTCCAGAGATCAGAAGAGGGTGCTGATGCCCTAGAACCTAGAATGTCATGACATTAGAAGCAGTTGTGAATTGTGGATGCTAGGACCCGAGCTTGGGTCCTCTACAGGAACAGTGAATGTCCTCATCTGCTGAGCCTTCTCTCTGCACCTATGTAATACCCTCTGTTATTCCCTGACAATGTCATACATCTAAGCAACATACTTTAATCATACCTATCCCATTACCCCTTCTCACCCCCGCACACCTCCCAGATCTTTATCATTAAATTGTATTATATTTTATTTGTGTGTACTTGTGTGTTGTGCACATGTGCTCACTCATATATCACACATTTTAAAATTACAGTTATGCATATGGTGGCATGCATACTCAGAACTAGTACTCAGGAGACAGAAACAGGCAGATCTCTGTGAGTTCAAGGCCAACCTGGTCTATAGAGTGAATCTAAACTAACCAGGCTTCACAGTGAGACCATTTTTTGTTTTTGTTTTTGCTTTAATCTACTTCTTTTTTTTTAGAAATATTTATTTATATTACTTATATGAGTACATCATAGCTGTCTTCAGACACACCACAAGAGGGCATCGGATCCCATTATAGATGGTTGTGAGCCACCATGTGGACACTGGGATTTGAACTCAGGACCTTTGGAAGAACAGTCAGTGTTCTGACCCACTGAGCCATCTCTCCAGCTTACTTACTGCTTTTGATATGTGGACAAATGAACATGTGGCAGTCAGACTTGTAGGAGTCAGCTCCATGTTCCACCCTTGGGGCCTGGGACTGAACAAGTCAGTTCCCACCCCCCATTGGATGCTTCCCAACTGCTTCTTAACCCCAGCTCCAGGGGACCTGCACCTCTGGTCTCCATGGGCACCTGCACTCCGAGTGCACATAGCCATACACAAGCCTCCCGGAACACTCTATAGACCGTGTTAGCCTTAAAAATCAGAGGTCCACCTGCCTCGGCCTCTGGAGTTCTGGGATTAAAGGCTTGTACCGCCATGCCTAACTCAAAATAAATCTCAAAAAAAAAAAAAAAAAAAAAAAAAAAAAAAAAAAACATAATAAAAGTTTAAAAAACCAAAAAGGACAAAACATCTGAGACACCATGAAATCCCTCTATCATTTCAGCCAGACGCCTTGAAGACTTTCTCGTGGAGAGTGTGAATTTTTCACCTGCCAACCTGTCCAACACTGGTTCCCGGTTTCTGAATGCATTAGTGGACAGTGCAATTGCCCTGGAAATAAAAGATACTTCACTAGCAAGGTAATTATTGTGATGGTTTTGGTCAGTGTTCCCGTGGGAGACTATTCTGTACAGCCTTGACCCAAGAATCTTTTGGTTCTCACAGTAAATGTGCCTAGAAAATTAGCAGAGAATACAAGAATGCAGAAGTAGGTTGGCTGGTTGGTTTAGGGGTAGGTTTTTGTTTGTTGCTGTTTTGTGTGACTGTGTGCTGACTTCTGGTTAGCTCAGCAGTACTATGGGCGGATGCTCATGGGCTGTATAAGAATGCTCACTGAGGGCTCAGCCGGTAAGAGCACTGACTGCTCATCCAAAGGTCCTGAGTTCAAATCCCAGCAACCACATGGTGGCTCACAGCCATCTGCAATGTGACTCTGACGCCCTCCTCTGGTAAGTCTGAAGACAGCTACAGTGTACCTACATACATAAAATAAGTAAATAAGGGCTGGAGAGATGGCTCAGCGGTTAAGAGCACTGACTGTTCTTCCAGAGGTCCTGAATTCAAATCCCAGCAACAACATGGTGGCTCACAACCATCTGTAATGAGATCTGACGCTCTCATGCTCTCTTCTGGGGTGTCTGAAGACAGTTACAGTGTACATATAGCAATAAATAAATCTTTAAAAAAAGAAAAGAAAGAAAGCTCACTGAGCTAGAGAGCTGGAGCCAGGAAGTAGTGGTCACTGTTTCTGTGTGAGTTCTTGCCCAACTTCTGTCAGTGATGTATTGTGACCTGCAAGAATAAGATGAAATAAACCCTTTCCTAGCCGGGCGTGGTGGCACATGCCTGTAATCCCAGCACTTGGGAGGCAGAGGCAGGAGGATTTCTGAGTTCGAGGCCAGCTTGGTCTACAGAGTGAGTTCCAGGACAGCCAGGACTATACAGAGAAATCCTGTCTCGAACCCCCCCCCCCAAAAAAAAAAAAAACCCTAAACCCTTTCCTATGTAGCCTTTGGTCTTGGTGTTCATCACAGCACGAGAAAGCAAACTAGACCAGCTGGAGACTGGGTGTGTGGGTGTGTACCTACAAGAAGTCCAGTACCCACGAGGTGGAGGCGGAAGATCAGAAGGCCAAGGTCCTCACCCTCAGCTTCTTAGCGAGTTGGGGGCCAGTGTGCACTGTGTGAGAACCCACCCCAACAAGCAAACAGGACAGGAGCAGGTTAAAAGATCTGGTCAAGGGCCCTCATTGTTTGACCTCACCTATATAATTATGTAATTCTTCCACCAGCCTCAGAGGAAACTGACACTCAGGGAGGGAAGGTTTGGGATCCCTAAGCAAACCTACCACAACCAGAAAAGTATATACGTGTGTCGTCCATAACTGCCAGGGTAACGATTGGGGTTGATATAATGCTTGAAGAGTAGCATTGTAAGAACATGTAGACTACATAGTAGCAGAGTAGACCAAATCTATTCTGCAGTCACCAAGTACAACTGTATATGTACATATGTGTACACACATACACATACATACACACACACACACACACACACATACACACACACTAGGGAAGCAGAAATGACTAGGGAGGTAGACATGGCCTTCAAAGACAGTTTGTACTTAGTCAAGTGAGAGAGAAGGGCAATGCAGAGAATATTACCATGGTAACAGCTGCCCTGTAAGACTAAAAATGCTATACCCGGCAAGCACAGACAGAAGGTGTGAATTCAGGATGGGTAAACCTTACCTGAGAGTTGGGGGCTTTTTGTTTGTTTGATTTTTAGGGTTTTTGTTTGTTTTTATTTTGTTAAAATAGGGTCTCACCATGTATCCCTGGTTAGCCTGAAAGTTACTACTCACTACGTGAACTCTCAGAGATCTGCCTGCCTCTGCCTCCTAGTCCTGGGAATAAGGGTGTTCCTTGCCATACCCAACCTTACCTAAGTTTTGAAGAGAAACAGGAGGTTTGTCTGCTGAAGGCATTTCAGGCCATGGGCACAGCAGTGTCAATTGTATAAACGGACGGAACGGCAGGCTTCTGTAAACTGTAGAGAAGATCGTTTTTAGGGTGAAATGTGACCAAGCTCCTTTTCTCAGTTTTATCCCTGCAGTGAATGATTTGACTTCTGACCTTTTTCGTACCAAATCCAAAAGTGAAGAAATCAAGCTTGAACTGGAAAAACTTGAAAAGAATCTGACGGCAACATTGCTGTTAGAAAAATGTCTACGAGAGTGAGTTGAAATGTTGGCATTTTTGAACTATAAAGAGCTTAGCGGGACATTGTCAAGTGGGGCGTGGTGGCTACTGGAAGACTGGGACAGCGGCCTGGGACAGCAGCCTGGGACAGTGGCCCAAGGCCAGCGCCGCCTGAGCGACCCGGAAGGTGCTTGGTGCTCAGTCTCCCCCTTGCTTTAGACCCTTATCACCCGCATAGTGATTCTTTAAATATTAAAAATACAGAGATTGATAATTTTCAAAAATTTTAACCCACAAACTACTACCTGAAGTCCATATTTTGGTATGCCTTTGTAGTACAGCTTTAGTGACCAGTCCCTGGCAGGCAGGCTGTGTGTACTGACTAGGCCAGACCTCACTCCCAAAAGAGGGAGCCGGTTTCCTTGTGTCTTAAATAATCATTTCCTGAGAAGAAGTACATGCTTTAATTTTACTTTTGGAAGAGATCTCCAGAAAGCAGAGCTGCACCTGTCTGCAGAGCGGGCCAAAGTTGACAGTCGCCTTCAGAACATGGACTTCCTAAGAGCAAAGGCAGCAGAGTTCAGGTTTGGAATCAAAGCTGCAGAGGTGTGTATGAAGAACTGTATGGAGCTGGCCTTTTAGACCTCTGTCTTCACAGCAGCAGGCGTTATCAGTCCTTTCTGTAGATGAGGGAACGCCAGGCAAGAGCTGCAGCTTGCCCAGGTTTATTTAACTCATGAACAGCAGCTCAGGGTTCAAAGTCAGGCACTGAAACCCTTGACCGGCACCGCCTTCTCCTCACACGTGACTGTAGAAAGGATTCACAGCTAACGTAGACTAGCTTAGATGCATGTGTGCTTTTTAATTTGTCACCTGTAGCTATTCTTTATTACGTGTTGAAAAAGTTTCATGATGGTTACCTTTAAAATGATCTTTAAACTGAACTCTTTTTCCTCACATTGTAGGAGCAACTTTCAGCCAGAGGCATGGATGCGTCTCTGTCTCATCGGTCACTAGTGGCACTTTCAGAGGTAAGCCTCCTGTCTTACTCTGTCTTCTGCTGCTGTAACAGAATACCATAGATTGGATAAATTGGTTCATGATTCTGAAGACTAAAAAGTCTAAAATCCGAGGACCCCATCTGCTGAGGGCCCTCTGCTGTCTTCTCAGGTATACAGTGGCAGTGCAGGTCCCAGGGTCAGGGAGATGGCTCCGGTGTTAATGCTGACCTGGATTTGGATCGCTGACACCCGTATATAACCTGCATGTGGCTGCACGTGCTGTAACCCAGCACTGGGGAATGAGAGGGCAAGAGACAGGCAGTTCTTGCATTATCAGTCGCTCCCTCCCTCCCTGTAGCTGAGGGAGCCACAGAAGATCTGTAACTGGCCCAGGTTTACGTAAAGCAGCTCCAGGCTCACGGTGGGTGCTGGGACCCTTGTACTTGGCACTCATCTTCCCCCACACTCGAGCATAGAAAGGGTCCAGGTAACATGGTGAGCTTGGTCACTCCCAGGCCAGGTAGTCTAGCCTGTCAGAGATCTCCAAATGTAGTGGAGATACTGTCTCAAAAAGCAGTGGTGGTACACGCCTTTAATCCCAGCACTTGGGAGGCAGAGGCAGGCGGATTTCTGAGTTCGAGGCCAGCCTGGTCTACAGAGTGAGTTCCAGGACAGCCAGGGCTGCACAGAGAAACCCTGTCTCGAAAAAGCAAAAAGAAAACAAAAACTAGGTGTCGGGCGATGGAGGAGGAGGCCCATCGTCAACCTCCAGCCTTTACAGTGCAGACACGGGAGGAGTAGGCTTTCTCTTTCTACCATGTTGGTCCTGGGAGTCCAACTTAGCTAGATGCTCCAGTTAAGAGCACTGGCCGCTCTTGTAGTGAGCGAGCGTTACACTCCTAACACCCACGTGGCAGCTCACAACTGTTGCAAACTCCTAACACTTTCTTCTGCTTCTGTGGGCACCAGATAGACACATGGCTTACAGCCATATATGCAGGCCTAAACACCCATACACATAACATAGGTTTTAAAAACAAAACAGGCTGGAGAGATGACTCAGCGGTTAAGAGCACTGACTGCTCTTCCAGAGGTCCTGAGCTCAATTCCCAGCAACCACCTGGTGGCTCACAACCATCTGTAATGGGATCCGATGCCTTCTTCTGGTGTGTCTGAAGACAGCAACAGTATACTCATATACATAAAATAAATAAATCTTTTTTTTTAAAAAGGTAAAAAAAAAATTAAACAAAACAAAAACCCCTATACCGTAAAACATAATAATAATAAAAAAAAATCCTTGTTTCACCAGGCTTGGCTATAAGTATCTTTACTCCTGAACTATCTTGCCAGCCTCTATAGTCCTATACTTAATGAGTAGGACTATAGCATTCAATTTAAACATTTTGGGAAAGGATTGCTTCTATTAGAAATGAGGTGATCTATTTGAAGTTCTTTGATTTTTTTTTTTAAGATTTATTTATTTATGTATATGAGTGTTTTATCTGCATGTACACCTACATGCCAGAAGAGGGCACCAGAACTCATTATAGATGGCTGTGAGCCACCATGTGGTTGCTGGGAATTGAACTCAGGACCTCCAGAAGAGCAGTCAGTGCTCTTAACCGCTGAGCCATCTCTCCAGTCCCCAGTTTTTTGACTCTTATTTAAAACACCTGTGGGTTGACACGTATAGCTCAGTGACAGATTGCTTGTCCACCTTCAGGACGCCATAGGCTCCGCCATTAGCACCACGAGTAAATAACTCCGTAAATAGGAATGCTTTATTGCATTTTATTTCAGTAATGAGCACTGGTTAGTTGTTTGTGGATATTTCTGTTACCATATAACTCTCTCTTTGCATTTCCAGAAACTCTCGGAATTAAAACAGCAGACTATACCTCTGAAGAAGAAATTGGAGTCCTACTTAGATTTAATGCCGGTAATTGTTGCTATGGGTTTTCTTGGAGTCATGTTTTCTAACTTTCCTCTAAAAACACTAAGCTATCAGAATAGTGGGTCTCTGTCCAAGGATTTGAACCATGGGTAGACCTGAGGGCGGCGACTCAAACTTGTTTTCCGAGCACTTGGGAGGCCAAGGCGGAAGGGTGGCTGCGCTCCAGGGCAGCTCAGGCTCCGGAGTGAACCAAAGGAACACAGAGAAACAAGGACAGCGTCAGGCTTGGCATGGCCGCCCACCTCCATAACCACAGCTCTCGGGAGGTGGAGGAGTTTGAACTCAAGACCAGTTTGGGCCACATAGTGAGACCCTGTATTGTTACATTTATATATTTATTTTGGGTGTGGGTGCCATCATGCAGATGGAGGCCTGCAAAATAAGTTTCAGGTCAGCCAGGGCTATACGGAGAAATCCTATCTTGAAAAAAATAATCTAACTGTAAGGCAATTTCTTAATTAGTGATTGATGGGGAGGGGACTAGCCCATGTAGGTGGGACCAGCCCTGGGCTGGTGGGTCTGGGTTCTATAAGAAAGCAGGCTGAGCAGGAAAGCCATGGGGAGCAAGCCAGTAAGCTGCACTCCTTCATGGTCTCTGCCTCCTGGTTCCTGCCCTGACTTCCTTTGATGCTAAACAGCCATATGGAAGTGTAAGCCGAGTAAACCCTTTCCTCCCCAACTTGATTGAGGTCATAGTGTTTCCTCACAGCAAAAGAAACCCAAACTAAAACAAGGCTGTAACTTCAAAGCCTCAGCTAGAGTGGCCTCTTCCTCCTGAAGATTCCAGAACCTCCCCAATAGCACCAGCAGATCCGAGCAGGAGCCGGTGCGAGACTTCTCATAAACCATGACACTTTCCTTGTTTGTTTTTCTTTATAAGAATCCATCTCTTGCTCAAGTGAAAATTGAAGAGGCAAAGAGAGAATTAGTAAGTACTTCTCATTTTTCTTACTTCATTTTTCTCTTTTAAATTAGCAATTATTAAATTGAGAAAATAAGATTTCTAGGCTGTGTTGAGTGATGAAGTCCAGTTGCTTGGGAGTGCACGCTGTCTCAGAACCAACCAACCAGCAAAACATTAGACAGACAATAAATAAGAACAAATAAAAAAACCTCAGTACACCAAGACAGGATCAGTACAAGTTTGAGGTGAGCTAAAGCTACGTATGGAGATTCTTTCACTAACAACACTACACACATGAACATATGCACATATATACACACACACACAAGGACTGGCAGTGTAGCTCAGTGGTAGAGAGGGCTTGCCTAGCATGCATAAGTTCTTCAGATACATGCACACATACATGTACATACAACACACACACACACACACACACACACACACACACACACAAGGGATGGAAGTATAGTTGAGTAGTTGAAGGCTTGAATAGCATAGAAATAAGTTCCTCAGTTTGCTTCCCAGTACCACAAAAAATAAACAAAATGTTTGCTTTATGCTTTCTTTTCCTACTTATTTTAAGTGACAGTAGAAGTTGATGACATCTCTTTCATGTCTTTATTTCTGGCTCATTTTCTTCCTTTAGGACGCCATCGAGGCTGAACTTACAAAGAGAGTAGACATGATGGAACTGTGAGGAGTCACGTCGATGTGCTCCTCCTGAGGGGACGACTCTTCTGAGAGATGATAATGTCTTTGTTGGTGAAATAACAGGGTTCGGTACTGCTTTTCAATTTTGTGGCCTGAATACAGTTTTCATATGAAAAGGCATTTTGTGTTACCTGTTGCTTACTGTACACCTCGCATGTTACCTGCTACTTACTGAACACCTCACAGTTAAGAATCTTTCCTAAAGTGGGGAGGGGCTGGGGAAATGGCTCTGCGTTTTAGAGCGCTTTTTGCTCTTGCTAAAGACCTGGGTTCTATTCTCAGCACCCATATGGTGACTTGAAAACATCCATAACTCTAGTTCCAAGAAATCTGATACCCTCTTCTTACTCTCCTAGCATCTGCAAGCGCCAGGCACATGTGTGGTACACAGACATATGTATAGGCAAAATACTCATACATGTAAAAAAAAAATTTTTTTTTTGTCTTTTTCGAGACAGGGTTTCTCTGTGTAGCCCTGACTGTCCTGGAACTCACTCTGTAGACCAGGCTGACCTCGAACTCAGAAATCCACCTGCCTCTGCCTCCCAAGTGCTGGGATTAAAGGCGTGCACAGCTTGTAAAAATTTTTTTTTAATTAAAACAGGAATCCTTCAGTAGTTCCCATAGGTGGCCATCATGACAGTTCTGCAGACCCATGAACTAGGTCAGTGAACAGTTTCTCTGGTTCTAGTTTTTCTACCTGTTTCCTTCCCTAAGGCGTACTGGCCTGTCTCCAACTGTTAATATGTTTAGCTCATGAAAAAAAGTAGATTTTAAGCCAGAGACAGAAAGAGGAATAATAAAGCAAACATATGGTGCTAAATTTATATTTCATACCTTATATTAGGATAACCCAAAAAAATCAAAGACCAATATAAAAAAAATAAAAATAAAGATACTAACCGGGGAGTGTACCTCAGCTGACGAAGCTTCATGATCCATCTCTAGCCCAGTGTGGTGCACGTGTCTGCATGGAGGATGGGTAAATCCTGGGGAGCACACATGCCTGCTGTACTGGCTGGTTTTGTGTGTCAACTTGACACAGGCTGGAGTTATCACAGAGAAAGGAGCCTCTCCTGAGGAAGTGCCTCCATGAGATCCAGCTGTAAGGCTTTTTCTTAATTAGTGATCAAGGGGGAGGGCCCATTGTGGGTGGAACCATCCCTGGGCTGGTAGTCTTGGGTTCTATAAGAAAGCAAGCTGATGCCGGGCGGTGGTGGCGCACGCCTGTAATCCCAGCACTTGGGAGGCAGAGACAGGTGGATTTCTGAATTCGAGGGCAGCCTGGTCTACAGAGTGAGTTCCAGGACAGCCAGGGCTACATAGAGAAACCCTGTCTCAAAGAAAAAAAAGAAAGGAAGGAAGGAAGGAAGGAAGGAAGGAAGAAAGGAAGAAAAGAAAGAAAAAGAAAGCAAGCTGAGCAAGCCAGGGGAAGCAAGTCAGTAAGTAACATCCCTCCATGGCCTTTGCATCAGCTCCTGCTTCCAAGTTCCTGCCCTATGAGAGCTCCTGACCTGACTTCCTTTGGCGATGAACAGCAATGTGGAAGTGTAAGCTGAATAAATCCTTTCCTCCCCAACTTGCTTCTTGGTCATGATGTTTTGTGCAGGAATACATACCCTAAGACACACACCTCCTACAACAGGCCACACCTCCTAATCCTTCCCAAAACAGTTCCACCAATGAGAAACCAAGTATTTTAATATATCCATTCTCATTCAAACCACCACAGCTGGTGAGAAGGCTCCCCCAGTAAAGGAAGGCACTTACTGCCAAGCTGGGCAGTCTGAGTTCAGTTCTGGAAAGCCACAGTGTGGAAGGAGAAAGCAACTCCTGCAAGTTGTCCCCTGACTCCCAAATGCACACTGTAGCCTGCGAACACCCACACACATAAGTAAATGTTATTTTAAAACAAGCAAACAAGCAAAGGCTATGAACTGTTCTCTGCTGTGAACTCTGTAGTGCAGGGGAGGTGGGGTTGGGGAGCAACCTCTGTTGTTTGTTTCCATGTATGTCTGACCCTCGGCTACATGCCTGACGGCTTTCTTCCTGATACTTCCGTATCCATCTCTTAAGAACAGAAATATCTGTAGCTAAGCACGGCAAAATAATCCAATTTATGAAATGTAATATTAATGAAATATTATTGCTTTTGATCCATACTCAAACTTCTCCATTTATCTTGGTAATGCACTGTCTATACAATTGCCCCATCCAGGAACATATATGATGCATATTCCTGTTTGTCATTGTTGTTTTCTGCTTTTTTGAGACAAGGTCTCATGTACACCTGGCTGGCCTCAATCTCAGTGTGTAGCCAGCGATGATGTTAAAGTGCTGATCCTTCCCTTCCACCTGGAAGCTGGCGGCTGCGCGAGGGATGCTGTATGAATGGAAAACATTGCTGGGAAGATGTGTCTGGTACTATTTTAAGAGCAGGATGATCGCACTGGATGTCCTCGGTTGCCATGGGGAACTTCTTGTGGGTCATCACAGAAGCACAAGATTTACCCTAGGCTGGCGGCAGCCCTGTGTTTGGACTGCTGAGGCTGTGGGTTTGACGGACTGCTGCCGAGATGGAGATCTGCTAGCTTTCTTTAGGAGTATGATGAATGGGCTGGAGAGATGGTTCAGAGGTTAAGAGCCCTGACTGCTCTTCTAAAGGTCCTGAGTTCAAATCCCAGGAACCACGTGGTGGCTCACAACCATCCGTAATGAGATCTGATGCCCTCTTCTGGGGTGTCTGAAGAGAGCTACAGTGTACATATATATAATAAATAAATAAAACCTTTAAAATAAAATCCCATGGTATTAAAATATCTTCCCCTTTAAAAAAAAAAAAAAAAAAAAAAAAGCATGCAGCCGGGCCCCTTCTGTTCGGAGTGCTTCCTCTCACGTTGTGCAGGTGTGTATTTTTAGGCTCACCCGCAGCTTCCAGCCCCCACATGTTCAGTTTTCTTTAAACTGCAGTAGCAGTTGTGGGCTGACAGCCTGCCTCCACGGTGTGGGCAGGGGGAGCTGCCCTCTCTCCCGCTACAGCATGCAGATCTTCAGTGTTTTCAACACAGAGTGTCCTTACACTGCCTGCAGTGTGACCTTAAAGACCACAGGAGCTCTCAGGTGTCAGACAGCAGAGCTGCAGGGCCCTCTTTACAGCCCACTGGCTCATTTCTGTGCACCCACTAAGCATAGTATCTTACGCGGTGGGGTTATAAAGATAAGTAAGAGTTTTCCCTCAGTTTCAGGCAGTTTATACGTTCAAAGATCATCAGATTGCCCAGTCTAAATATTAGTTCTGTAAAGCTAAGTAAAACATCCCTCTGACATGGTACAAATGCCCTGTATATCATCAGACGCTGCTTATTTGCATATTTGTTTGTTTTTTGTTATTGTTTTTTGCTGCTTTTTTTCCCCTCCAGACAGGGTTTCTCTGTTGTAGTCCTGGCTGTCCTGAAACTCACTCTGTAGACCAGGCTGGCCTCTTGAACTCAGAAATCCGCCTGCCTCTGCCTCCCAAGTGCTGGGATTACAGGCATGCGCCACCACCGCCCGGCCACATGACCTTTTTATTATTCACACAGAAGACCCGAGTTCAGTTCCCAGCACTCACATGACGACTCACATGCGTGTAACTCCAGTTCCAGGCCTCTTATTTTTGCCTTCGGCCTCCTTGGGCACTGCAGGCATGTTGTACATAGACAAACATGCAGGCAAACACGCACATAAAGGTTTGGCTTTTTGGGGATTTTGGTTGGTTGGTTGGTTGGGGTTTTTTTTGTTTGTTTGTTTTGGCTGTTTTGTTTTTTTTGTTTTTGTTTTTTTTGTTTTTTTTTTGTTTTTTGTTTTTTGTTTTTTTTTTTGGTTTTTCGAGACAGGGTTTCTCTGTGTAGCCCTGGCTGTCCTGGAACTCACTTTGTAGATCAGGCTGGCCTCGAACTCAGAGATCCACCTGTCTCTGCCTCCCAAGTGCTGGGATTAAAGGCGTGCACCACCACTGCCTGATGTTGTGTGTGTGTGTGTGTGTGTGTGTGTGTGTGTTTTAGCAAAACACCATATGCATAAATTTATTTTTAAGTATATAAAAGTTCACCTGGGCATGGTGCACATGAGGTGGAAGCCGGGTGGTGTGGTACAGTGGTGGTGATCAGGAGTTCTAAGTCATCTTCGATTACATAGATATTAAATCCAGGACCAGAGACCTCATTCAATAAAAACAACACACACATATAACTGAAATGTATTTAGAATTGTTGATTACTTAGCAAGAGCTGGCTGGATCAATATATATTGTTCCTTCCTCAAAGTTAATTGCACTTCAAGTGTAGGCTCTATAGTTTTCATATACTTTAAAGTACATTTATCTATCTATCTATCTATCTATCTATCTATTTCTATTTATCTATTTTTGAGGCAGGGTCTCACTGTGCAGCCTTGGCCGACCCAAAACTCACAGAGATCCCACTTGCCGCTCTCTTTTTTTTTGTTTTTGTTTTTGTTTTTATTTTTCCAGACAGGGTTTCTCTGTGTAGTCCTGGCTGTCCTGGAACTCACTCTGTAGACCAGGCTGGCCTCGAACTCAGAAATCCGCCTGCCTCTGCCTCCCAAGTGCTGGAATTACAGGTGTGCGCCATCACCGCCTGGCTGGCCTGGTCTGGTCTTTAAATCTCCTCTACATTATTTACTTATGATATCCAATACAATGCAAATGGTGTTTTGAGTATGGTTTAGAGAGTGAGATGGGAAAGACTGTACCTGTGGGTACAGAGGCAATGTTTAACCAGATGTTTCCAGGGGTCGGGAGAATCTGCATATGCAGAGCCCATAGACATCAGCAACGACTGTATAGTATCATTTATATAATAAAGCATACATATGTATACATTTAGGAATTAAATTGTTGGTATGTTAGCAGACATTTCTATCAAATTTTCTAGAAGCACCGTAGTAATTTCTACTCTTTTCAGCCCAGCATCCTCATAAATCCTTGGCATTGTTATTTAAATTTTTAAAAACCAGTCAGGCATGGTGGTACTGCATTCAGAAGAACCCAGCAAGAGAATCACCTTGAGTTCAAGATCATCTTGGCTTAGAGTGAGAGACTGTCTCGAAATGGCAATCCATACCACAAAGAAAACCAATAATACAGTGGGCTGTGGTGGTGGTGCATGCTTTTGATCCAAGTGCTTTTGAGCACTTGGAAGGCAGAGGCAGGCAGATAGATCTCTGTATAGCCCTGGCTGTCCTGGAACTCACTTTGTAGACCAGGCTGGCCTCGAACTCAGAAATCCGCCTGCCTCTGCCTCCCAAGTGCTGGGATCACAGGCGTGTGCCACCATGCCCGGCTTCTTTTCTTTCTTTCTTCCTTCCTTTCTTTCTTTCTTCTTTCCTTCCTTCCTTCCTTCCTTCCTTCCTTCCTTTCTTTCTTTCTTTCTTTCTTTCTTTCTTTCTTTCTCTTTTTTATTTGGACAGAGTCTACTATGTAGCTCTGGCTGTCCTAGAACTCACTATGTAGACTAGGCTGACCTGGAAGTCACAGAGATCTGCTTGTTTCTGCCTCTCAAATTCTGGGATTAAAGATGTGTACTAGCTGAGCCGGGCGTGGTGGCGCACGCCCGTAATCCCAGCACTTGGGAGGCAGAGGCAGGCGGATTTCTGAGTTCGAGGCCAGCCTGGTCTACAAAGTGAGTTCCAGGACAGCCAGGGCTACACAGAGAAACCTTGTCTTGAAAAAACTAAAAAAAAAAAAAAAAAAAAAAAAAAAAAAAAGATGTGCACTAATATGCCCAGCTTAGATTTAGTTTTTTTAGTTGTGTGTGAGTATGCATTTGTGTGTGTGTGTATATACACGTGTTCACGTAGGTTCCCTCAAAGGCTAGATGCTTCTGATAGCCTGGAGCTGGAGTTAAAGATGGCTGTGTGTAGTGACAATGTTGGAATTAGTTTGGATTCTTTAAGAAATACAGAAATATAAAAAAAAAAAATGCAATCCAAAAAAAAAAAAATACAGAAATATCATCCCTGTTGGGTCCTGGGAACCTCTTGCTTCCCTGGCATCTGGGACCTTCTAGGAAGAGAGAACCGGTAGAGTCCATATTCAGTGGTTAGGCACAGTCCCCAGTTGATGGATGAAGCCACCCACCCACCTCAACAGTTTTAACCAAGAATTGTTCCTGTCAAAAGGAAATGCAGGGACAAAGAGTAGAGCAGAAACTAAAGGAAAGGCCATCTAGAGACTACCCCACTTGGGGATCCATCCCATATACAATTGCCAAACCCAGAAGTTATTGCTGATGCCAAGAAGTGCTTGCTGACAGGAGCCTGGTATAGCTGTCCCCTGAGAGGCTCTGCCAGGCTGAGCATGAACTGAGCTCAGGGACCCCAATGGAGGAGTTAGGGGAAGGACTGAAGAAGCTGAAGGGGATTGCAACCCCATTGGAAGAACAACAATATCAACCAACCAGACTCCCAGAGCTCCCAGGAACTAAACCACCAACCAAAGAGTACACACAGAGGTACCTGTGGCTCCCTCCAGATACTTATGTAGCAGAGGATGGCCTTATCTGGCATCAGTGGGAGGGGAGGCCCTTGGTTCAATGCCCCAGTGGAGGGGGACGATAGATAGAGTGGTGAGGTGGGAGTGGGTGGGAGGGAGGGGGAGCACCCTCATAGAGACGGGGAGGGGGATGGAATGGAGAGTTTGCAAAGGGGAAACTGGGAAGGGGGGACAACATTTGGAATGTAAATAAATAAGATAACCAACAACAAAATCTAATAAAAACAAAAACAAAATCCACAGAAATAGTATGAGGATATGTTTTTATTTTAATCCCAAGTGTGGGAATATGAGGCTGCTTCACAGCAACTGACTATGATTTGTTCATTCTCCAGCTGGGGCGTGATTTTTGCCAGCTGCAGACAATTCTGAGATTGTGTGACTTTTGGAATTCTGGGGACTTTTTAAGAGAGGCCCCGAGAGAGAGAGGTGGTGGGTTTTCGGTTGCCATTTGTCAGTTAAGTAGTCATGCTCAAAGAAGAAACAACAAGAAGAAATTAGATATCCTGACAGCCAAGATCAACCTTGCCCCAAGGAACTTGATGCCCCCTAATTAGCAGGAAGTAGTCAACAATAAAGTCACCCCTTTCCGACCTCTGACCTTATTCAGGGCGCTCTCTCCTTTCCTCTCTCTCCTTTCCCCCCTCTCCTATCTAGTGTTAGGGGGTTGGAAGGATGGAAGAAAAAGGGTGAAGAAAAAGGGAAGAAAAGAAGAACCCACAAAACAGCAAAAGACAGATACAGTTGTGAGCTGCCCAGCAGGGCCCTGCAACCCAAGAGCGCAGCAGCAGCTGCAGGGAGGGCTCTGAGCAGCTGAGCCGGCTCGCCAGACCTCCGCCGCAGTGTCTTTGCAGTCAAGTGGGCACGGTCTTCACACCAGTGAGTGGATTGTCAGGATTATATAGCAAGAACGTGAAGTTGTCACTGGGACATGCAGCTGCCAAAGGGGAGAGCCCAACACTCCTGAACTAAGCAGAAAATATTCCACCAAATAATATTTGTTTTAAACCTGGTTCCATCCTATCAAAGAAACCATTCTAATTTCGTCAGTTTTTAAAAATAAATGCAGTTCTTTCCCCCAAATACCTTTTTTTAAAAAATTTTTGTGGAGAGACGTCAAAGGAAGTGTAAATGTGTGGAATTGTGTTCCTTCCTCTAAGGGACCAGCTCATTCGTCCATTTTTATCTCTGTCATTCAAGTCAACATCACTGAGCAGTTAATGTATGTCATGCCCACAGTTTCTTTTTGTTTGTTTGTTTGTTTGTTTCGAGACAGGTTTTCTCTGTGTAGCCCTGGCTGTCCTAGAACTAACTCTATAGACCAGGCTGGCCTCGAACTCAGAAATCCGCCTGCCTCTGCCTCCCAAGTGCTGGGATTACAGGTGTGGGCCACCACCGCCCGGCATGCCCACACTTTCAAGTCACTAGGATAAGACACAGGCTCAAAAAAATATATACCTGAAATGACCTGATCAATTTTCTACTAAAGTCTGATTTTCACACTCATGATCCTAAATAACTCAAGAAACTATCTCAGTCGTTCTTGGGTCATGATACTCAAAACTCCCTGTTTGAGATCATGCTTGAAAAGGTTCGGGAGTTGGCAAATATAATTTCAGACACCAGGGGGCGTTAAAATACTTCCCAACAAAAAAGGGGAGGGAGGGGAGGAACTCCGTCTAGAAAAGGCTATGGGTGGATATGTGGAGAAAAGTGTAATCTAACAGAGATACAAGTCCAGTAACCAATCTACTGGTCTACTCCGGGCCTGGGATTTTGCCGATTTACTATAAAGCTCTGGTCCCTAATGGAGGATGACACAATGGAACCTGATGCCCGTCAACACAAAATAGGTC
>OZ030021.1:68304004-68584004 GCA_964023405.1 Apodemus agrarius | reverse complement strand
GCAGTGTTGGGAGGTTGAGAAGCCCCTGTTCTAGTGTGTGTGTGTGTGAGGGGGGTCTCTCCCTCCCTCGAGAGAGCAGAGGGGACTGTGGGCCCAGGAGCTGTGGTGCTGCAGTAGCTAATGCAGTCAGAGGATCTGCAGACAGCTGGGGACTCCTCCCGGGTGCCTCTCGACCCGTCTGCTAGGCTGGCCACTGACTGCAGCTGGCTTGGCTCCTGGCTGCAGAGGGAGTCAGTTTTCACGAGCAGGAAAAAGAAACATTCTCTCTTCCCTGCTCGGAAGGCAAGTTCCACTGTGCTAGACACTGGCCCCATCACATTTCGGAGAAGAAAAAGGTCACAGCATGAGATCCTTGTCCCGACCCTTTGGAAGCTCTTGGGCTTGTCCCCTAGAACTGGCCCGGACCCTGTGGAGCAGCGGAGGGAGGATTGGAGTCGAGTTTCCTGTTGGCCCTTGGCAAGCCTTTGAAGTCACAAGGCTGTGCTTTTGTACGTCCCCATCCAGCTTTGTCTCCCTACATCCCACCTCTCTGGCCATCAGTCCCCACCCCACCCCCAAAAACCCCCTCTCCGACTACCCACTCATCCCGAGAGTAGTGAGTACATCGCGAACCCTCCGCCTCCCCTCCCCCCAACACTCCCTTTGCACACACAGCTAAACTCTCATCTGCCTAGCTAAAGGGATTGTCCCTTATTAAATTCCTTGGGGGATGATCTCATTAAGCCTCGTTACGGGGCACTTCTATTTCAGGGACGGTAAATTTGCTCCAATCTATGGGCAGCTAGTTAATTGAAACCCGAGGAAGGGGCTGGGGGAGGGGGCGGTTGGTAGAGAAGTGAACACACAGGAACTGGGTGGCGGCCGAGCCTGGAGCTGGCTCGGGGAACGGGAGGAGGCTGAGGTACGGGAGGAGCCGGGGTACACCCGAGGGCAGCTGATAGAGGGAAGACCTGAGCCACAGAGGGGGCGGAGACAGAACAGCCGCAGCAGGAGGCAGTAAGCTGGCCTTGTAGCTGCCTGCCAGACTTTTCACCCCAGACAGCCCGAGTGCAGACTGACTGCAAGAGATAAGGACCTAGGCTAGGATGCAGCCACTGCAATGGAAAAGAAGGAGGAACAGGAGAACGTGGAAACTAATTTGATACGGGGATGAGGGAGAGACAAGGAGCCCAAGATGACCTCTAAAGATCCCTGGAGAATGGGGGCAGGTGCCAGAGCACAAGCCCAGCAGAGGCCTCGGGCCAATGCCAAGTTCAGCTGCTCTATTGTTTCCTTAGTCTGTCTTCACTCGCATCTTCAGAAAGCGTTTCCTGTCTTCCAGTTCTCCATCTCTTAACGATCAGTTCAGCTCCGAGCCTCGTATGGCTCGGCCTTAAGCTGATCGCTGACAGCACAGGAAGAGCAAACAGGAACACACCTTGGGCCAGACACTGGGAACCCCCGCAGGGCACGTAGCTGCACTCAGAATCTCTTTGACTTCACTCTCCTCACTACAAGCAGTTGTATAATTTTCAGGACAGCTGCGGAAGAGCCAAGGGTCTAAACACCGGGGAAGCGTCTGGAGCAGACCTTACTTAATATTAGTCGGACGAGCTTGGGACTTCGGATAGTGCTTGGAGACAAGTAGCCTCTAACCTGTCTATGCTGTGTTGTTGTTCTTTTAAGAGGCCTGGGCTTCACTGTGTGTAAAAGAAGCCGCCGGTAGGCTTTGGTGACTTCCCAGAACTTTTTTTTTTTTTTCTTTTTCTGTGTTGTTATTGAACAAATGCGGAAGCACCTGCCAGGGGTCTCATCTCAGGCTGGTGATCTATCTAGCCGAGTGGCTGAGTGTGGGCCTAACAAGTGTGAGGGCCCGGGTTGGCTCCCCAACACTGCCAGGAAAACGGAGAGACACAGCTGCGGTTCCCCTCAAGTGTGGACCAGTTCTTTGATTCTAGAAAAGGACCACAAAGGCTTGTGCCATAAACCTTCATTGAAATTCCTTGTTATTTCCAGGTAGCTAGGGCGCTGTATGAACCTCCCTCCACGAGTGTCTCTGGATTCCGTTCTCTCTCTCTCTCTCTCTCTCTCTCTCTCAAAATTTATTTCTACATACCAGGCATGGAGGTACTTTATCATTTTGTTTGTTTGTTTTGTTTTTCGAGACAGGGTTTCTCTGCATAGCCGTACTTTAATCCCAGCACTCAGGAGGCAGTGGTAGGCATGGAGGGTAGTCTGTGAAAGGATAAGGTTGCAAGCTAGGAATCCCCCATGCCTGAGTCTAGGGTGACCCCAAAGAAGCAGAGGTTTGGCCCATTCTTTCCTCCAGAGTCCGGCTGCGAGCCTTGGGCTGGGAGTGTCCCTGGCATCTTTTCCCGTCTCCCTCTGGGGAGTGGCTATGGCAATGACAAGCCCGGCTGGGGGCTGGCAGAATCACTGAGGGGGCTGCGGAGCTCCTGCCTGGGGGCACTTAGGTCCCCAACACCTAATGCCAGTGGGGGAGGGTGGGCGCGACACTGCGTGGCGGCCACATAAGCGGAAATTACTTAACTAGTTCATCTGGCCTCTGTGGGAGGCTGATAGGTTCTCAGAGATCGCAGGCTTGGATGGTTTGAACTGATTGGCTTAGAAGCTTGTGGTAGGCGGGTTCTGCTATAAGCCTATAAAAAGCCAATCCGATTCTGCCCGCGTGGCTCACTCTGTTACCCTGCATGGTAAGACTGTGACCCCCAGAGCTCTGGAATTAAAATCCCTCTTGCAATTTGCATCAAGACAGTTTCTCATGATTGATTGGAGTGCCGGTTTCTGAGGCGTGGGGTGCTGGGGTACCCCTGTTTTCCTTTCGGGTCTTACACCTGGTCCATATAGAGTTCCTGGATGGCTGAGGTTACATAGTAAGACCCCGACTCAAAACCCAACAAAAAAAAAAGGATTTATTTTTATTTATATGTCTCTGTGTATGGATATGGATTTCCAAGGAGACCAGCAGAGAGCCTCTGATCCCCTGGAGCTGGAGTTACAGACAGTTAGGCACTGCCTGATGTGGGTGTTAGGAGCTGAATTCAGGCCAGTATGCACTCTTAGGCAGATCCATCTCTCCAGCCCCTCTCTTGGAAGGAAGAATGACTTGATACAAGAGTTGCTGGAGAGGAGGAGCCCTGACTGGTGCTCTCTGAAGAGCTTGCCTGCTGCCTACCACTCCTGGAGCCAGCTCTCATGGGAGGTGACCGTCCCCAGGCAGAGGCTAGGCTTAGTGTCCATCGTCACACGGTAGGTCGTACGGCGCTCCATGCTGCAGCAGGAGTCCGTGAAGAGGCCCTTCCATTGTATTTCCTATGGTCTTCTCCACCCCTTCCACATGCAGGCTGGCAACTCCTAGTGTCAGGGACCTGGGTGGAAGAAATCAAGGGTTCTTCTTGTCTTTCAAGAAAAATCTAAACGTGTTTCCGTGTGTGCTGTCAAGTGGGGAAGGGAATAGGGTGAAAGGTGGCAAGGCATTGTGAGAGAAGCAGTTCTCCAAGCCTTGGCTGGGGGGAAGACGCCACCCGCCACGCCACCCGCCGCACCCACCCTTGCGTGGCTGTCCACTTACACGGGGGTTCTAAGAAGATCTTGAGGTCTCCCCACTCATGGCATGAGGCCAGAGGCCCTGCCATGGTGTATTGCCAGGTTTGTGCTAGTAAGGAATGTGCCTAGATGAAGGTCTAAGGCCTCCATTTTTGGACAATTGGATTCTGGGAGTATCTAGCAGGAAAGGGAGAGAATGAGCCCTTCTGGTAGGTAGGACCTTGGAGTAGAACTTAGACTAGTTTGGATGGGGGTAGAAACTAGGCATTGGAGAGGACTCTTGGTTAGCATGTGTGAGACTTTGAAGGTAGACACTAGATAAACAGATGGACTATAAGTAAGTGGATGGATCAGTTTAGGTAAGTAGGTAGAGAGGAAGATAGGTAAGTAGGTAGACAGATGCCTCACTGGGTCAGTTCTTTTCTTTTATTTTTTTTTAAAGATTTATTTATTTTATTATATGTGAGTACACTGTAGCTGTCTTCAGACACACCAGAAGAGGACATCAGATCCTGTTACAGTTACAGATGGTTGTGAGCCACCATGTGGCTGCTGGGAATTGAATTCAAGACCTCTGGAAGAACAGTTGGTGCTCTTAATTGCTGAACCATCTCTCCAGCACACGAGACAGTTTTTTTTGTTTGTTTGTTTGTTTTGTTTGTTTGTTTTGTTTTGGTTTGGTTTGGTTTGGTTTTTTCGAGACAGGGATTCTCTGTGTAGCCCTGGCTGTCCTGGAACTCACTCTGTAGACCAGGCTGGCCTCGAACTCAGAAATCCACCTGCCTCTGCCTCCCAAGTGCAGGGATTACAGGCGTGTGCCACCACGCCCGGCTTCGGGACAGTTCTTTTTCCTTTTTTCTTTTTGTTTGTTTTTTTGAGACAGGGTTTCTCTGTATAGCCCTGGCTGTTCTGGAACTCACTCTGTAGACCAGGCTGGCCTCGAACTCAGAAATCCTCCTGCCTCTGCCTCCCAAGTGCAGGGATTACAGGCGTGGGCCACCACTGCCCGGCCGGGACAGTTCTTATATGGGTGAGTTGGAGGACAAGATTATTATCCACTATACAGGAATTCTGAATATCTCATTATTCCCTGAAATGCTGCTCCACTCCCGCCACACACAGACACACGTATATAGAAATGTTGCCAGATCGTAAACTGACTCAGAATCCATTCTATCTTTCCTCACCATTTTCGGGAGTATTTTGTCATTCAGGAGACTGGATGGTGGCCATCTTCACAGTGGCCTGTGACAACTGGCCACAAAGATAATCTTGTCAATGGGCGGGTGCTTCCAGTTGAGACCAAAGGCCCAGCTAACTGATAAATCCTTCCATTGTTCAGGTATTGAGGACCCAAGTGGACACTATGGCACAGATAAAGGGCAACCAACTGCAGACAAAGGCCTACCTGGGAGGGTCTGTGCAGGACAAGCATGGCCCCTCCAGATGTGAAGGCTGTGCGACCAGCTACCACCAGGCCTGCCACCAGGGGACAAGACCAAGATGGAAGAGACTTGGGCTCCCTGTAGATCACATGGCCGACTCTCATTGCTTCCAACCTTGGCTGCCTGGAAGAACCCTATCTATATAGATACAGCCGTGGTAGACAAGGCGACCAGAGATCGGAGAGAAGACCAGGCTGGCCTCGAACTCAGAAATCCGCCTGCCTCTGCCTCCCAAGTGCTGGGATTAAAGGCGTGCGCCACCACTGCCCGGCCAGAATATGTTTTGAAGGTTCCAAAAACCTGGCTTACTAAGGAATCTGTCTTGCTGTCTGAAATCTCTACTCTCTCTCTCTCTCTCTCTCTCTCTCTCTCTCTCTCTCTCTCTCTCTCTCTTTCTCTTCAAGAGAGGGTTTCTCTGTATAGCCCTGGCTGTCCTGGAACTCACTCTGTAGACCAGGCTGGCCTCGAACTCAGAAATCCACCTGTCTCTGCCTCCCAAGTGCTGGGATTAAAGGCGAGCACCACCACTGCCCGCCTCTCTCTCTCTCTCTCTCTCTCTCTCTCTCTCTCTCTTTTTCTTTTTTTCTTTTTTCTTTTTTCTTTTTTTTTGGTTTTTTGAGACAGGGTTTCTCTAGCCCCGGCTGTCCTGGAGCTCGCTCTGTAGACCAGGCTGGCTTCGAACTCAGAAATCCGCCCGCCTCTGCCTCCCAAGTGTTGGGATTACAGGTGTGCGCCACCACGCCCGGATTATGTCTCTCTTTGACAGATTCTGAGGAGGCATTTTATTAGTTGGACAGCACATTCTGTCACCTGGTGGGGGCTGCCATATTGGTCATCCAGCACTGCAACTTGATCCAAGCTATCGTCATCTGAGAGGAGGGAGCCTCAGTTGAGAAAATGCCTCTGTGAGACCCAGCTGTGTGCAAGCCTGGAGGACATTTTTTTAGTGATTGGTGGGGGTGGGCTCAGCCAATGTGGGCGGTGCCCTCCCGGGGCCGGTGGTTTGGGATTTTATAAGATAGCTGGCTGAATAAATAAGCAGCACCAGCCTCCACAGCGCCTGACTGGAGGGAGGTTCTATTCCCGCTTCCCGCAGTGGACCATGACTCAGGATATCTAAGCCAAATAAACCCCGTCCTTCCTAACTCGTTTTGGGTCATCGTAGCATATTCTCTCTCATATAGCAATAGTAACCCTAACTAGGACAGACTTCAGCTTTCACAGTTTTAGGTAGGGTTTCCCCTGGTGATGATAATTCACCCAGGAGATGGGGTTTTTTACTATCCCATTAAAGAAAGCCTTAGAGGCTGGGTGGTGGTGGCGACGCCTTTAATCCTAGCACTTGGGAGGCAGAGGCAGGCGGATTTCTGAGTTCGAGGCCAGCCTGGTCTACAGAGTGAGTTCCAGGACAGCCAGGGTTACACAGAGAAACCCTGTCTCAAAAAAAGAAAGAAAGAAAGAAAAAGAAAGAAAGAAAGAAAAGAAAAGAAAAGAAAAGAAAAGAAAAGAAAAGAAAAGAAAAGAAAAGAAAAAAGAAAAGAAGAGCCGGGCGGTGGTGGCACACGCCTGTAATCCCAGCACTTGGGAGGCAGAGGCAGGTGGATTTCTGAGTTCGAGGCCAGCCTGGTCTACAGAGTGAGTTCCAGGACAGCCAGAGCTACACAGAGAAACCCTGTCTCAAAAAAAAAAAAAAAAAAAAAAAAGAAAGAAAGAAAGAGAAGAGAAGAGAAGAGAAGAGAAGAGAAGAGAAGAGAAGAGAAGAGAAGAGAAGAGAAAAGAAGAGCCAGGTGGTGGTGGCACACACCTGTAATCCCAGCACTTGGGAGGCAGAGGCAGGTGGATTTCTGAGTTGGAGGCCAGCCTGGTCCACAGAGTGAGTTCCAGGACAGCTAGGGCTACACAGAGAAACCCTGTCTCGAAAAAACAAAACAAAAACAAAAACAAAACAAAACAAAAAAAGCAAGCAAGCCTTAGGGCCCCGAGGGCAGTCAGCCTCTTACACATTTTATGCTTTCTTCAGTCTGACTTGCAGTTGGTAGATGTGTTCTCCCTGTTTACAGGAATGGGGCTGGCTTGGGCACTAACTCTCTGGCTTTGCTGCTCTATCCTTTTGGTGAGCTTGTGTAAAAGTTCCTGGCGGCTTTCCTATGCCTGACTTTGCTCCGAAACATTGACGTGGAGACCTGTTTTTTTTTTTTTTTTTTTTTTTTGGTTTTTTGAGACAGGGTTTCTCTGTGTAGCTCCGGCTGTCCTGGAACTCACTCGGTAGACCAGGCTGGCCTCGAACTCAGAAATCCGCCTGCCTCTGCCTCCCAAGTGCTGGGATTAAAGGCGTGCGCCACCACCGCCCGGCGAGACCTGTTTTTTTTTATTGATGAACATCTTGCACTATAGTGGGCAGATCCTGAACTATTCTAGCCCGACTGTGCTGGCCTGACCTACTTCCCAGCCACTTGGAGACACCTGCCATGTGGGTGTCTTCTTCAAGGTGCCCCGTCGGACCTCCTGGTGAATTGCCTCCCTCTTTTTCCACACGCCCACCCCTTCACTGGGACCGGAAGCCCCACCTTATTCTTTTCTGTCTAGCTGCTGGTCCATCCACTCTTTATTAACCGATCAGAGGGGAAGGAAAACACTTTTTACACAACATTTAGACTGGAGATGTTTGACAAAGCCAACATCAGGACTGTCACCAGATCTCTGGGCAGAGTGATCCACATGTGAACACACAGTGCACCAAACCATCCCCCAACGAGCCTGACTTCCCTCGGGGAGGCCTGCAGGTCAGTCCAAGGCTGTTCTCTTGAGCTGGTACTTCTAGCAAGGAAGAAAAACAGAGTAAGCTGGTTTTAAGTAGCCCAGATGGAAATAAAAGACCAGAGTAAGCAGGGCGCAGTGGTGCATGCCCATAACCCCAGGACTGTGGAGATGCAGAGAGAAGGACCAAGAGTTCAAGGCCAGCCTGGCCTACACAAGATCCTGACTCAAAATGTAGACGAAAGCAAGGAAGCAAGCAAGCCAACAAAAATGGCTGGAGCAGCCGGGCGTGGTGGTGCATGCCTGTAATCCCAGCACTTGGGAGGTAGAGGCAGGCAGATTTCTGAATTTGAGGCCAGCCTGGTCTACAGAGTGAGATCCAGGACAGCCAGGGCTACACAGAGAAACCCTCTCTCGAAAAAACCAGAAAAAAAAAATGGCTGGTCACTTTGCTCTAGAAAGAAAGATTTGTAAAAACACACTGTGGTAGGTTTTGAAAGAAAATGACCTCATAAGGTCATAGAGAGTGGCACTGCTGGGGGGTGTGGCCTTGTTGGAATAGGTGTGGCCTTGTTGGAGGAAGTGTGTCACTGGAGGGTGGGCTTTGATGTCTCAGATGCTCAAGCCAGGCCCAGTGGTCCACTGTCTCCTGCTGCATGCAGATCCAGATGTAGAACTCTCAGCTGCATTTCCAGCAACATGTTTGCCCGCTTGACGCTGTATTTCCCACAATGGATGATAATAGACGTAACCTCTGAACTGTAAGCCAGCCCCAAGTAAATGTTTTCCTTTTTAAGAGCTGCCATGGTCACGGTGTCTCTTCATATCAATAAAAATCCTGCCAAAGTCATATACTGTGACTCTTGGCCTCTTACAAAACAAGACCTTATCTGTAAAGTCTCCTTTCACTCAGTATTACTGAGAAGCTGTTTGAGACCCAAAAATCCATTCCCAGCAACTTGCTGTTCTGCGGTCCCAGGGGCATAACCACTTAGTGTCGCTCTCAGGTGCTGGCTCTGCAAACCTCTTCTTTGTCTCTCTTCAGGGGCCTTTCTGTCCCCCAGGCCTGGTGCCTTTGGACATTTCCCCAAGAACGTGTAAGACCCGAAAGAAAAAATGGGGGGCACCCCACGCCTCGGAAGCCGGAACCCCAATCACTCACGAGAAACAGTCTTGATGCAAATAGCAAGAGGTTTTAATTCCAGAGCCCTGGGGCCACGGCCGTCTCCCATGCAGGGTAGAGAACCGTGAACACTGGGTTGGGGCGGGGGGAAGAAACATGACTGCTTTTATAGATTTTCAGCAAAGCCCGCCTATACAAGCCACTCCATAGCTTCTAAGCCAATCAGTTCAAACCATCCAAGCCCGCGATCTCTGAGAACAAATCAGCCTCCCACAGAGGCCGGATGGGACCTGGTTAAGTCATTTCCGCTTAGGTGGCCTCCATGCACAGGGTCGCACCAGGGTTACGTATTCAAAGCCTACCCTCCCCCACTAGCAGTAGGTGTTGGGGACCTAAGCGCCCGAGGTGATTCTGCCAGCCCCCAGACATGCTTGTCCTTGCCATAGCCGCTCCGCAGAGGGAGACAGGAAAAGGCACCAGGGACACTCCCAGAGGTTCGCGGCCAGACCCTGGAGGTGGGTGTGATGTGTGCACACTTCCAGGCCAACAAAGAGTGGACTGAACCTCTGCTCCTTTGGGGTCACCCAAGACTCAGGCACGGGGGATTTCTAGCCTGCAACCTTATCCTTTCAAACGCACCACCTGGGAAAACTGTGGGTTCACTTTTAGGTGACCATTGATTGCTTCAGTCAGTCTGTTGCTTTCCCGAATGCTTGCTCTGTTCTCATGCCTGATTCTTGTCAGACGCTCTGCACGCTAGACACACACGGAGTCTATCCCCCTCCCCCCGGTTCCTGCGCACAGAGGCGCGGCTAAGTTCCTCCCAACCCTCCAGCACACAGGTGGAACTGGAGGTTGGGAGTCATAGACAGAACAGGGTTTGATTCGACTTCCACCAGTTCCATTTGGTGTTGGTGACCTTGGGCAAGGCAACTGCTTCCTGCTTACTCAGCATTTTCTTGGAATCTTCTGTTAGTCCTCGAGTCTCAGTAAATGATACAATAACAATACCCACAGAAACCTCCTCTTAGTCCTGTTTGGAGAATCTAATAAACCCACCCACCCTTTTGAGCTGGATGGAGGGGTGTAGCCACCGGAGGCTACATTGGAAAGGGTTACCGGGGTTTCCTGGAAGGGAAGCTGGGGATAGGAATGGGGTGACGGGAGAAACCTGGAGCCAAGATGAATTTCCTGTCCAAGGCTCAAAGCTTATTGGTGGTGGTGGTGGGGTCTCCAAATATATAGGCAAGGGAAGGCCCTTCCCCGAAAGGCTGGAGACAGGTCTGCAGAACCGGTTCGCTTGCTCCGAAGAGGCTAGCGTCAGGTGTCAGCTAGTGTCTCTCAGGAAGCTGCAGGTCCTAGGAGAACAATGGGCTTCACCGTGGTCTGAGCGCTCCACCCTAGGGGAGGGGATTATGGCTAGCACTGGAATTCCTGTCCGAAGGCTGGGAGAGGAACTTCACCTTGGTCAATGTCAAGTTCCTGCCAGGTGGCATAGCACCCCAATACAGCTCTCTACAGAGTGGTGTAGACCCTAATTCCAGTACCTGAGACTGAGGGAGGAGGATCACAACTGGGGGCTAGCCTGAGCTTGTAATGAAACCCTGTCTCATAAAATGAAAACCAGTGCCTGGAGAGACGGCTCCGAGGTTAAGAGCACTTGTTTTTGAAGAGGACTCCAGTTCAGTCTCCGGCACCCACATGGTGGCTTCCAGCCATCCGTAAGTCCAGCTTCCAGGGGAAGTGATGCTCTCAAGCGCCAGGCACACATGTGATACACATACGTATGACTTGGTAAAACACTCATACATGTAACATAGGAATAAATGAATCGCCGGGCGGTAGTGGCGCACGCCTGTAATTCCAGCACTTGGGAGGCAGAGGCAGGCGATTTCTGAGTTCGAGGCCAGCCTGGGCTACAGAGTGAGTTCCAGGACAGTCAGGGCTATACAGAGAAACCCTGTCTCGAAAAAAACAAAAATAAATAAATAAATAAATAAATCCAAAAAAATGAACATCTCTATTAACGAAAGTATACTTATGAAAGGGACTACATAGCGGATATACATGCGTATTTGTTGGTATTAACAGGAATGAAAAAAGGAAACAAATACGAGGTCGGGGCGATTGGCTGGTGGTAGCCTAGTCGCTGAGAATGCTCAAGGCACTGCGCATGCTCATCAGCAACTCAAATAATGGGAGTGGTGGGGAGAAGCACCCAAAGGGTAATGCTTGTTGTAGGAGGTGCTTGAGCTGTGCGCTTGCCCTGAGAACGGCGCGTCCCAAGGCAGCCCTTCCGCAGCCCAGCCTTTGAGAGCTCTTTGAGCCCTACCCGCTGTCCAAGACACTTTCCATCCCGTCCTTGCTTTTAAGGATCCATGTCTTCCTCTCACATGCTCCTGTATCAATTAAAGAGGATGAACGAGCAGAGGAGGCGTGTTTCCAAAATCATGTCCTAGAGACAGGAACACAGCTCAAGGACAGACTGCTCATCAGAAGGCCGCCCCCTGGGAGCAGAGGAAGCCTTGGCCTTCCTTGGGTAGCCACTGCATAGCCATCGAGGAAAGCACTTTTGCGCATGCTCAGTTGGAGACCAGGACCAGCCGCAGAAAAGGTCTCGGGTGTGTAAAATGGTGCGCAGGAGGGCTACAGGGATGCCCGGCGGGATGGAGCTGCTGAGTGTAGCTGTGTTGCTTGAGGAGGAGCAGTGTTCTGGGGAGAGGTGACCACGGTCTCTTCCAGGAACCCCGATTCTATTTTCCTTCTCCCTAAAACCTGGCGAGGCGAACTGTCTTCTCTGAGCTGGTCTGGTTGACAGAACCTTCCTTGTCGCCTGAGGGGAAGATTACTCGGAAAGCTTTCCACCGCTGGTCTTGCTCAGATCTAGCCTTCTCCGGCTCTCTTTGGAATACAACTAACCGGCCGGAGCACTTGCTGAGCGTTGCTGGCACACAATGGCCAGGCTGGCACAATGCTTGCACACTTAGCACACTCAGTTCTAAACAAAAGGACAAAGTCAATTTTGGGACCTTGTGTGCGGTCCCCCTGCACCCGCTTTGGGACGGGGGTGGGGTGGGGAGGGGAGGAGGGATGGCCAATTCTTCTATTCTATAAAGAATCCAACAAATCACCCACGTTCAGACAGTGTCACCTAAATGCTACAGTCTAGAAGCTCAGTAGGTTAGATGGTTCGGCCTCCGAGCCCAGCAAGGTTCCCGGTTCTGAAAATTGGGAGGGTGGGGTTCCCATGATAGCCATTTATATTTGACAGAATTCACAGAACTCAGGTTTAATTAACCTTACTACTAATGGTGCATTATACTTTCACCTATATATTGATTTTCATTTTTAAGATAAGGTCTTGCCGGGTGGTGGTGCAGCACACCTGTAATCCCAGCTCTTGGGAGGCAGAGGCAGGCGGATTTCTGAGTTCGAGGCCAGCCTGGTCTACAGAGTGAGTTCCAGGACAGCCAGGGCTATACAGAAAAACCCTGTCTCGAAAAACCAAACCAAAACAAAACAAAAAAAAAAAAAAAAAAAGATAAGGTCTCATTATGTGCCTTGGCTTTGAACACTCTATTGTAGACCCGGCTGGATTCAACCTGGCTGCAGCCATCCTGCCCCACCCTCCCGAGTCCTGGGAACACCAATGTGGACCACCATATTATCTTCATGCAGGATCTCACTGTAGTTAAGAATGACTTCAAACTCATTATCCTCCTGCCCCAACAGCTGATTTGCTGGGATTAGAGTTACTTGTCCCATCTTTACAATTTTCGTGTGTGTGTGTGTGTGTGTGTGTGTGTGTGTATGTGTACACGTGTGCTCCTGTGCGTGCACTGCTGGGGATAGAATCTGATGTCTCATTCTTTTTTTTTTTTTCCAAGACAGGGTTTCTCTGTATAGCCCTGGCTGTCCTGGAACTCACTCTGTAGACCAGGCTGGCCTCGAACTCAGAAATCCACCTGCCTCTGCCTCCCAAATGCTGGGATTAAAGGCGTGTGCCACCACCGCCTGGCTGATGTCTCATTATTGGGCAAAAGTCCTATCACCGAGTCCTAATCTCAGCCCTAAAGTATATATCCAGGAGTCCAAATGAGAGAAACAAGGGCCTGAGGTTAGCTAGACACTCTATGCATTACCCAATGTAGGCCACAGCCCCAGAACTTCTCAAATCCCATCATTTTGGGGGAATTTATCAAGGTTTCATTACGCAGCCTTGCATGATTAAATAATCAGCCATTGGTGGGTATAGTGCATATCTGGAATTCATAGGTTATTTTTCGACCGGTGAAATGAGCCAATTCAAGACAGATTAGAATACATTAAAGGCAGGTTTATTGAGAACCTGCGCTCGGGTGAGCTCACTGGCCCCAAGGACCAGGGCCAGGGGAGTCCATGGCCATGGGGAGAAAAGTGGGGCGAGGAGAGCAAGAAAGAGAGAAAGGGTGCAAGGAGGAGAGAGAAGGGAACAAGGAGGAGAGGAAAGAAGAGAGGAAGGGGGAGAGAGACAAGAGACAGAGAGCCAGCAGAGTCTGGATTGTGTAGCCTCTAGGGGGAAAGGCAGCCCAGCCCCAGGGCTGGAAAGTTCAGGGTTGGGGGCCTAGGCTATATAGCAAGACCTTGCCTCAAACCAACCTCTTTGGCCTTTGGCAGTTGACTCCCATCTCCAGCCCTTCAGGGACTAGAGGTGAGAATAGAGGTTGGGGAGGAAGGGAGGGTAGAAAGTTCGACTCAGCATGGTAACTTTAATTCTGTAATTCTTGGTGTACTTAGCCCTCCCCCCCCCTTTTTTTTTTTTTTTGCTTTTTCGAGACAGGGTTTCTCTGTGTAGCCCTGGCTGTCCTGGAACTCACTCTGTAGACCAGGCTGGCCTCGAACTCAGAAATCCACCTGCCTCTGCCTCCCAAGTGCTGGGATTACAGGCCTGCGCCACCACGCCCGGCTACCCTCCCCTTTTTAAAAGAATTTTTTATTTTATGTATGAGTACACTGTAGCTGTCTTCAGACAAACCAGAAGAGGGCGTCAGATCCCATTACAGATGGTTGTGAGCCACCATGTGGTTACTGGGATTTGAACTCAGGACTTCTGGAAGAGCAGTCTGTGCTCTTAAGCGCTGAGCCATCTCTCCAGCCCTCCTTAACCCCTTTGTACCTGAATAACTGAAGGGTGTTTCTATGCTTGCTCTAGCCCATCCTAGCTCCTAAATAATGACTCAGAGATTTGGTATATTTAATAACAAGCTTCAGGCTGGAGAGATGGCTCAGCGGTTCAGAGCACTGACTGCTCTTCCAGAGGTCCTGAGTTCAAATCCCAGCAACCACATGGTGGCTCACAACCATCCGTAATGGGCTCCGATGCCCCCTTCTGGTGTGTCTGAAGACAGGGACTTTGTATTCACATACATGAAATAAATAAATATGTAATAACAAGCTTCAAGCCCAAGCTCTCGAGCTCTCTGTGCCGCCTGTTTCCCATGGTGCAGCGCTTCCTCCCCCCCCCCCCCCATCTGAATCCTGCCCTGGCGCCCTCTGTCCTCACGGCTGCTCCTCTCACCTCAACCTCAAGGCGATTCCTCCTAGCCCACCCAGCTCCACAGGGTTTCTCTACTCTTTCCTCCCTGTGGTCCTTCTCTACCACTTCTCCCTCTCTGGTCCCCTACCCCCTCACCTACCTCCCCCCCCCATCTCCCCCCCACCCCAACTTGAATCAGAAGTCTTACCCTATTCTCTTCTGCCCGCTAATTCTGAACAGCTCTTTTGTTACCAGTCTGGGGTATTTTTTACATAACATAGAGACCAGAGATGGTTGACCTTGCCGCAGTTGGGACCTAGAGATCAGTATCTGAAAACACAAAGCACAACCCCCCCCCCCCCCAGCACTCTTAAGCTCTCCAGGTTCGCCCTAAGGTCAAGTCTTTAGCACAAAGTCAGGCAGTGGGACACTCAGAAGTCCCCAGGGTGTCAGGAATCTGGGTGGAGACTGGTAAAGCCCTACTTTGCGTTTATTCTGTCACCTGTATGTGTGTGTGTGTGTGGGGGGGGAGGCAAAGGCGTGGAGCAGAGACCTTTCTAGAGCTCCTAGCTGCCTAGAGCTTTCTCCCAGGTGTCCTCTGTGGCCACCCACAGGGGACTTCTGAGGTGGCATACCCTTGCTGTTTCCTTGTTCCCTCCCGAGCCTTGGGCGTAGCCTTTTCCTCTCCAGGAGCTCTCACTAGTCTCCTGGGTAGCTGGTTCAAGTCCTTCGCTCTCTTTGCTCTGAACTGTGACTGGGTTAGGAAAAGCCCAGCTTTCTATTTCTTCTTGTAATTTTTTCAAAATATTTTTATTTATTTATTTATTTATTTATCTATTTATTTATTTATTTTGTTGTTTTTGAGACAGGGTTTCTTTGCATAGCCCTGTCTGTCCTGGAACTCACTCTCTAGACCAGGCTGACCTCGAACTCAGAAATCTGTTTGCCTCTGCCTCCCAAGTGCTGGGATTAAAGGCATGCGCCACCACTACCTGGCTTATTTTTATTTATATGAGTATACTGTAATTGTCTTCAGACACACACAGAAGAGGGCTTCAGATCCCATTACAGATGGTTTCAAGCCACTATGTGGTTACTGGGAATTGAACTCAGGACCTCTAGAAGAGTAGTCTTAACTGCTGAGCCATCTCTCCAGCTCAATTTTTTTTTTTTTTTTTTTTTTTTTTTTTTTGGCAACAAGTTCTCACTTTGTAGTTGTTCTACCTGGCCTGGAACTATGTAGATCAGGCTGGCCCTTGAACTCACAGAGTTGTCTCTGTCACTTGAGTGCAGGGATTGAAGGTGAGTGCCAGTATACCTGGCTTGGGTCTCTATTTGAACCTAACCCTCATCATGTCTGAATCCTGAAAATGGAGCTGGGGAGGGGCGTTGCTAGACTCCTTTGATCCTATTCTAAATGTGGCGACACCTATGGATCCCTTTCTTATAGCACTTGTCTGCTCTGAGTCTACTGTGGATAGGTATAGGCTAACCTGGGATAGCTGTCAGGGTCCAGACTCTGATCCTAAGGACTCCAGAGAGGATGAGGTCAGGCAGCCGGCATAGAGGGTGATTCTTGATGTCAAAAGATAGAGGTGTTGCCGGGCAGTGGTGGTGCATGCCTTTAATCCCAGCACTTGGGAGGCAGAGGCAGGTGGATTTCTGAGTTCAAGGCCAGCCTGGACTACAGAGTGAGTTCCAGGACAGCCAGGGCTATACAGAGAAACCCTGTCTTGAAAAAAAAGAAAGAAAGAAAGAAAGAAAGAAAGAAAGAAAGAAAGAAAGAAGATAGAGGCATCATGGTCTGGGAAGGAAGTGTACAGGATAGTATATATACATGTACACACACAAAATGGCACCCACTAGAGTATCAAAGACATCTCTTGCTTACTACAGCCCTGTTCACAAGATGTGAATGTGAGACACAGTAGAATAGCATCCAGCCAAGAAATGAAATTTGACCATTGTTGCAACTTGGAGGTTTGGGATGTTACGTGGAACATGGCAGGCACCAAAGGACACACGCTGGAAGCTGCGGGCTCTCACTTCAATGTTGTTGTGCTGACTTTTCCAGGGGAAACATGGAGGAAAATGCCTATTCGCCCCTGATAGGACATCTGGGACAGATCTCAGTCCTGATTCCACTAGAGTCCGACTTTGCAAACCAATGAGTTTACTGGTTTATTTGTTACAGAAGCACAGGTGAGGGGTCACTTACAGGAGCGTGGATGACTAAAACCAGCTTCATTACAGAAAGGCCATGCTTCCTCATGAGTGGGTTGGGACTTTAGGGAAGCTGTGTCATGGAGTGCTGCCTTCAGTTGATCTTCTACCATATCTATCTATCTATCTATCTATCTATCTATCTATCTACCTCTCCTAGAAACCTTCAAGATCGTGTGGCAACTGGGGGGTGGGTAATGACCAGAATTCCAAGCTAAGATCTTACGACAAAGCCCTGTTTTTTCCAGGATGTGTTAGCAGTCCCCTTAACTGCTACCATAGACCTAGTTAAGACTGGATTGCTCCGTGCCACTGCCGCGACTACGGGGCCAAGAGTTATTCCTGCTCCAAGATGGTCATGGGATAGCCATGATGCGGCTGGTGGAAGAACTGATACTATGACAGAGGTAGAGGTTGAAGAGCTCCTCTCTCAGGAGCACAGAGTAGGATGGCTGTTACCAGAGCCTGGGCATGTCGTGGAGAGGGAGGCTGGGATGTAGAGAGATGGTTAAGGACAGGTGCAGCTGGATCAGAGGGAGAGCGTGGGCTACTTTGTAGCGGCGAGCTAGGATAACTGGCTGAACAACGGACCCAACACGACAGCTAGAAGAGAGATTTATTTATTTATTTATTTATTTATTTTGGTTTTTCGAGACAGGTTGCTCTGTGTAGCTCTGGCTGTCCTGGAACTCACTTTGTAGACCAGGCTGGCCTCGAACTCAGGGATCCACCTGCCTCTGCCTCCCAAGTGCTGGGATTAAAGGCACGCGTGCCACCACAGCAGAAGAGAGGATTTTTAAATGCTTTCAATTAAAAGAAATTGTTTGCCGGGCGGTGGTGGCGCATGCTTTTAATCCCAGCACTTGGGAGGCAGAGACAGGCAGATCTCTGAGTTCGAGGCCAGCCTGGTCTACAGAGTGAGTTCCAGAACAGCCAGGGCTACACAGAGAAACCCTGTCTTGAAAAACAAAAACACAAGCCGGGCATGGTGGCGCACGCCTGTAATCCCAGCACTTGGGAGGCAGAGGCAGGCGGATTTCTGAGTTCGAGGCCAGCCTGGTCTACAGAGTGAGTTCCAGGACAGCCAGGGCTACACAGAGGAACCCTGTCTCGAAAAACCAAAAAAAAAAAAAAAAAAAAAAAAAGAAAAGAAAAAAAGAAAAAGAAAAACAAAACAAAACAAACAAACAAACAAACAAGACAACTTGCAAACTCTTGAGAGGGCTGGCAAGAAACCTCAGTGAGAAACTGTGCTTGCCTTGGAAGCCTGACTGATTTGGATCCTCACAGAGAACAGACTCCCAGGGGTTGTCTTCTGAGCTCACCTGCACCTCTCTCTCTTTCTCTTCTTTCTAACAGGATGATGATAATAATCCTGAGTGAACCCGAGGGCAGAGGACCTAACCTAGTCTGAGGAGGTAACTGATTTGATGGAGGTGTGTGAGCCTTTTCTTTTTATCTTATTGTCTTACAGAGAGGCAATTTATTAACAGAAATTTACTGTGAACTCTCTTCCTGCAGATGCTGTTAGAAACGATGGGGTGATATCCCATAGCAAACAAACTCAAGGCTGACTGGGCCCCAAAGTCAGGGGCCTTGGTCCCGTTTCCTCCTGTGGCCTGAAGTTTGAGATGAAGGACAGTGAAAACCAGCCAGGAGAGAACTCATCTCAGGAAACCTTTACCTTTGTTTCACAAGTCGCCGGGCAGATGGTTCTTTGCAAGTCCAATGACACAGAAAAGTTAACTGAACGGTGCAGAGGTGTGGCAGACGCTAAACACATTTCCCTCAGCCACTTATCAAGAGGCACTATTTTTTTCTGTCTTTTTTCTTCCATTTTCTCGGTGTGCGTTGTCTCCAGACTCTCCGCACCAGAAATCAGAACGGATCGTTACCAGTTTGGAAAATGGTCTGGGGATGTAACTGAGGGTTGAACAGTTGCCTCGTATCTGCAGGGATCAGTTCAATTCCCCGTAGATAAAAAAAAAAAAAGAAAAAAAAAAGATAACATGACTATCATGTTCTTCTCCTCCAAAACCTGCACTGCCTGTAGGGAGTCAGTCCTTGCATTTTAAGTTTGTCCTCAGCGTCCGTCTCTGGAGCTCTCTCTACTTGCCAAGTGGAGACGCATCCCATTTTCTCAAGGTCCGGAGCCCAGCACGTGCTCCGTGCCCATATTAAGGACCGGTCTGCAAAACTCCCAGTAGCGTGTGTCACCATTCCCAAGGCGGGCTGCCAAACCGAGGAGTGACTCTGCAGAGGTGGAATTTTGGGCGTCTGGGGCGTGTGTTGGCGGAGCGGGGGTCCCCCGGAGGACTGTGTCACCGGCAGGTGGCGCGCACGCCGCAAGCCCCGCGGCGTTTCCCGAGCCAAAACTTGAACAGGACGTTAGTGCGGGTGTTGGAGACGAGCGGTTCCCGGGAACCGAGCTTGGTTTTGCCCGCCCCCCCCTCCCCCCCACCGCGGGAAAGTGGCGAGAGAAGGGATCGGACACCTTGCAGGAGTGAGTCCACGATTCGGACATCGTGAGCTTCCTTCGGAAAGGCTTCTCGAGTGGGTGAGTACTGGGCAGCCCTCGGGACGCGGAACCCCGTGCTTTTAAAGCACGGAGTTTGCGTGGCTCGGCATTTCGGCCCTCCGAGTCCGACGTTACCGGATCGAACGGAGGGCGCGCGCGAAAGCCCGGGAAGCGGGTGCGCTGGAGCCCGCGCTCAGCGAAGGGCGCGCGCGCGCGCGTCCCCGCCGCCAGATGGCGCTGCGCAGCTTGCTCCCGACCGGCCGCCAGCTAGCCTAGGTTCCCGCCGCCACGGCGGCCGCTCTAGCCGGCAGGCGCTGCTCTGTGGTTCCGGGCGGAAGTGAGGCGCAGAGCGGAACGGCCTCTGGTGACATTTTCTTGGGGCGGCGCGGACGACTGAAGGGAATTGGTGTTGGAGGCTGCGGAGGCGGCGAGCTCTACTCTGCCCCGCTGCGGGGGCTCAAGCCGCGCTCCTCTGCTCGCCGCTGGGAGTTGTCCGAGGAGAAGGGGGCGGCGGGGCCGCCGCGGCCCGAGTCTGCGGCCCGTCAGCGCCGCCCGGGTGGGCGCGTGCCCCGACGGGGCGCGCGGGGCCGGCGAGGAGGCACGGACGGCGGGGCGCAGGTGAGGCACCAAGGGGCTCGGGGCCGCGGCCTTGGCTGCGGGGCGAGCCTCGGGGTCGGGGCTGCCTCCCGGGGAGGTGCTTGTGAGGCTGAGGGGAGCGCGGCCGGGCTGCGGGCTCTGCGGCGTCCGAGCGTGGGGTCACGACGGCGGAGGCGCGGCCCGGACCCCTCGCCCGCCCGTCCGCCCGCCGCGGTGACCCTCGCGTCCTCTGCCCGCCCGTCGACGTGCCTTTCCCCGGCCGCTGGCCCCGAGGGGACGGCGGGCCGAAGGGACCGCAGCCCCCCAGGCCGCAGAGTTGTGTTGGAGCAACTTTGCGGAGCCCGGCCCGCGGGAGCAGCGGAGGCGGCCCCTCCTCCAGCTCGGTACCCGAGGCTGGCGCCCGCAGCAGCCCGAGCTGCGGAGAGCCCCCTCCCGCGGTGGCCTTGGGGGGAGCGAGAAAGGGCTTCCCTGGCTTGGTGCTGGCCTCTTGCGGCTTCCTCGACTGGCGGTCGCGGATGCCCGGAATCAGTGTGCGTGGGTCTCCGACGCTGACCTGCGACTTTGTCAACTTTAAAGGCCATCGCAGATGTACTCTGAGGACCCCCGGATTAAGGACTCTCTTGCCTCCCCCGGTTTCCCAGAGTACACCACGACTATCCACCGTTTATCCCCAAAGCACTTACTTTTGCAGTGTATTGTGTTTTTTTTCTTTTTAACGGAGCAGCCCCCTGTCAGACTCGTCTGCCATTCATTCTCTCCTTTAAATTGCCCTATCTTTATCACAAAGTAGAGAGACTCCCCGGTTGAGGGAGAGAACCCGTGCAGCCCTTCCAGATCCTTCACCTCTTGGGCAGTTTTGTGCTTACAGTGCTTTTGGTGTTGTGTTTGAGCCCTTGTATCTGAATCTTTGCATCCGTTTGGGTGAACGTACCACCGATGATGCTGGGCCACCTAATTATAAGTGGGTCTGACAGTTTGCTTAGCTTATTACTGTATAGTATCATTAGGCTCAAGTTAACAGTTTGAATAGCTCTCTTTCTCCTCATGGGATATTTTAAGGATGGAGGTTATTAACTTTGCAATGTAGTTTTGCTGATCCTGGCAATCTGGATTTCTCCAGTAATCAGAGCATTGCTTTTTGGTTTAACAAGCAGTTTAGAGACCTACATATGTATCATCTCCTATCTTGAAGAATTACAGGAATAAGCCCCCTCCCTTTTGGAGGATCATATTTATATGCTAGTATAACGTCGTAAACTAGAGTGTATTGTGCATAGTACATTGTTGATAAATGTGTAATTATTAATTAAATTTGAATTTAGGAAGCAAGATGGACTTGACTTAAGTGACCTATAAACTACATTAACAAGAATTTGACCGAAATTTTAATTCATTTCTATTACACGACAAAAAATATTTTTTTGTTTTGTTTTGTTTATTTGGTTTGGTTTTTTGAGACAGGGTTTCTCTGTGTAGCCCTGGCTGTCCTGGAACTCACTCTGTAGACCAGGCTGGCCTCGAACTCAGAAATCCGCCTGCCTCTGCCTCCCAAGTGCTAGGATTACAGGCGTGCGCCACCACCGCCGCCGCAGCCCTGAATTCTTAAAATGGTAAATTACACTGACTCTGTCTCTGTCCCCCTTTCCCTCACAATTGTGTGTGTGAGACAGGGTTTTGTGTAGCACAGACTGGTTTCGAACTCCTGATTCTCTTGCATTCATCTTCCAAATACTAGCTAGCTAGGATTACAAGTGTTGTTAACATAGGTGTAAACATCAAAATAAATGTCTAGAATTTGAAAGACAAGTTAGTCAGATTTTTTTTCTTTTTAAGCCAGTCTAACCTTATAGCTCAGGCCAGTCTCAGTCCTCCTGCCTCAACTTCTTTCTGCTCAGATTTTTCAGTTTGAGTTAAATTTTTATGTTTGGGTGCATGTACTGTTTCATTAAGTGGAGGTCATAGGAGTTTGTGGGAGTTGGTTCTTTGTTTACACCATGTGGGTCCCAAGCACTGGGGCAGGTGTCTAACTTACGGAGCCGTCTTGTTGGCCCCACTTCTTAATGAAATGCCACCTCGACTTCTGGAAAGGGGATCAGATTTTGAAACAAGAAATAGCCCATTGTTAGCTTCATATTAAGTTCACAGTGCATTTGTAATTTACCTTGTATGTATGTATGTATGTATGTATGTATGTTGGGGAGAGGCAGGGTTCAGGCTGGCCATGAATTTGAGGCAGTCTTTGTTCCTCTGCCTCTGGAGTGCTAGAATTGCAAGTGTGTGCCATTACTTGTGGCATTATTCACACTTCATGTGTATTCATAGGAGACTGTCATGATGCTGTTTTATGTGAGTAATTCAAGCCCTACATAATGAAGATAAGTTTAACTTTCAAGTATAATGCAATTCTGCTAGAGCAGCATCAACCTGTGGGTCCCATTCCATTTGGGGGTCAAATTAAGAGATCGGATTATCAGATTTCAGATATTTAATTTACATTATGATTCATAACAATACAGAATTACAGTTATGAAGTAGCAACAAAATAATGTTATGGTTGGGGTCCCCACACCCTGGGGACCGGTGTTAAGGGGTCGCAGCGTCAGGACGCTGAGGACCGCTGGGCTAGAGCTCTGTGTTCATGGCCTTTCAGATTTTGCTCATAATATTTGTGTTGATATCATACTTTGGAATTTTTTTGTATTCATATTTCTGGCAGTGATAATTTAATTCTTTTTACTGAACAGGTATGACAGCTTATGCCTGTGTAATACAAACCGAGGCAGGAAGATGGCTTTGAGTTCAAGGCCAACATGTGTGACAGAGTAAGATGCAGGACATCCTAGATTATAGTGTGGGATTGAATCTCAGAAATAAATAAATCTGTTTACTACGGAACTAATAATTTCTGTGAGCTTGTGTGCTTACTCATTGTTCAAGAAGTTGTTTTTGTGGTATCACTAATCTTACAGTTTTGCTCCAATGCGTACATGAAGAGACAAGATGGATAGATAGTTTGAATATTTTTCTCCTCTTTTAAAGCCGGGATGTGCCGGGCGGTGGTGGCACACGCCTTTAACCCCAGCACTTGGGAGGCAGAGGCAGGTGGATTTCTGAGTTTGAGGCCAGCCTGGTCTACAGAGTGAGTTCCAGGATAGCCAGGGCTACACAGAAAAACCCTGTCTCGAAAAACAAACAAACAAACAAACAAACAAACAAACAAGCAAGCAAAAAGCTTGGATATAGTAGCAACCCAATCCTTAATTTAGTAACTTTAATAAAAGTTATCTTATACCTTCATTTTCCTGCATATAACTTGGTGTATGAAAATAACATAGAGTATATTATATTTACTCTGTAAGTTATAAACTCCAGCAAAATACATTATTAATGTGTGTTCTCTGCATACTGATTTAATTATATTATTATTGTTGTTTTTTATATTAATTGATTAATTTAGAGACAAAGTCTATATAGCCCTGGCTGGCCTGGAACTTTGTAGACACCAGGCTGGCTTTTAATTCATAGAGATCTACCTGTTTTTGTCTCCCCCTAGTGATTTTAATATATTATTTAAAGAAAGATTTGGGGCTCAAATTTTTCTTTGTTAATGATAATTATGTAGGCAAAATGGAATAGACATAATGACCAGAAAAGTGATGATACCTAGAAGAGATACGGACAAAGAAGACAGTATTCATGAGGGACTTTTTTTTTTTTTCTGGTGAGATGAATCTTAATATGTAGCTTTGGCTGGCCTGTAACTCACTGAGATCCCGCCTGCCTCTGCCTTGTCAGTCAGGGCTGGGATTAAGGACATATACTACCACGCTCTATATACTACCACGCCCTGGCCTCATTAGGCACCTCTTTATCCTCAGCCCTAAGCTATTGATTCCTAACACTTGCCAGCAGTTCCGTGGAGCTGTGATGGAGCATGCTCAAGAAACTTCAACTTTTTTTAAAGATTTATTTATTATATGTAAGTACACTGTAGCTGTTTTCAGACACCCCAGAAGAGGGTGTCAGATCCTATTACAGATGGTTGTGAGCCACCATGTGGTTGCTGGGATTTGAACTCAGGACCAGAACAGTCAGTGCTCTTAACTGCTAAGCCATCTCACCAGCCCCTAAACTTCAACTTTTGAATCTAATGTTTGAGGTGAGTTTCTAGACTAGTACTTCCTGCTGGGGACAGGTCTAAGTGAAATCACATCTATCAAGCTCTGAGTTCCTTGTGCTGTCAGGAGGGAGTGGCTGTGTTAGACCGAATAGGGTCAAGTGGTGAAGATTTCTTGGTTCATTAATTGGGGGTTGTGAAATTTTTTAAAGATGCTTTCCCATCTCTCAGAATAAGAACTTAATTAAAGACAAACTATTATAGCCCAGGCTGGCCTGGGATTTGTGACCCCCCCCCCCCTACTTAGCAATCAGAGGGTGGCAAGGCAGGGGGTAGGTAGACACTCAAATCAAAGCTTCCATCCTGATTCACAAGCAGTAGGCAGAGATGGGGAGACTGAGACTGGGCGTGGCATGGGCCATCCTGGTGACACAAGGCCACACCCAGTTCTTTCCAAATAGTCCCACCAACTGGGGACCAAGCATTCAAGTGTATGAACGGAAGGGGCCGTTCTTGTTTGTTTTTTGTTGTTGTTGTTGTTTTGTTTTTTGAGACAGGGTTTCTCTGTGTAGCCCCGGCTGTCCTGGAACTCACTCTGTAGTCCAGGCTGGCCTCGAACTCAGAAATCCGCCTGCCTCTGCCTCCCAAGTGCTGGGATTACAGGCGTGCGCCACCACCGCCAGGCAGAAGGGGCCATTCTTATTCAAACCACCACAGTGGGAAGGTGTCTCTGCTGAGCCCCTTTACTGGCGCTGATAATTATTTTTTCTTTAGTTACTTTGAATTTGACTGTTGTCATGGAACTTTATAAAGACAATTTTGTCAGTCTTTGTCTTTTAAATGTACCTACTTTCCTTATTCTTTCAGAACTCTCATTACTGAACTTAAGGGAAAGAAACAGTGCTTTTTGTGTGGGCAGCGTCTCTCGCAGAAGAGTGAGATTGATGTTCAGTTTTCGCACTCAGCCTACAGGGCCTTGTGGTAAAGGAAGAGCAGGGTGCGCTAAGAAAGTAACTTGTTCTTCTTTTCAGTGTTTCTGAGCTCCTAGAAGAGGAAACATGCAAACCGTGTGTGTGTGTGTGTGTGTGTGTGTGTGTGTGTCTGTACACATACAAAATACAGACTTACTAAAATATAGTAACAGCAGCTGGCGGTTCCATCAAACTGTAGTATCAGCAGCTGGTGGTTCCTAACGTGACTTTAAAATGCTTTCACCTTGATGAAAGATTTGGTTGTACTATTTGGGATTTCTGGGTTTGACTTGGTTCTTGTAAATTTAACTCTGTTATTTTTCATATCTTTACTTAAAGTAAGGAACTTTTCTTCCCTTGGCCAATAGGTAGATGTTATAAGTCCATAAAGTATGAACTTGGTTTTATTTACATTATTGTCATTTTTTTTTCTAGTTAGATAAAAAGTGTAATTCTTATCAGCAAATTCTTATCTACATCCTACTTTGTGCGAATGTAGGTGAATTTTACAAAGTGGTTAAATTGAAACTCCATTTACTGATTTTGGAAGTGCCAGGTGGGGATGGGTATGTAGATAAAATAGTTTCTAGCTAAGGAAATGATTCTAGGGAACCAGATGATTCCTAAGACTCCTTCCTGCTTAGAATGTGAGTGAGAGGAAGTACACTATAAGGGGAAAGCACTTGCAACAATTGTAGGCCAGAGCTAGGGTTTCCTTTGTAAGCCATTTTCAATAAGGTTTTGGAAAGCAGCGTTTTTTTCTTAAATGGCTCTCTAAGCTTAAAGTGCCTGGAAACAGACAGACCACCTGTCTGTCTGTCCTTTCTTTCTAAATATACTGCCATTTCCTTTGCAAAATGCATTTTCCACCTGAATTCAAGTTTATGTATTAATAAGTTAGTGTAGGTGTTTGTTCAAAGAGCATCAGTGGTAAGCTTATTAATATTTTTAGAGTAGCTATATTCATAAAATTTAAAAATTTTGTCTTATTTTTATGCATATCTGTGTTTATTCACCACTTTGTGTTTATGCAAGGAAACCAGAGGGGAGGGGGTTGGATCTCTAGGAGCTAGAATTACAGGCAGTTGTAAACTGCGTTAGTGGGTTCTGGGGACTGAACTTAGGTCTCCTGTAAGAGTCTTCTTTTAACTACTGAGCCTTTTTCCCCACTTTTTTTTTTTTTTAAAGATTTATTTATTATATGTGAGTACACTGTAGCCATCTTCAGACACCCCAGAAGAGGGCATCAGATCTCATTACAGATGGTTGTGAGCCACCATGTGGTTTCTGGTATTTGAACTCAGGACCTTCAGAAGAGCAGTCAGTGCTCTTAACCACTGAACCATCTCTTCAGCCCCTTGTTTCCCTACCCATTAGAGCAGGCTTCCCTCCCCTTCCCCTCCCCTCCCCTCCCTTCCCCTCCCCTCCCCTCCCCTCCCCTCCCTCCTCCCTCTCTTCCTTCTCCTCCTCCTCCCCCATCATCCTTCTCTCTCCTTTTCCTCACCCCCTTGGTTTTTTTCCTTATACTCTCTTAAATTTGTTGTATGGTTTTCTGATACTTGAAATTTCTCAAATTTTATCTTGTCTTAGAGCAGCTGTTTCTGAGAATGTGTCTAAACTAGAATTGTGCTTAGCTAGTCTAGAAAATAAGTTTTTATTTGCATGGTTGACATTAGAGAATTAAGATTACTGACTTTTTTTTTAATGGGGTCATCTGAGTTTTAGTAGTAAGTTGTGTTTTTTTTTTTTGTTTGTTTTGTTTTTTGGTTTTTGGTTTGTTTTTTTTTTTGTTTGTTTGTTTTTTTTTGTTTTTTTTTTTTTTTGAGACAGGGTTTTTCTCTGTAGCCCTGGCTGTCCTGGAACTCACTCTGTAGAGCAGGCTGGCCTCGAACTCAGAAATCCGCCTGCCTCTGCCTCCCAAGTGCTGGGATTACAGGCATGCGCCACCACAGCCAGGCTAGTAGTAAGTTTTTTTCTTTTTTGGTTTTTCGAGACAGAGTTTCTCTGTGTAGTCCTGGCTGTCCTGGAACTCACTCTGTAGACCAGGCTGGCCTCGAACTCAGAAATCCTCCTGCCTCTGCCTCCCAAGTGCTGGGATTACAGGCATGCACCACCATGCCCGGCTAGTAGTAAGTTTTAATGATGGTTAGAGTCAGTATTTTGTTAGCTGCTATATAGTTAGACAAAGTTATTGGGTAGGGAAGTTGGGTGTGGAGATTAAGATTCTAGGGAAACAGTTGTTTTCCTTTCTGTATTAAGAACAAAAACCTCAGGCTGGGCGGTGGTGGTGCACGCCTGAATCCCAGCACTTGGGAGGCAGAGGCAGGTGGATTTCTGAGTTCAAGACCAGCCTGGTCTACAGAGTGAGTTCCAGGACAGCCGGAGCTACAGAGAAACCCTGCCTCAAAAAAACAAAAAAAACAACAACAAAAAAAGAACAAAGACCTCATGTAGTTGATTTTAAACAGTGTCTTTCCTGCCTGCCTGAGTGCTATCCTAGAACCATATTCTTCGGCCAGGTGTTGTGCACACCGGTGATCCCATTACTTGGAAGGCAGCACATTTGAGAGTTAAGGTCACTCTCAGCTACTTAGTGAGTTTGAGCCAACTTGGGCTTGTGAGACCCTGTTCCTTCTAACAAAACAAAAGAGGGGTCTCAGTCATTAAGCAGGACTATGTGAGTGTGATCCTGGAGACTCACCTGGAGAGAGAATGGATTCCTGCATGTTGTCTTCTGACCGCTTATGGACATACATGGGTGGTGTGTGGTGCCCACACACATGGGAAATCAAATATTTACTGAGGAAAGGTTGGGTGTTTTATATTATTTTCACACAGGATCTCACTTTGTATCCCAACCTGACCTTTAACTCTAGACAGTCTTCCTGACAGCTTCCTGAATCTGGGATTGTGAGAATGAATCACTATGTCCATCTGATAAAAAGGTGTTTAAAGTTTTTTATGGGAGTTAGAGAAATGCCTCAGTGGTTAAGAGCACTGGCTGTTCTTCCAGAGGTCCTGAGTTCAATTCCCAGCAACCACATGGTGGCTCACAACCATCTGTAATGGGATCCTTTGCCCTTTTCTGGCATGTAGCTCTATATGCAAATAGAGCACTCATATACATAAAATAAGTGAAATCTTTAAAAAAATTTAAAATTATGTTTAACATATCGTAGGATGGACTCAGATAACTGCATAGCTAAGGCTACTCTTGAATTCTTGGTTATCCTGCCTCCACTCCCAAGTGCTGTGATTTATTAGGCCTGCACCAGCATTCCTAGGTGAGAGGCATACTCTTTATTTTTTCTGAGTCAGGGCAGGGTCTCACTATGTAGCCTTTGCTGACCTGGAACTTGCTTTGTAGCTTCCCTAGTTCTTGGATTAAAGGACCACCATCACGCCTTCACGCCTTTTTTTTTTTTTTTTTTAAAGATTACTCTTCCCCCCCCCCCCCCCCCGAGATAGGGTTTCTCTGTGTAGCCCTGGCTGTCCTGGAACTCACTCTGTAGACCAGGCTGGCCTCGAACTCAGAAATCCGCCTGCCTCTGCCTCCCAAGTGCTGGGATTACAGGCCTGCGCCACCACCGCCCGGCTTAAAGATTACTTTTTAAAAATGTATGTATGTGTGAGTGTACAATGTGCATGTTCGTGCAGATGCCTGAGAGTCAGGCCTGCTGGAGATAGCCATGAGGGAGGCTCCTGAGGATGGGGACTGGGACTGAATTCCCTGCAAAAGCCTATTGACCACTGAGCCTCAAAAAACCTTCTTTCTTTCTTTCTTTCTTTCTTTTTTTTTTTTTTTTTGTTTTTTTGTTTTTTTTGTTTTTTTTTGTTTTTTCGAGACAGGGTTTCTCTGTATAGTACTGGCTGTCCTGGAACTCACTCTGTAGACCAGGCTGGCCTCGAACTCAGAAATCCGCCTGCCTCTGCCTCCCAAGTGCTGGGATTAAAGGCGTGTGCCACCACCGCCCGGCTTCGAAAAACCTTCTTAAATTAACATTTAGCCATCAAGTGTTGTCTTTTTTCTCAGCTGCAATCCAAAGAACAACTTGCTATGAACCTGAAGGTATGTATAGTAGATAGATTTTTGGCAGCATTTCCTTCCCTCCCTCCCTCCCTCCCTCCCTCCCTCCCTCTCTTCCTTCCTTCCTTCCTTCTGAATTTGAGATCCCAGAATATGTGGTGACGTATACTTTGAATCATCCTCTGAGAAAGCTAGAATGACAAGAGCAAATGTCTTAGAGAAATTAAATCTTGTATGTTAAATTATTCTTGTATCTTAAATTATTCTTGATTTACAGTAATGGTGCTTTAGATTGAGTGCGGTAGAATTTTTTTCTTCAATGAAGTGCTTTTTGCAGTAACTTCCTTAGCCTTCTACTCGATGCTACTGTATTCCTGGTCCTGGTGCAGGGCCAGGTGCATGCTAGAAGTGGTAGCATCTGCCCTGTGAAGTGACTGAGTAGCTGTTATCACTCCTGGCCCGTTCATCCTGCTCCTGCTCCTATCAGTTCTGAGAAGTTGGCTGGCAGATATGCAAAGCTGCCTTCGTGGTTGCAGCCTGGCAGTTTGTATTTCTGTGCTCGTTCGGCCAGATCCCACGTGCTCTCGATAGCTCGCTCAGATCCCATGTGCTCCCGATAGCTCGCTCAGCTTTATCAGCATCAGGACTCCTTTCCTGTGCTCCAACCCTTTGGCACTTATTTTCTGGCCAGCCTCACCTTACGGAAAGAAAAACTCAACAACAAATCAATAATTCCTAATGTCTTGTGGGAGTGTTCAGGGTTCTTTATTATTTTGTAAATGTATTTTTATGGTTATTTAGATCAAGAACCAAACACAGTCTTTGTATTGTTTAGTAATCTCCAGTTCCTCTCTTTTTCTTTACACATCATGTATGAAGAAATCAAAATTTCCCCACAGTCTGAATTTGTTCTATTCCTGTAGTGGGTGAGCATGTTCTTCAGGCCCGCGCATGTTTGCGGAGTTTATGTCTTCTGTTATGAGAATTATTTGGTTCCTTCTCTGTGATGTATATTCTTTCTTGGTCAAGTTTTTTTTCCTTGGGTGGCAAAGAGTCTTTTAGAGTTACTGTTGAGTGCGTGCCTCAGGGGGCACATGTTTTGTTTTGTGTGTGATGATAGCCTCTGTTGGTGGTAATTGGCCAGCTCCATTAATGAATTTCTCCTGTTTCATCATTTTCAGTTGGGAGTGTGTGTGTGTGTGTGTGTGTGTGTGTGTGTGTGTGTGTGTGGCCTCTTTAGTTTCCTCCTGAGGATTGGGGAAGGATGGATTTGCTGTGGAGAAAAGATTGTTTTGAACTTGTCTGTAGGTGTTTCTATTCCAGTCCTGCATAGGTCACATTATTTGTGCTATGGCTTCTCAGTGGAAAAACTAACCTAAAATCCTTGCAAATAATTGAAAGTTGTTGAGAAACAAAATGTTATTTGAGGCATTGATACTTAGAGTATTGTTGTTACTAGACTTAGTGGCCTATGCCTGTAATCCTAGTACTTGGAAGGTATAAGCAGAAAAATCAGGAGTTTAAGGCTAGCCTGAGCTACACAAAACCCTGTCTTATCAAAACAAAAACCAAAACCCTCTTTAAAGCTATGTATTGTGACCATAGTCTGAATAATTAACTCAAGTGTTAATTTTCTTAGATCATGGATAATTGTATTTCTCCATTTAATACATTTTTATCTGACATTGGGATTAAACATAGCATGCTAGGTAAATACTCATACTGAGCTGCATCCTGGGAGATTATTTATTTATTTATTTATTTATTTATTTATTTATTTATGAGTGTTTAACCTGCATGTAATAAGTGTGAGTTTTATGTGTGTGTGTGTGCAGTGGAGGTCAGAAGAAGGTATGGGGTACCCTGGAACTGGAAGAACGGGCTGTGCGCCACCGTGTGCGTCCTGGCCACAGAACCTGGGCCTCTGAAAGGACTCTTAACCACTGAGCCTTCTCTTCAGTCCTGGATCTTTGTTATTTAAAGATATGATCTTTATATCTCGGGGTGTCCTTGACCTCATAGCCTCCTGCCTCTCTGCCTCCTGTATGTTGAAGTTATAGGTATAAGCCTTGTTCACAGTACTGCAGGAAGGGCCATCTTGTTTATGATGTGTAAAATAACATGTTTTTGGATTTTTTTCCAGTGTTAGGGATGGACCCCAGGACCTTGCTTATCCAAGACAAGCATTCTGTCAGCACTGATTTGCATTCCTAGCTTATGAAACACATGACATCTCTTTGTGGCAGTGGTTGCTCCAACCAACAGGAAGTAGGTGCACAGCACTGTTTGAAAGCCCTGCTTCATTCTAGTTTGATCTTTGTGTGTTGTAGTTTGTCTTTGTTTCTAGTCTGTACATATCCTGTTCTGTTTCTGTGATTAAGAGACTAAGCAGAGCCAGGAGTAAAGGCCAGTCTGGCCTGCATGTCAAGGACCTGGGCTATAAGGGGTCTTTTTGATTGCAACTTTAGAGAAATGTGTGTTGAAGACAGGACAACGTGTAGGAGTCCTTTTCCTCTACCATGTGGCTCAGGGATCAAACTTAGATGGTCAGGCTTGGTAACGGGTGCCTTTACAGGCTGAGCCATCTTGCCAGCCCTAGGGTTTTTTTTTTTTTTCTTTGACAATTTTTTTCAGTATAGTATTACAAGTATTCAAGGAATTTATTTCTCAATCAGGTAATACAATGTTGGTTTTCTGTTTAAGGGAAAGTTATCAAAAAGCAGTATTTACATTTATAAAGTAGCATAGTATTTATTTATACTAATAGTTTGTATTAATTGAGTCATAGATCTAGGCAGTCGTCTACATACTATTTGCATATCTTGTAAATCTTTTGAAAAATAATTAATTTCTGAAGCCTTGTGTTAAGAACACATTTATTGGCAGGGCGGTGGTGGCGCATGCCTTTAATCCCAGCACTTGGGAGGCAGAGGCAGGCGGATTTCTGAGTTCGAGACCAGCCTGGTCTACAGAGTGAGTTCCAGGACAGTCGGAGCTACACAGAGAAACCCTGCCTCGAAAAACCAAACCAAATAAACAAAACAAAACACATTTATTGGGAAAGTCTGTGCTCAGAGAAAATAAACCAGAATATTCTTAAGATTCTATTTCAATACTTTAAAGAGATATTTTAGAATATATTTTTATTTATTTATGTGTTTGCTTGTCTTCATATGCTCTGTGTGTGTGTGTGTGTGTGTGTGTGTGTGTGTGTGTGTGTGTAGGTGCAGGTGCTCTGGAGACCAGGAGAGGACATGGGAATTCCTGAACTGGAGTTACAGGTGGTCAAGAGCTGCCTGGTGTAGATGCTAGGGAACCCAGAGTCTCTTCTTAACCCAGAGCAGTATTGTTATCAACTGGGCTCACTCTCCATTCCCATCAGTACTTGTGTGTGCTAACGCAAGCTCTCCTGTAGCCCAGGCTGGTCTTAAGTCCTAATCTTTCTGTGTCTATAGGCATGTGTAGGCATGCCAAGTTTCTGTCCTGGGATAGAACCCAGGGCACAACACGTAGATAAGCCCTCTTCCACCTGAGCCCTATCCCCGGGTCTTGTCTCAGCCTCTTGAATATGCCCTACCATGCTCAGCTATACTTGTTTTCCATTTGTGGTAAGTATTAAGACTGAGTGAGGGGTTATTTAGAACATTTAATGAAAGCCTTTTGCTATGGTCTTAATTTTTGTTTTTCCAAAATGTCTATGTTGAGATCTTTACTGCCAGCATTGGTGTTAGTAAGGTGAGGCTTTGGGAGGTGATTAGGTCATGAGGGATCTGCCAGAATGAGTGGGATTAGTGCCTTTATAAAAGAGGCCAGAGAAAGATTAGAAGAGATCAGGAGTGTGTTCAGGCTACATTGGCTGTGGACATTGGAGAGGTATTAGATTGCTTCTCCCTTCCACCATGTGAGGATTCAGTGAGGAGGGAGGAGCATTCTGTAAGCCAGGAAGCAGACCCTGGCCAGATACCAGATCTGCCAAAACCTTGATACTAGGCTCGTAGTTGCCATGACTGGGAGAAATAAGCTCTGCTGTTTACGCCACTTAGTCTCTGACGTTACAGAGGCAGCTGAATGCACTAAGGACACTTTTCTTAAACTGTGTGTGCATATATGCATGACTGTATGTACGTGTGTGTGTGTGTGTGTGTGTGTGTGTGTGTGTGTGTGAGAGAGAGAGAGAGAGAGAGAGAGAGAGAGAGAGAGAGTGTGTGTGTGTGTGTGTGTGTGTGTGTGTGTGTGTGTGTGTTTGGGGTGGGGTAGAGTTTAGACAAGATTTCATTGTGTAGCCCTGGATAGCCTGGAGGAACTTGATATGTAGACTAGGCTGGCCAATGAATTTGCACTGTTTCTCCTTTCTCTCCCTTCTAAGTCCCTGGCTTATTTATTTGAGACAGAATCTTGTTTTAAAGCTCAGGCTGGCCTTGAATTTTAACTTCTCAAACCCTGAGATTGCAGGCAGGAACCATTATAGTTGGCATACTTTTTTTTTTAAAAGGAGTCTGTGGCTGAGGAAAACTTATTGTAAAGGACTCTGTTTTAAATATTAGTGTAGTTGTGTATTTGCCATCTTTAGGGAAGGAACTGAGGTAGAAGCCTTGCAAGTAGAAGGCCCCTCTTGACCAATTGAGTCAAACCTTGTTTCAAAATAAAATTAAAAAGGAGCTGATGATGTAGCCTAGTGGTAGAACACTTGCCTAGATGCATTAGGTTTTGTTCCAACCCTCAGTGTAATATAAAAGCAAACTTACTTACTGATTAGAAGCAAAGTTGTGTTAATCAACCTCCTTCTCCCTCCTCCTCTTCTTTTTCCCTCTTACTATATAGCCCTAGCTGGCCTGGAATTTGGTATGTAGACCAGGCTGGCCTGGAACTAGCAGAGATCCATTGCTACCGCTGCCTTTGGAGTGCTGGGATTGAAGGTGTGTGCCACTATGCCTTGCCCTAGTAAGGATATCATAGCATAGATCTTGCCCCAGAGGGTTAACAGTAAGGGAAGCACTGAGAAACAAGACATACATACCTAGGGCATGGTGGGTGTGGGCTTCTCAAGGAAGAGTAGTCTTAGTTTTAAGTCAGGGATTATAGGCATGCCCTAGCACACCCAAGTTATGGTGCTGAGCATCCAGCCCAGGGCTTTGTGTATGCTGTGCAAGCACGCTGCCAAGTGAGGTCCAGCCCCAGCCCCAGCCCCAACCCTAGCCCCAGCCCCAGCCCCAGCCCCAGCCCCAGCCCCAGCCCCAGCCCCAGCCCCAGCAACAACTCTTGTCTACAACTCTTGTCTTTAAAGCATTACAACCTGATTCATTTTCTATAGAAACCGAGATGTTTAGAATGTTTATATTTGATTAAAAGGGGTTGCTAGTGTAGCATGGTCTAGGCTTGAAGCAGAGTGGAAATTTAGAAAGTGTTCTAAATATATCTTTCTAAATATATCTTGGCCATTGACCTACATATTCTTTTCTTAGAAATGAGTATTTATTTCAGGCTAGTTATGATCAGTAATAAAAATTAATAAATTGATCTCAAAACCTAAAATAGAATTATTTAAAGATAGTTGTCAGTGTAGGTATAATTTGTTTTTTATGTGCTAGAGATCAAACCCAAGGCATCATGCTCTATTACAGGGAGACATTGGAAGTTCCAGATTACAGCATCCTGCTTATGTTTTTTTTTGTTTTGTTTTGTTTTGTTTTATCTTATTTATTTATTTATTTATTTAGAGACAGGGCTTCTCTGTGTAGCCTTGGCTGTCCTGGAACTCACTATATAGACTAGGCTGGCTTCAAACTCAGAAATCTGCCTGTCTCTGCCTCCTGAGTTAAAGGCATGCACTACACTGCCTAACTATAGCTTTTTTAAAGCCTAAAAATTAGCACTAATATATTCAGCATTTAAGATAGAAAAGGTATGTGTGGTGGCACCTGTCTGTAATCCCAGCAGTTGAGAGGTGGAGATAGGGAGACTAAGAGTTGAAATTAACCTTTGGTTCAAGGCCAGCCTGGGCTACATAAAACTATTTTAAAACAAACCTTTTAAAATCCAAACCAGGTAACAAATCCAAAACTGGTCATGAACTTGTGGTCCTTTTGCCATAGCTTCCCCAGTCCTGGGGTTATAGGCAAAGATTCTTGAATGTGTGTTTCATTTTCTGTTTGGCTGTGGGACATGTGTTTGTGTGTTTTTTCATGAGTTTTACCAGTTTTGTAGTAGAAGTGGGTATATCAAGTTTTCATCCAATTCTAGAATTGGAATGCAACAGTACTATCTTTTAATTTTTTTTTTTTTAAAAATGTCACCAAGCTGTCAGCTATACTATACAATTTACCATTCTAAACATTAAAACATTTAATATGGGAATATTAATATCGTGTATTAGATCTGTAAGATTTTTTTTTTTTTTTTCCGAGACAGGGTTTCTCTGTATAGTTCCATCTGTCCTGGAACTCATTCTATAGACCAGGCTGGCCTCGAACTCAGAAATCCGCTTGCCTCTGCCTCCCAAGTGCTGGGATTAAAGGCATGCGCCACCAACGCCCGGCATAGAATTTTTAAATAAATTTTAGTGTGTGAATGTGTTGGGAGGGCACCTGAACATGTGGATGTCAGGTAAAAACTTGTTGGAGTTGGTCCTAGGGACAAACTCAGTGTGGTAGCAGACACCTCTACCCTCTGCCTCGCCTTACCAGCTCCACTTCACTCATTTCTATGATGTCAGGCTCTGCATGGTACACAGGCTTTTGTTGTTATTGCTGTTATTCCTTCATTGCTTTTTTAAAAAAAATTATTTATTATATGTAAGTACACCGTAGATGTCTTCAGATACCAGAAGAGGGCGTCAGATCTCTTTATGGATGGTTGTGAGCCACCATGTGGGTGCTGGGATTTGAACTCATGACCTTTGGAAGAGCAGTCGGTGCTCTTACCCGCTGAGCCATCTCTCCAGCCCCCGTTCATTGTTCATTGCTTTTTTGTGTATATCTTTGTGTGTGTGTGTGTTTCTCTTCCTCCTTTTTTGTTTTTCTTTTCTTACACAGATTTAAAGAAAATCTGTATAGGATTATTCTTTGGGAGTTTGAATATGTATTTTTGTTTGTTTGTTTTTCTTTTTTTCTTTTTGGTTTTTTCAAGACAGGGTTTCTCTGTGTATATCTGGCTGGCCTTGAACTCAGAAATGCGCAGCTTTCTTATTTTATTAGTAAACTTTGGCTCTCAAAATTTTGAGTCGTTTTAAAAAAAAACTAAAAATCTATTTTTAGCTTATATGTTATGTGTAAGGCAGCACAATTAAAATTCATAAGTTATCTAATATTAATACTAGTATGAAAGTGTACTAGAGCACATATATATATATATATATATATATATATATATATGAAACAGCAAGGTAAGCTAACTGGTTTATGTAGACCGTGCTAGAGATATATTAGTTGCTTGTTTTTCTTTTAAGTTTTAGGGTGATGATTAAAGTAATAGTTGTAGCAGTGCTAGCAATTAGAATGCCTTATTCTGTAGAGCAAAATCTGGCCTAAAGATTTTTTTTTTTTTTTTGGTTTTTTGAAGACGGGGTTTCTTTGTATAGCCCTGGCTGTCCTGGAACTCACTCTGTAGACCAGGCTGGCCTTGAACTCAGAAATCAGCCTGCCTCTGCCTCCCAGAGTGCTGGGATTACAGGCGTGCGCCACCACTGCCCTGCTGCCTTAAAGTATTCTGTTAATTTAATTAAATTAATTTATTGTAGTACTGGAGATAAAACAGGTTTGTGTATATGGACCCTCCACATCTACATTTCTGCCCCGGGAAGTGTTATTTTTAGGTTGAACAAGGGTAAAGGACAGCAGTTTTAGTTTGTTTTTAGCAGAAATTCTAAAACGTCATTATAGCGGTGTAAATGAGAGTTGATGATTGCTTATAAAGGTATATAGGTGAGTGTGACACACTGAGTGAGTTCATATGCTGCTTTGCCTTCTTTTCTCTCTTCTTCCCTTTTGCCTTTTTTGGCTTCCCTGCCCCCACCCCCTTTAGATAGGGTATTACTGTGTAGCTTCGATTCGCCTGGAACTCACTGAAGTCTAGCAAGTTGATAGGGCTGGGATTATAGGCATGTGCCCTCACATTTGATTCGTGTGTTTTCTGTTTGTCTGGTTGAGGGTTGTATTCTTTGTTACTCCTTAACACCCAAGTTAATTCTTTTGCCACCATCTATTTTCTCCTTTCTGTAGTCTACTTTTGTCATCTGAGAGTGTTCTTCCAGAACCCCCCCCCCCTTTTCTTCTTTGAAAGAACTTTCCTGATCTGTCTTGAAACCTTGTCTCCTTTAACTCTCAAATCTCTCTTTACTGATACCACTATTATCTCATTTAGGAATAACTTTAAAAAAATACTTTATTTAACTTTTTATGTATATAGTATGCCTGAGGAATGTAAGTCTTTGAACCATGTGTGTGCCTGGGCTCTGATGAGGCCAAAAGAAACATCATATCCCGAGGAACTGAAGTTACAGATGGCTGTGAGCTCTTAGGTGAGTGCTGGGAGCTGACTCTGGGACTTGTGCAAGAGCAGTAAGGACTTTTACCTGCTGAGCCATTTCTCCAGCCCCATCACTTATAGATAGCTTATATAATTAATTTGTTAGAGGCAGCAAGACATGTCACTCAAATTATCAGCTTTGTTGCCTGAAGAGTTCTCAGGACCCTCCCCTTAAACACTGGCTGGGGCTTGACTTAGACCTTAGAAAAAAGTTTGAGAATGAATCAGAATGAAGCAAAGTTGGGTTTATTGTGGAAACGAACAGTAATGCCATGAATGTATGTATGTATGTATGTATGTATGTATCATTTTGAAATTACATTTTTAAAAGAATACAGTGTGTAAGTGTTTTGGTGCTAGGCATGGGTGCACGTCTTAATTTCAGTACTTGGGAGGCAGAGATAGCCTCTAAGTTTGAGGCTAGCTTGATCTACATAATAAATTTCAGGCCAGCCAAGGCTATATAGTTTTAAAATAAAAGCAGTTTATGGCGTGCCTTGTACAGGTTATAGAAAGAAGAGTTAGTTCTGGTAAAATTAAAACAAGTCAAAAAGTAAGAGAGGGAATGGTGAGATGGCTCTGGTTAAGAACACTGCTGCTCTTCCTCCAGAGGACCTGGGTCCAAAATTCCTGACCCACATGGAGGCTCAGAAACATCTGTAACTCCATTTCCAGGGAATCTGACACCCTCTTCTGGTTTTTATGGGCATTGCACACACAGTACACACACATATATAAGTAAACACATAAAATAAGGTTAAAAATAGACAGGAGGAATTAAATGTTTTTTTTAAGCTATATGTAAGTCAAGACATTTTATGTTTGTAAACATGATTCATTATGTATGTGAGGTTTTTCTTAGGCAAAACCAGCTTTATAGATGAGAAAGACTATTTTTTGAACTTGAATCTTTTATTCATATGTTTGCATGTGTCACATGCATGTGGCTGCCCAAGGAGGCCAAAAGAAGGTGTTGGGTCAGCCTGAGCCAAGGTGCGTGGGTGCTGGGCACTTAGCTTGGGTCCTCTGGGGGAGTGGTGTAGCGAGAGAAGCCAGTGAGGGAAGGATTGATTTACCCGGGTTCCCATTCAGAGAGGTAGGAAGGCATGATGGCTGAAACATGGGCCCTTTTCTGTCTTGAAGGATGAGGAAGTGGAGAGGTCAGTAGGGCTACAGCCTCGGAGGCTCACTCTCAGTGACCCATCTTGACAGTACCACCAGCTGGGGGCCAACTGTTCAAGCACATGTATCTGTGGGGAACACTCTCATTCAAATCATAACAGCATGCTTTCTTTACCTCCATCTTTCTATTCTGCTTTGATCCATGTAGACACTAAATATAAACTCAGAATTATTCTTGAGTGTTGAGGGTACTTACTACATAATCTTTATTTAGGTATTCACAGTGTAGTAGAAGAGTGTCTTTAGTCACTGTTCTTTTCTGTGAAGTTACCATAATCAAGGCAACTGTAATAAGAGAAACCATTTAACTGGGGACTTGCTTATCGTTTCAGAAGGTTATTTTATTATTATCATAGCAGGAAGCATGGCTGCATGCAGGCAGAGGCTAAAACAGTAGCTGAGAGCTACATCTTGTTCCATCGGCAGAGAGAGACTCTGGACCTCAAAGCCCACTCTCAGTGGCACACTTCCTCCGACGCGGCCACACCTCTTAATCCTTTGAGTCCTTCCAAGTAGCACCATTCTCTGGTGACTAAGCATTCAAATGTATGCGCCCATGGAGGCCATTCACATTCAAACATCTCAAAGAGAGAATGTATCTAGGGAACAACAGAGGACATCTTTTTTTTTGGGTGTGTGTGTGTCTGTCTGTCTGTCTTTGAGTCAGGGTCTTATGATGTAGTCCTGACTGGTCTAGAACTGACTATGTTGACCAGGCCTATTTGAAACTCTTAGAGATCTGTCTGCCTCTGCATCCAGAGTGCCAGGATTAAAGGCATGTTCATGCCTACCTCTTTTTAGTTATTTTTTTAAATTTTGCTTTTTTTATTTTTCTTTTTTTGGTTTTTTCGAGACAGTGTTTCTCTGTGTAGCCTGACTGTCCTGGAACTCACTCTGTAGCCCAGGCTGGCCTCGAACTCAGAAATCCACCTGCCTCTGCCTCCCAAGTGTTGGGATTACAGGCGTGCGCCACCACCGCCCGGCTTACTTTTTTTTATTTTTGAGATCATAATATAGTAATAACATTTCTACCTTCTCTTTCCTCCTTTCTGACCCCTCCTTACAAATTCATGGCCTTTTTTTTTTTCTTTTTTTTTTTTTCCCGAGACAGGGTTTCTCTGTGTGGTCCTGGCTGTCCTGGAACTCACTCTGTAGACCAGGCTGGCCTCGAACCCAGAGATCCGCCTGCCTCTGCCTCCCAAGTGCTGGGATTACAGGCGTGCGCCACCACTGCCCGGCCATGGCCTTTTTTTCTATTGTTATTGTGTGTGCTGTTCTTGAATTTCTGATCATCTTGAGTGTCTCTACCTCCAAGTAGTGGGACTATAGAGGTATGCTAGGTAGCAATTATTTTCATGTATTTGATATTTGTTTGAATTACAAACCTGAAATATAAATGAAACAAGTACTTTTTTGTACATTTCAATTATTGTGTGTGTATACGTGTACATATACACACACTCATGCCATGGTATTACTAGAGATCAGAAGACTTGTAGGAATTCGATCTCTGTCTCCCATGTAGATCTAGGTTTTGAACTCAGGTCCTCAGGCATCATGGTAAGAGCTTTTAAAGGCTGGTTCATCTCTCTTGCCCCCTTCTTTATTTTAAACGGAAGATAAGATATAAGAAAGTAATCCTGTAGGCTAACTCGGCACATTCCCACTGTTGTCACTGTTCATTATTTTAGGGTCATACCACTTTTTTTTTTTTTTTTTTTTTTTTTTTTTTTTTTGGTTTTTCGAGACAGGGTTTCTCTGTGTAGTCCTGGCTGTCCTGGAACTCACTCTGTAGACCAGGCTGGCCTTGAACTCAGAAATCCGCCTGCCTCTGCCTCCCAAGGGCTGGGATTAAAGGCGTGCGCCACCACCGCCCGGCCCACTTTTTTTTTTTTTTAAAGATTTTATTTATTTTATGTATGTAAGTACACTGTAGCTGTCTTTAGACACACCAGAAGAGGGCATTGGATCCCATTACAGATGGTTGTGAGCCACCATGTGGTTGCTGGGAATTGAACTCAGGACCTCTGGAAGAACAAAAAGTGCTCTTAACCACTGAGCCATCTCTAGCCCGTACGACTTTCTTTTGGTTTGTGAAGGTCTCTTTGCATTTCTTGTTGTAAATCTGAAAGAATAGTTTTGTTGGGTTTGGGGCTCTTAGTTGGCAGCTTTCTACTCCAGCACTCTGGAAGTGTGGGTGTACTAATTCTGCCTTTTGTTTCAAAAGAGAAAGCAGACTGCTGAAATAAGGCTCCTTTATGCGGGGTGGATTACTTCTGCTTACTTCAGATTTTTTTTTTTTTTTTGGTTTTTCGAGACAGGGTTTCCCTGTATAGCCCTGGCTGTCCTGGAACTCACTCTGTAGGCCAGGCTGGCCTCGAACTCGGAAATCCGCCTGCCTCTGCCTCCCAAGTGCTGGGATTAAAGGCGTGCTCCACCACTGCCCGGCTACTTCAGAATTTTTATTGTCTTTTACTTACCTGTACTGTGGATATTTGAACTACTGCCAATTTATCCCCTCAGATTTTCAGCTGCTGCTGCTGCCGCCCCCTCCTCCTCTTTTCTTCTTAAATCAACTTTAGAGTATGTGTGAATTGTTAATTCTTCTTTTTCTTTTTCTTTTTTCTTTTTCGACAAGGTGTTATATAGCTTAGTCTGGCCTTGGACTTGCTTAGTAGCTGAGAAAGATATTGAGCTCCTGCATCTGTGTTTCAACTACTGGGCTCACAAGTGTCTGCTACCTACCACTGGCTTTTGAGACTTTTTCCCCCCAATTTTATTTCTTGTGTTTTATTCTCTTTTTGACGACTACCATTAAATGTATAATGGTATTTATTATTTTGTCCATTCTGTCGGTCTTCAAAATGCTATTTTTAGTTTTATTTTTCTCTTTCTTTTTGTAAAGATAGGATCTTTCTGGGTAGCCCTGGCTGTCCTGGAACTCACTCTGTAGATTAGGCTGGCCTTGTACTCAGAGACTCACTCATCTGTCTCTGCCTCCTGACTGCTGGTATTAAAAAGACATGGACCATCACAGCTTTTTTTAAATACTTTTTTTGTGTGTGTGTGTGTGGTTTTTCGAGACAGGGTTTCTCTGTGTGTAGTCCTAGCTATCCTGGAACTCACTGTGTAGACTGGCTGGCCTCGAACTCAGAAATCCGCCTGTCTCTGCCTCCCAAGTGCTGGGATTACAGGTGTGCGCCACCATGCCCGACTCTTAAAATAAGATTTTAAGTGTGTATGTGTGTTACTGAGAATTGAGGTTAGGGCTTTGTGCTTTTTTTTTGTTTGTTTGTTTGTTTGTTTTGTTTTTGGAGACAGGGTTTCTCTGTGTAGTCCTGGCTGTCCTGGAACTCGCTCTATAGACCAGGCTGGCCTTGAACTCAGAAATCCACCTGCCTCTGCCTCCCAAGTGCTGGGATTACAGGCCTGCGCCACCATGCCCGGCAGCTTTGTGGGTATTTGATAAGCTCTTTATTACTGAGGTTGTACACTATAGCCTCTTTCTTAAGCTTTTGAACATATTTAAATAGCTCCTTTGAAGTCTTTACTAAGATAATAACATTTGATATATTTTTCCCAATGACTACTTTTTTCTTCTGTGAGTCAGTTTCCTGTTTCTTTTGGAAGTCTTAAGCTTTTTGTTGAAATTGGGCATCTTAGACAAAATACTGTTCCAGTTTTGGAATTTGATTTTCATCTTTTTGAAAATGTTACATTGTCTGTTTAGATAACAGGTCTGTGAAATGTCTTCATTCCGGTGTATGGCTGCTGGTTTCTCTGGTCAATATCTTTTTCCTTTTTAAAATGTTGTTATTTTAGTGGTTGCTTTTGTCATTTATGATACTATTTACTGATGTACCAGACATCTGGAGCTAGTAAAACTTCATTCTCCTAGTGGATCTATATGTAGATAGTGGAATGTATTTTAAAGCTGAGGCCTTTACAAAATCTGCCCACCACTATTGTTTTCTAAAATATTTTGTTGTTGTTGTTGTTGTTGTTTTTGTTTTTTTTTTTTTTCTCGAGATAGGATTTCTATGTGTAGCCCTGGCTGTCCTGAACTCACTTTGTAGACCAGGCTGACCTCGAACTCAGAAATCCGCCTGCCTCTGCCTCCCAAGTGCTGGGATTAAAGGCATGGACCACTACCGCCTGGCTAAAATATTTTTTACAACAGAGCTAGCTCATTGTCTTCGTCTGTTTTAGTTTTTAGATAAAATACCATGACCAAAAGCAACTTAAGGGAGAAAGGGCTTTTACTTTAGCTTATGGTTTCAAGGGGATAACATTTCATCTTGGCAGGGAAGTCAGACACGTTAGCAGAAGCAGGAAACTGGTTGATCACATTTGTATTCATATGCAGAAGCAGAGGGGTGGGTGGTGGTAGTGGGAGTAGGGGATGGAGTAGGGAGAGAGAAATGAGGCTAGAAGCCTTCCAAGACCTTCACTGCCTACTTCTGCTGGCAGTATTCCCCCTCCACAGAGGAATGTTCTAAACCCCACCACCAACTGGGGACGGACTAAGGGTTCAATACCTGAGCCTATGGGGGAGGATATGGTTGATATACATTTACAACCATACCTTCAGACTCGTAGAGCTCTTGGCTACTTCTATTGGCTAAGATCATCATTTGTCCCTAATAGGATATAGGTGTGGTCTATTACTACAGATTAAAATGAAGGTACTTTGTCAGTGCTTACTGTAGATTCTCAGTGCTTGTTCCACATTAGCAGAATCTGCTGATTTTGCAGTTAGCCTCAAACAAGAATGTTAACTCCTGTTGTCAACAAAAATTCAGTTTTTAAGCATCAGCACTTATTTTTGTATGCTTTTTTGGCGGATTTCCAGAGAACTGAAATGGTTCTTGTTAGTTTTGCTTTGCTTTATAGTAATATGTATGTATGTATGTATGTATGTATACACACACACACATATATACACATATATACACATATACACATACATAATACATATATATATATATATTTTTTTTTTTTTTTTTTGAGAGAGATTTGCTAACCCTAAAACTTGCCTATAGCCAGAAAGACTGTCTGTATGTAACACAAGGTCAGAGGCTATCCTCTTACTCTCCACCATAGTTTCTGGGAAAGACTCCCAGTGAGCTCCCATGATCCACTCCCATACCCCTGTTCCTTCTAGGGTTGCATACAAATGAATATTACTGCTATGCCTGGCTTTACATAGATGCTGGGGATCTGAACGCAGTTTTTCATGTTTGTGCAGCAAGTACTTTATCATCACAGCCTGAGGTGGCCTTATATAGCCTAAAATGGCCTGGAGCTCATAATTGTCCTTCAATAGTTTCCTGAGTGCTGGGATTATAGACTTGCCACCACCTTGCCTCTATTAATACTTTCAAATCTCTCTCTGCTTAACCTTCACACTTCCACCTGTAGGAAACTGCTACCTTGATATTTTGATAAATGTTCTCCTTGCCTGGAGAGATGATGGCTCAGTGGTTAAAAGCCCTGACTGCTCTTCTAAAGGTCCTGAGTTCAATTCCCAGCAACCACATGGTTACTCATAACCATTTGTAATGGGATCTTATGCCCTCTTCTGGTGTGTCTGAAGAGAGCTACATTCATATACATAAATAAATAATTCTTTTTAAAAAAACAACTAAATGTCTATGCATAACCTGTCACTTCTGCAGTTTTGAGCTTTACCTTGGGCACCTTTTCTCTTCAGCTCCTTTATCATTATTTCTAAAATTTACCCATATTAATATAGTTGTGCTTAATTTGTTTCTACTTTATATACCTCTTTTACTTATTTTTAGTACTACATTTCCTTCCTTCCTTCCTTCCTTCCTTCCTTCCTTCCTTCCTTCCTTCCTTTCTTGTTTTTTGAGACAGGGTTTCTCTGAGCAGCCCTGGCTGTCCTGGAACTCACTCTGTAGACCAGGTTGGCCTTGAACTCAGAAATCCGCCTGCCTCTGCCTCCCAAGTGCTGGGATTAAAGGCGTGCGCCACCACTGCCAGGCACTACATTTCTTTTTTAAAGATTTTTCAAATGTTTCATTGGTTCCTTGTGACCTTCATATCATATACCCTAACCCCATTCATCTCCCCCTCCCCTTACGCTGCCCTCCACCTTCGCACCCTCCTCCCAACAGAGAAGAATCTTGGGAAGCTGTAGTGTATGCCAGTGTGCCCCACAGTATTCCCTTTTCTCTACACTTCTTTGCTTGCAAATAAATGTTCATTGCAATGACTTGGTCTGGTACGAGTTCTCTGGATTCTGCTACTCAGTCAATACTGGAATCTCATTGGGGCTCCTTTCAGATATCCCGCTGTTGCCCTGTGTCATGGAGATCCTGTAGTTTTGGATCTGTAGAACCGGTCCCTTCATCCACTACAGCAGTTATTGATGGGGTAAATGTTGGGGTGGACCAATTGAAAGCCTTGGAGCTAGGCCTGAAATATGCCAGAAATGGTCATCTCCTGCTCTCCTGCTGTCCGGGTTGGCTCGCCACTAACCCCGCACCAGGGCCAGCTCCCCTGCTGCCCTGTGAGGTGCAGGGCCCGCTCTCTTGAGTGCTGCAGCCAGTGAGTGACATGGCCAGTTCTCCCACTCTTAGAATGCTGGGGGCAGCTTTTCTGTCTGCCACAGATGGTCAAGGACAAGGGAGGGGGAGTGAGTGTCTCTCCCTCATCTGTGCCACTGCCCAGCAGACAAGAGACAGAGCTGGCTCTCCTGTGATCACTCCCTTGGGGCTGGCTCACCTGCAATCTCCACATTCAAGGCCAGCTCTACCCTGCTGCCCAGGCAAGCTTTAGGGCCTGTTCTCTTGAGTTCTGTAGCAGATGAACAGAGCTAGCTCTCCTGCTTTCATGACTCCAGGACAGGCTCTTCCACTGCCCTAGGGCACAAAGGGCAAGGGTGGGGAATGCTGCCAAATGGCAGACAAGAGAGAGGGCCAGCTCTCCCACACATACACTCTTGGGCCTGGCTCACCCAAACCCCAACCATCAGGGTTAGTTCTTCCTGTGCTGCCCAGGTGAGGGGCGGGGTCTGTTGTCCTAAGTACTGCAGCTTTTGAGGGGCAGGACCAGCTCTCCTGTTCTTATGACCCTAGGGCCAGGTCTCCTGCCTGTTGCAAGTAGTGAGTCAGGAAGGCGGAGGGTATCTCTTTCTTGTCCACACCACCACAGGGAGACCGTGGTAGGGCTCTTCCACGCTCGCATCCTTGGGGCTGCTAACACCCAACTCCAACAGTGTGCCTGCTCTCCTGAGTACTGCCGTTGGCTAGTACAAACCAGTGGTTGTCTCAGGCTTGCTTCTCTACTGGCCCACTGACGAGGCCGTCACCTCTCTTGAGTGCACTCCTGCCTGGGGCCTGTGGTCCCATGCTGAGTTCTTCGAGCCACAGGCTTGCTTCCAGTCGCAGCCTATCTGGCTAGCTCCCGGGTCAGATCCTCTGACACCAGACAGTGTTGCTCTCAGGCTTGCTTTTGTCAGGGAATGTTAGGTTACTAATCATTCAGATGTTCATAGATCAGAAAACAGAATGAAGACATAGCCTCTCCTTTCTGCCACCTATTGATGAACATGTGACAAAGCAGCCACACCTGCAATGCCTCTAGGTGCAGTACTACAGTTCTTTATTGTGTCTCTTTGTGTATGTGTGCAAGTGTGTGTGCATGCAAGTGTTTACAAGTACATGCCTGCATTCCATGGGGCTAATGCAGAAGTCAAAGGACAATTTTGGGCAGTCAGCAGTCTGACTGGCTCCTGCGGATTGAACTCAATGTTGCCAGGCTTTGAAGCAAGACTGCTCTTACCTTTTGAGTCATTTTGCTAACCCAGTGCTTCTTCAATAGAATGTACCATAATTTGTTTTTTAACAAAACAATTGTATTGCCAACCTATTTTGGTTGATCTGATCCCACATGGGAAGAGAATGGGCAGCAACAGAGTTGATACTAAAACCATAGCAGTGCTGGAAGTATGTTGATTCAGTAGTTAGTATCACTTACTGCATTCAGTCCCTAGCACCTACATCAGGTGGCTCTCTGTCTTAAGAGGCCCTGCAGGCATGTTGTGCACATAAGCTCACACAGATGAAATACACACAACAATCTTAAAGAAACTTAAATAGTGGCATTTGCTCAACCAAGTTGACAGGAGATACTTTTAGAATTTCTTTCTTTCTTTTTTTTTTTTTTTTTTAATTTTTAAAATTTAATGGGGACTCGAGAGATGGCTCAGCAGGTAAGAGCACTGACTGTTCTTCCGAAGGTCATGAGTTCAAATCCTGGAACCCACATGGTGGCTCACAACCATCTATAAAGAAATCTGATGCCTGCCTTCTTCCGGTGTCTGAAGATAGCTACAGTGTACTTAACATATAAAAACTAAATAAGTCTTTTTTTTTAAAATGGTGTGTGTGTGTGTGTGTGTGTGTTCGTGTATGTGTGTGTTCGTTCAGTTCAGGTGTCTATTCCATATTGCTAGATGGAAGGTAGAGGACAACTTTTGGGGGTTTGTTATTTTCTATTTGTGGCTCCAGGGATGAAATTCTAGTCATTAGGCTTGCTTGACAAGTGGTTTTTACCGGTTGAGCCATCCTAACCAGCTCAAGCTTTCAAGGCTTCAGTCTCAGATTCAGTTGTGTCTGTTTTGCAAGTTTGGCTGTGTATCATCTCAAGCATTGGATCACCGTTATTCTACTAGCTTGCTTGCTTATTTATTTATTTATTTATTTATTTATTATTTACTTATTACCTGCGAATGTACATATGAATTCATGTATGTATGTGAGTGTGCATGTGCTACAATGTGCACATGGTCAGCAGCCAACCTTCAGGAATTGTTTTTTTCTTTTAAGTTCCTTTACCCACTGAGTTGGCTGACCTTTGTTTGGTTCTTGCATTTCTTTTTTTGTTTTTTGTTTTTGTTTTTTTTTTAGACAGGGTTTCGAAAGTTTAAAAAGAATAATACAGAGCAAAATTGAGAGTATATGATAGCCCCAGTTTGCATAATTATATTGTTTCTAAAAAACCAGACTGCAAAGCAACCAGCTAAAGAAATGACCAAGGAAACTGGGGTGACTTGTAAACATGGCTTATTTCTTTATTTTCTATAACTGGGTCTCAGCTTCCTCAGAGGAATTTGTTGAAGTATGACATGTAGTATCAACAATATCTCAGACTTCTTGTTTAGCCAGTTAATAGTCACAAAATATTTTATTGTTTAGAGCCATTCTTTTTTTTTTTTTTTTTTCTTTTTGGTTTTGGTTTTTTGAGACAGGGTTTCTCTGTGTAGCCCTGGCTGTCCTGGAACTCACTCTGTAGACCTGGCTGGTCTTGAACTCAGAAATCCGCCTGCCTCTGCCTCCCAAGTGCTGGGATTACAGGCGTGCGCCACCACTGCCCTGCTAGTCCAGAACCATTCTTGTAAGCAATTTAATGAGTGCTTCTGTGCAGTACTACCCTTGGCAGTGCAGTTTTTCTAGGGTAGCAAATGGGCTCCTTACCACTGCTATGGGTTTCTGCACCATACCATGGTACCAAAAATTCTGGAGTCCCATGTTTTGTCAGATAACTCACTTTAAACAACAACCACCACTCAATGATATAGTCTTTTCTTTTCTTTTCTTTTCTTTTCTTTTCTTTTCTTTTCTTTTCTTTTCTTTTCTTTTCTTTTCTTTTCTTTTCTCTTCTCTTCTCTTCTTTTCTCTTCTTTTCTCTTCTCTCTTCTTTTCTCTTTTCTCTTTTCTCTCCTCTCCTCTCCTCTCCTCTCCTCTCCTCTCCTCTCCTCTCCTCTCCTCTCCTCTCCTCTCCTCTCCTCTTTTCTTTTCTTTTCTTTTTCGAGACAGGGTTTCTCTGTGTAGTCCTGGCTGTCCTGGAACTCACTCTGTAGACCAGGCTGGCCTTGAACTCAGAAATCTGCCTGCCTCTGCCTCCCAAGTGCTGGAGTTACAGGCGTGTGCCACCACTCCCGGCTTTCTTTCTTTCTTTTTAAGATTTATTTTTATATGCATTGATATTTTGTCTGAATATATGCTTGTGTGAGAGTACCAGATACTCTGGAACTGGAGCTACAGACAGTTGTGAGCTGTCATGTGGGTGCTGGGAATTGAACCAGGTTTTCTGAAAGAACAGCCAGTGCTTTTAACTGCTGAACCATCTTTCCAGCCCTAGACAACTCACTCTTGACCTATCGATATAGTGAGAGGTATCTAGTCCCATGATTGTCCAGTGTTTGGATATACTATTCCCTTACAACAAAGTGAAGTATCCTAAGAATTCAGGATCCAGTTGCAGTGATGCCTTTAATTTTAGCACTCAGGAAGCAGATCCAGGTGGATTTCCGTGAGTTTGAGGCAAGTCTGATCTACATAGTCAGTTCCAGGCCAGCCAAGATTTCATAGAGAGCCCCTATCTTCAAAACAACAAAAAGACAATAAAACGAAACAAAACCCAAACAAACCCAGGAAAGGAGAATGTTGAGGTGGTAATTAGAAAAAAAAATTATTTATGTTAATTTTTAAGATTTATTTTTAGTTTATACACAGGTAGGTGTGTAAGTCATCTGATGTGGATGCTGTGACCAAACTCTTTGTAAGAGCAGCAAGCACTCTTAATCATTGAGTCATCTTCTGAGCCTCTTTTCTCATATATCCCAGGCTGACCTCCAGTTCATACTACCTCAGCCTCCTGAGTATTGATTACACGTTGGGATTTCAGGCATGAGCTGCCACACCTGACAGGATTTTAGAAATGAATAGGTTGAATGGATATGTGACTGAATATGTTAGTGAATGAGTGGCCTGATGAGAGTCAAGGAACAGTCAATTGTGTCTGGTCATAGGGAGAAGAGACAGGGATTGGTTGTAATAGCCACATAGGAAAAGGCTCCCTTTAGTTTGACAGGAAGAATAGCACGGATGAGATTGCCATTATAACAGGAATGATGGTGCATATTTATACTCATTGTGCATTCACTACGAACACTAACCTAGAAGCTTCAATGATATAAATCCCTGGATGCTTTCTTGAAAATTTTTGGGCTGGAGAGATGGCTCAGTGGTCAGGAGCACTGACTGGTCTTCCAGAGGTCCTGAGTTCGGTCAGGGGCCACAAGGTGGCATACAACCATCTATAATGGGATCCGATGCCCTCTTCTCGTTGTGTCTGATGACAGCTATAGTGTATTACTCATATATGTAAAATAAATAATTCTAAAAAAATAATTTTTTGTTTTTTTTGTTTTTCGTTTTTTGGTTTTTTCAAGACAGGGTTTCTCTGTGTATCCCTGGCTGTCCTGGAACTCACTCTGTACACCAGGCTGGCCTCGAACTCAGAAATCCGCCTGCCTCTGCCTCCCAAGTGCTGGGATTACAGGCGTGCGCCACCACCGCCCGGCACAAAAAATAATTTTTTAAAAATTACATTTATTTATGTATGTGTCTGGGCATGCACATGCTGTGGTGTGTGTGGTAGTAAGAAAATACCTTATGGGAGTCAGTTCTTTACTTTCAGCATCTGACTCTTGGGGCTCAAACTCAGGTTATTGTGCAAGTGCTTTTCTTTGCTGAGTAATCTTCTCGTCCTAATATTTTAAAATTACCTATTTATTTACTGTATGTGTGCATGTGTAGAGGTCAAAGGACAAAGAACTCTATTTACTGTGTGCATCCCAGGATCAAACTTGGGTTGTCAGGCTTAGCAGCAGGTACCTTTATTTGCTGAACCCTCTTGCCAGCTCTGGCTTCACATTTAAAAAAAACATAATTTTCTACTTCTAGCTATTTGATTTTTTTTCGAAACAGGGTTTCTCTGTGTAGTCCTGGCTGTCTTGGAACTCACTCTGTAGACTAGGCTGGCCTTGAACTCAGAAATCCGCCTGCCTCTGCCTCCCAAGTGCTGGGGTTACAGGCGTGCGCCACCACTCCAGGCTTTATTTGATTTTTCCCTACCAAAGGATACACTAAGGAGGGCTAGAGAGATGGCTCAGTGGTTAAGAGCACTGACTGCTCTTCCAGAGGTCCTGAGTTCAGTTCCCAGTAACCACATGGTGGCTCCCAACCATCTGTAATGGGATCTGATGCCCTCTTCTGGTGTGTCTGACAGCTAGAGTGTACTCATATAAATAAAATAAATTTTTTTTTTTTTTTTTGGTTTTTTTCAAGACAGGGTTTCTCTGTGTAGCCCTGGCTGTCCTGGAACTCACTCTGTAGACCAGGCTGGCCTCGAACTCAGAAATCCGCCTGCCTCTGCCTCCCAAGTGCTGGGATTACAGGCGTGTGCCACCACCGCCCGGCAAAATAAATATATCTTTAAAAAAAAAAAAAAAAAAAAAAAAAAAGGCCGGGCGGTGGTGGCGCACGCCTTTCTTTAATCCCAGCACTTGGGAGGCAGAGGCAGGTGGATTTCTGAGTTCGAGGCCAGCCTGGTCTACAGAGTGAGTTCCAGGACAGCCAGGGCTACACAGAGAAACCCTGTCTCAAAAAACCAACCAACCAACCAAACAAACAAACAAACAAAAAAAAAAAAAAAAAAAAAGAAGGGGTCTGGAGAGATGGCTCAGTGGTTAAGAGCACTGGCTGCTCTTCTGAAGGTCCTGAGTTCAAAATCCCAGCAACCACATGGTGGCTCACAACCATATGTAACAAGATCTGATGCCCTCTTCTGGGGTGTCTGAAGACAGCTACAGTGTACTCACATAAATAAATCTTTTTTTAAAAAAGAAGACACAAAGGAATACAACTAAGGAACATTAAGAGTCGGAAAAATAGTCTTCCCCAGGGAAAGGAACACCAATTGGTTACCAAATGATTAGCCCTGAAAACCCACATAAAAACAAAAGTCACACTATATAGACAAACACACATGTAAGCATGTACACAGTAACAACGGAAAAAAAGAGGCCATGAATTTGAAAGAGAGCAAGGAGGGGGATATATGGGAAGGTCTGGAGGGAGGACTTGGGAGGGGAAAGTGATATAATTACATTGTAATCTCAGAAAGAAAATATGAAAAGGAAAAAAGTCCACTTCTTGATAATTTGATTGTTTGGCATGATTAAACTGTGCATATCTTTCCTATCATGTTTAGAGAACTTTATTTAGCTTGGTCTTCTGTTACTTTTAGACCCAACCCTGTGTTTCATTATAAGAAAATTATATTCTATAGGAAAAGCTTTATTTCCCTCTAGAATTTATTGATGAAAAATGACCCAAATGGTAGAGTGTCCAAAATAAAAGCACTGCTCTTTTTTTAGAAGACTTACTTTTATGATAGAGCTTTGAAAGATATTTATTGTATATGGTCAGAGGTATAAAACTGCATAAAATAACATCTTCTATTCATTGCCCCTCTCTTCTACTTTGTTAAGGATCCTTCCAGAGAGTCTGTGCCCTATATAGACAAAACCATAAATAAAATTGTTTGTTCTTAAAGTTAGTTTAACCTTTTCTGTTTATTTAAGGTTTGTGCATGTTATATGTTCATGCTTGTGTTAATGTGTGCATGTGTGCACATGTGAATGGAAGTCATGTTGATATCACTTGTTTTCCCTAGATCATCACACTCTACCTTGTTTTTTGAGACAGTCTCTCACTCAAACTAGAAGAGCTCATGGGTTTGGCTAGGTTGGTTGGCCAGTGAACTCTAAGAACCCCCCACCACACCCCCAAACACTGGGCTATACATGTGTAATCCAAACTCAGGTCCTCATGTGTGCGGCAGGCACTTCCCCAACTGAGCTGCACTCTCCCCCGCTGCCGCATTTAATGTTTGTTCACTGCAGCTGCTCCACGGCATGTCATATGAAGAGCCTTGTCCTTCTTAATGCCCACATTGTTTGGAGAGACCTTGATGTGCTCACTGGTTCTATTTATGGTTAATGCCAGTCCTTTGTGATTGATTTGGAACTATTCATGTGGGTTTTAACCAGAGTACTGTTGACATATTTAGGCAACTGTGATGAAATCTCACTTAAAACTTAAGTTTAGGGATTTTGAAATGCAAGTTAATTGTTTGATTGATATATAATATTGAAAATAATATTGTGCAAAAAAGTAGTTCATATTTATTTGTTCTATCCATATAACATATTCTCTGAGAAAACGAGTCATGGGCATTTTAACTTGTTAATTGTTTTTTTTTCTTCAGATTTTTAGCTTTTTATTGAACATGTTGCAGAATAGTTTAGTCAAAAGACCATAGCTGGAATAGAGAGATGGCTTGGTGTTTTTTAAGAGCACTTGTTCTAGCCGGGCGGTGGTGGCGCATGCCTTTAATCCCAGCACTTGGGAGGCAGAGGCAGGTGGATCTCTGAGTTCGAGGCCAGCCTGGTCTACAACGTGAGTTCCAGGACAGCCAGGGCTACACAGAGAAACCCTGTCTTGAACCCCCCCCCCCAAAAGAAAAAGAGCACTTTTTCTTGCAAATTTGGTTTGGTTCCCAGCACCCAAGTTGGACAACTGTAACTGCCCGTAACTCCAGTTACAAGCCCTTTTCTGGCCAGGAACACTGCATACATACATGTACAGAAACATACACTCTGGCACAGACACATGCACATAAAATAAACAATTTAAATAGCAATTACATCTTTAAAAAAAAAGCAACAGAATCAGACTAAAGCTCATGTCATTATAGCTGTCTTTGAATTCTTTTCTTTTTCCTCTCTTAAGATTCATTTTTATTTGTGTGTGTTTTGGAGAGACAGACACGCTCATACACAGAGAGGGAGAGGAGGGGCGAAGAAGGGACTACGAATATAATGTATGCAGCATGAGTATGTGTGCTTGAGGAAGTCAGAGCAAAGCTTATTATGTCCTCTACAGCTGGAGCTACAGGCAGTTGTGAGCTGCCCAGCGTGAGTTCTAGAAACTTAGCTCAGCAAATGTTCTTAACCAGCATTCCATCTCTCCTCATCTGCCCACTCTCATTCTTGCTTCATCTTTCTTGTTCTGATGCAGCAGAGGGCAGGGCTCCTGCTAAGTGTAATACCAACTGCATGACCAAGGCCAGCGACTCAGTGTTGCAATGAGACTCCCAGTGCTGACACTGGCTGCGACTTTGCAAATAAGTTAAGCCAAAAGGTTCAAAATGTACACCAGCTGCTATAATGAGAGCATTGATATTACCTGTGCAGATCATCTCATCTTGCAGGATGAGAGCAGAGTAGATGCAGGCATATATGGAGATAAGCCACGGTGGACAGTGGGGATGAAGGTGGGGCGACTGCCATTGCTGGGTGATGTGCTAGTCTCTAGATGGAACAAGGCCCCCTCCTCCAGTGCAGCACTGAAGAAGGGAGCAATTTACAGGATTCGTGTGCGCCGTGGTGGTCGCAAATGCCCCGTTCCTACGGGTGTGACTTATGGCAAGCCTGTCCACCATGGTGTTAACCAGCTGAAAGTTGCCCGATGCCTTTAGTCTGTTGCTGAGGAGAGAGCTGGGCGCCATTGTGGGGCTTTGAGAATCCTGAATTCCTACTGGGTTGGTGAAGATTCCACATATAAAGTTTTTGAGGTTATCTTCATTGATCCATTCCATAAAGCTATCAGAAGAAATCCTGACACCCAGTGGATCATCAAACCAGTCCACAAGCACAGAGAGATGTGTGGCCTGACATCTGCTGGCCCAAAGAGCCATGGCCTCGGAAAGGGCCACAAGTTCCACCACACTACTGGTGGTTCTCTGTGCAGCCTGGAGAAGGCGCAGTGCTCTCTAGCTCCTCTGTTACCGCTAATACATGTAATGTTTGTATAATTCATATCCAATAAACAATTTAGGACAGTTAAAAAATTACTTTTCAGTCTGATGTTATAGTGTAATACTTTGAAAAAGTCTAATGCTCCCTTCTTTGACTTTTGGTTTTTTTGTTTTGTCAACTTAAAGAAAAAACTGTTAGTAGTGGGAGAGGAGGCGCTGTGGAATGTATGATAAAATCAAAAAAAGGAAGAACTAGAGTGTGAGTGGTTCTCAGCAGAAGAGTCAGTGTTCTCTTTCTCACATGCACACACTTTAGGAAAAATCTCAGAACTCTAGCTGGCTTTCATCTTGTTGTGTAGCCAGGGGGGATATTGAGCTTTGATCTCCCAACGCTACAGAGGATCTATCTCCGTGGTGTCAGGATTACAGACGAGTTTAACTCGTCTTGTTTGTGTACCCAAAGCTTTTGTGGTTTTGGCAAACACCAGCCCACAAACTCTGACCTTATTTTTTCTGCATTTATTTATTGAAGGGTAGGGATGTACACAAGTGTTATACTTATGGGAGTCAGTTCTCTCTCAACTCAGTGGGTTCCAGGGTTTGAACCCAGGTTGTAAGGCTAGGTGGCGAGTGCCTTTACTTTATCTGCTAACCATTTTGCCAGATCCAACTCTCTCTTTTTTTATTTTTATTACAAAATTGGGCTTTTTTTCCTTTAGTTCAAGGGTATTTTATATAGACATACAAATATTTTATGTTGTTAGCATACTTTATTAGTGATGCTTTTCGTTTATTGATTTAGCCTGTGATCCCTCTGTTGGCTTTCATTTCTTTTAAACTGTTAAACATCTATTTTTTTTATTTAGTTAAAAATTAGTTGTAAAAAATACAAATATATTTATGAAGTAGGCTATACAAGAGTGTCTCAAATTAGTAAATACTCTAGTAGGAATGAATATTTTAGTCTTCCTGAGTTTGTTAAGGAAACTCACAGTGCCCATTTTATTAGAGAACAGAGCTATGCAAGGAAAAAAAAGTATATCATGTTTAAATCAGTAAAAAATGATGCTTCAAATGATAGATCAATAAGAGAATTTTTCGGACATTTTCTGGATTTTGTCATAAAATGAACTGATATTTGGTAGACCCAAGTGATGGGGATGCTGCATTATACATTACTAGCATACTGCTAAGATTAACGTTTGCTGGGCTGGAGAGAGCTCAGTGGTTAAGAGCACTGAATGCTCTTCCAGAGGTCCGGAGTTCAAATCCCAGCACCTATAAGGTGTCTCACAACCACCTGTAATGAGATCTGATGCTCTCTTCTGGTGAATCTGAAGACAACTACAGTGTACTTACATATAATAAATAAATAAATCTTAAAAAAAAGAATTAAAAAAAAAGAAAAGATTTAAATGTTTGCATCTGTCTTTGACCTATGGGGTCATTCTTTATGTTACCTTCTGTACAGAGCAAGGAAGTGACTTGCCTTGCTTTATAGCATTTATAGCAGCCATCAGTTAATGAAGTTAGCAATGTAAAAGGTTACGGACTAGTGGTTAAAGATTATGTTTTGCTCATGATTAATTAGATTTGTCTCTTTTACGGGAGTGGTGAAGACATTAGGTTCTAAATATAGTGTATAAAGTATAAAACGTGTAGGATGTTTTCCTTAAACCTGAACCTAGTCAGAGAATTTCCTGGATTCACAAAGTAACTGAACTATATTTTAGTAGTTATTGTTCTTGAAACAAAACACCTGACATGAGACTCACTCAGTAGATAGGCTGAGGGAAGAGCAGAATCTGGCCTTTGAGAGAGGCTCTCAACATGTAGCCTAGGCTTATGCTTACCTCTCAGGCCTTGCAAATGCTATACTACACAGGCCCGCTGCTATGCTCAGCTGGCCTTTCCCTTCATTCTCCTCTGGATTTGTCCTATTCAGGGGAATGCACACAGGTTTGATGCATATAATTACTTTGGTTGCTCACTTCCCCAAAAGCATGGAGTTGATTATTTTTTTCTCAAACAGTGAGGAGATGGTTCATTCAGAAGACCTGACTTTAATACCCAGAGCCCATGTTACGAAGTCAGGTGCTGGAGAGGTAAAGATAGCCTCCTAAAAATCACTAACCAAACAGCAGAGTGTAATTGGCTGTCTCCAGGCCAATGAGGGGTCTTCTCAAAAAAACAGGTAGATGGCTTTTGAGGAATGACATAGGTTTTCCTCTTGCCTCTACATGCACCAGTATACACACATGCATAAAACAAAACAAAAATCACACACCACCAAACCAACCCCCCCCCCCTTTTTTTTTTTTTTTTTTTTTTTTTGCTTTTTCAAGACAAGGTTTCTCTGTGTGGTCCTGGCTGTCCTGGAACTCACTCTGAAGACCAGGCTGGCCTCGAACTCAGAAATCGCCTGCCTCTGCCTCCCAAATGCTGGGATTAAAGGTGTGCGCCACCACCACCCGGCCCACCAACCCCTTAACAACCCATGAACCCATTAGATAGGTCTTTCTTTTACAATCTCTTCTCCTTTGGGAATTGAGTATAAAAACCATAGTTTTAGTTACAATAGTTCCTGGACTGTGTGGGGTGTTTGATGGTACTGGGGCATTGAACATGTTAGGCAAACACTCTACTACTGAGCTACATTCCAGCTCATCCTCCTTTGTATCTGTTTTTAAAGATTTGTTTCTTTATGTGTAGAAGTATTTGCCTGCATGTATGTATGTAGCAGGGGTGTTTGATCCCCTGGAATTGGAGATATAGATAGGAACAGATGTAGGTTTTGAGATTCTGCAAGAGCAGCAAGTACTTTTAACTACCGAGCTATCTTTCTAGCCGCTTTATTTTTCTTTTTGAGAGGGAATCTCCTAAGTTGGCCAAGTAGGCCTTGACATTAGGATCCTCAGACCTCAGCCTCCCAAGTAGCTGGAATTATATACCTGTACTGCCATATCCAGCTCAGACTCTACTGGTTTTTTGTTGTTTGTTTGTTTGTTTTATATATAGGGTCTCATGTATCCCAGGATTGGCTGAAATTCACTATGGATGATCTTGAACTTTCTCCTAATTCTCCTGCCTCTACCTCTATAGTGCTGAAATTACAGGCGTGTAGCATGTCTAGTACTATGTAGTGGTGAGGATTGAACCCCAGCTTCATGTATGCAAGGCAAACATATTACCTACTGAACTACATCTCCAGCTCCAAAAGAGTCGTATTTTAAATCATTCTTTTCATTTATATTAAAGTCAAGTACACATTAATTATATTAAAGTTTTTTTTAAAGATTTCTTTCTTGAGTCTTTTAAACCTTTCTTATTTTGGTGCTGGAGACCCTATCTAAAGTCCAAACTTAACTCTTTGGTTACTTGCTGTAATTACAATAGAGATTAATATTCTATTTTTAGTAGATGAGACTGCTAGGATTTTGCTGGTATTAAATCCTTTGAATCTGACTGCCAATCAAGCAGATTATGGGCACATAGTATCTTAAAGGTCTGTTGTGTAAATGGTGCCTTTTGCCACTCAGAAAAATAGCATGCTATATAGGTTAAATAATCTTCCATTTCTAGTCATTGACTTTATGTGTTTTCATACAGGCTGCTTTCCTGTCGCATCTTTGATATCGTTTCCTAGACTCTGTTCCATGATTTAATTTGGAATTCTGAGATGAAGATGGAGGAGGCAGTGGGAAAAGTAGAAGAACTCATTGAGTCTGCAGCCCCACCAAAGGCATCGGAACAGGAGACAGCCAAGGAAGAAGATGGCTCCGTAGAACTGGAATCTCAAGTTCCAAAAGATGGTGTAGCTGACTCTACAGTTCTCTCTTCGATGCCCTGCTTGTTGATGGAACTGAGAAGGGACTCCTCAGAGTCTCAGTTAGCATCCACAGAGAGTGACAAGCCGGCGGCTGGCCGGGCTTATGAGAGTGACTCCTCCAATCACTGCATGCTTTCCCCTTCCTCTAGTGGCCACTTGGCTGACTCAGATACACTGTCTTCTGTTGAAGAGAATGAACCCTCGCAAGCAGAGACAACGGCAGAAGGAGACACTTCAGGAGTGTCTGGGGCCACTGTTGGACGAAAGTCTAGGCGGTCCCGTTCTGAAAGTGAGACATCTACTATGGCTGCCAAGAAAAACCGGCAATCCAGTGATAAGCAGAATGGCCGAGTCACCAAGGTTAAAGGTCATCGGAGCCAAAAGCACAAGGAGAGGATCAGACTACTAAGGCAGAAACGGGAAGCTGCTGCAAGGAAGAAGTACAACCTGCTGCAGGACAGTAGTACCAGTGATAGTGACCTGACTTGTGACTCAAGCACGAGCTCATCAGATGATGATGAAGAGGTTTCAGGGAGCAGCAAGACAATCACTGCAGAGATCCCAGGTAGAGGATGTTTTTTAAACTGACTGTAAGCACCTGGTGGCCTTTCTCAGCTGTCAGACTCAGTTAGATGAGTGACACTTGAAAAAATCCAGGAGACCTGCAGCTCTATATAAACTTGAAGACTGCAGTCTATTAAAAAGACATGGCCAACTTAAAAAACAAACGTATTCTGAGTTGCCAGTGCACTTTTTAGCACATCAGCAAAAGCATTAAGTGGTTAATGATAGGGGCAAGATTATTTTTAAGGAATGGAATTCTCACAGGTCTTTCTCTGTAACATACTATCTGAACTTCTGTCATTGCCTTTTTAGCACTGCATAGATTTAAAACTCTGTGAGCATTATTCCTAATACAAGTACATTTCCTCAGGACTCGGCACCTTGCTTTATTATCTAGCCTCTGCACTTGAGCTTATGGTGTCTGAAATGATATATTCTTTCATTAAAGCTTTCTAATTACTGGTCCTCCTAAAACAGTTTTTTTTTTACCTGCGTTTTCCCTCAATTTTAGTGGATGATAAACTAGTTACCCGTATTGCACATTTTTTTATTCTACCTTGTCACTCAAATTGTAAAGAATGTTCAAAAAAACTTTCCCCTTCATCTACCAGGCTTTAAAAGTTACTTGAAGCTGGCTCTCATAAATAAAAGGGTCTGTAGTTTATTATATGTTTAGTATGCCAGATTTCCCTGTATTGCATCTAATACTGTGTGCTACAGAGGCAATCTTTGAGATTTCATAGAGGAAGGAAGATTATATCTGAATGATTCTTAAGTGAAGAATTCTCATTATTGAAGAGAATTATATGACTAGAAATGTTTTGTAAAGTAACTGATACTTAGTAGGTCAGGACAGCAGTGTTTATTGCTGCACTAAAGAGGGGAAAGTTTTGGTTTTCTAAAGGTTTATAGGTGATTTTTTTTTTTTTTATTTTAGTTTTTACTTCTGATTTACAAAGGATATTTCAAGAAAAAGCACATTGGTTATCTAGATTTATACCTAACCATGTAAACTCAATAGCAAGAATGAATTAAAAAGCACCTTAACAGGTGCTTAATGTATAACAAGTCTCTTTCAAATAGCATATTAAATATGAGTTTAAGCAGTCTTTAGAAATGCTTTTCTGTGATAATATCTTGATGAAATTCTTTAGTAGTTTCTTATTATTAAAACTAAACGAGCCAGGCAGTGGTGGCGCACGCCTTTAATCCCAGCACTTGGGAGGCAGAGGCAGATGGATTTCTGAGTTCGAGGCCAGCCTGTTCTACAGAGTGAGTTCCAAGACAGCCACGGCTATACAGAGAAACCCTGTCTCGAAAAACCAAAAAAAAAAAAAAAAAAAAACCTAAATGAGAAAAAGTTAAATGTGGCTCATGAAAGAAGCAGACTTTTGGATGGTTCTAAGGCATGTTCTAGGTTTATTTCAGTTTTCTATTTGCTATTATTTTTAAGGAAGCCTTATTAAATACCTATAAAATTATATATTCTTGTAGTCTATTCTAATTTGTTACTCATATTTATTATGTATGGATCTCCTGATACAGTACTTAATTTCCAGTTAAACAGATTTTCATGTAACAACATCAACACTTTGCCTTTTTGTGGAAAGGGAGGAGGTGGGTGAATAAAATTCTTTTTAAAGCTAGGCTCCCATTGTAGAGGTGAAATGAGTAGTGTCTAGTGAACACGCTCCTGTTTCCTTAATGTGTAGGCTAAGTATCCTTTGTTCATGTCTGACTAAAAGTCATTTTTAAGACTTCAAAACATTGTTATTCTTTCTGTTTGCCATCTATTCTTAATTGTGAACTAATCAAACATTGAAGTAAGTTAATATTTATTATATTTCTATTTTTCATATATCACTTATTAACTTTTGGCCTTTGAGAAGAAGTAACAATTTTTAAGGTAATTGTGGGCAATCAAATGGTAGTTGAAAATGAAGGCTACTGTACAGCTGTGGTATGCACTGCTCAGATTTTGGGAGAGGAAAGTGGCAGTATCCACACACAGGATAGGCATAAATGGTCTCTTTGGAAATTATGCAAAGCAGCAAACATTGAACTACCTTGTATTTAAATATAAGGAACTTCAGGTCAGCCATGGAAAAACTGTGATCTTGTACAATTCTATTGGAACAGACACATATTTTTTTAATTTTCTGAGTCACATGACTTTGGGCAGGAAGGGAGGCACACCTAACCTATAGCAGGAGTGGTTGTTGAAAGTGCCATGAAGCAACCTGAGTGAAATAACACGGACATTCGGGTGGACTGACACTGGATCTGTCTAAGACAGTCTTTTGGATGCTGAGACTTTGAGTCCAGCTGTTTACACAGAATGGAAAACAATTGGAACATTAAAAAGTTTCCTACAATAATTTTGTCAAGATATAACCAGTTTAGTAATTCAGAAAAATTTGTAAGCTTTTGTTTAGTCACATCTTAAAAATTGAAGGAAGTATCATTGTACTATATGCCAAGTAATTTAACAGTATATTTTCATTTAAAGAATGCAGATAGTGATGCAGACTAGTACAAGTACCATCTTACTGATTTATTTTGATATCTTGGGAAGAAATGTTTAAATAGTTTTTAAAAAGATCAATTAACTAATAGGCTGTTTAGTATTGCATTATATTATTTTCTTGAAGTTTTTGGAATTAGGGATGCTTTTAGTATCTGTTTGAAGGTAAAAGAAGCTAATCTGGCAGTACTTTGATTTGGAGGACTTAGAAATTCATAGTATTTTATAGTAAATTAGTGTAAAAATGCTATGTGATAGTTATCATGAATACTCAAGGCTTTTTTAAAAAATGCCTGGCTTTTTTTTTTTTTTTTTTGGTATGCTTTCTATATTACCTTTGCAGTTTTGATTGAAGCATTTACATGGCTTATGTTTTCTTTACTGTTTATAAACATTACGTTTCATGGGGGTGCAGTTTCTCTGTAAAATCACCTAAGCTATGTAAAGTTTGTTGGAAGTATTTTGATTTTAGTTAATAATGGGCATTAGACTACTAAATTAAGGGAATTAGTTTCCTGAGTAAACATGTGCATCAGTGTATTTATATGGCCACCCAGAAAATATTTTCTACTGTAACTTTTCATTAATAGTTACCATAAGGTGAGCCTCAAGATAGCTTTGTCTCACCTTGGCTGTTATGGCCTACTTTTGTGTGGTCAAAGAGTATCCATTGTGGTAGGTCAGAGTCAGTTGTCTCAGCTGATTAACCTTTTTTGCAGTGGGTGAAGGTGTTATTGAGGATACCTGAATTTGTAATTCATGTGAGGTAGTCAGAGCAGCTCAGCCCCACTGAAGCCAGCATCTCTGCATCTAACATCCACCACAAATATAGATATGCCCAGATGCATTAGGACAGACTTGCCTAGCTAATTTTTCTATTATTATTATTATTATTATTATTATTATTATTCAGTTAATTCTTGTCTAGAATTAAACATTCTTTAGAAGTAACAGATTTGGGCCTGGAGATGGCTCAGTGGTTCAGCCTCTTTCATAGGCTCAGGTTCTAGCACCCACATGGGATAGCTCATAATGTCCCTGGCAGTTACATATACATACTTACACTCATAATTAAAAATAAAGATAAATCTTTTAAAGAATAGTAAATTCTTCTTCCATAAATGGTTTGCCTGAATGCATTTATGTGCACTACGTGTCTTTCTGGTGCCTGTGGAAGTCTGAAAAAAGTGCTTTTGATTCCTGGAACCAGTGTTATAGATGGCTGTGAGCCACCATATTGGTACCTGTAATTGAACTTAGATCTTCTGCAAGAACAAGTGCTCTTAACCAGTGAGCCACCTCTCTATCCCCCAGTAATTCTACTTTTGTTAACATTTAAGTATATCTTCTATCAATATTGAAATTTGTCATATAGAATATCCATCTCTCTTTTTCTTTATATATCATTGCATTTTGAACCTTTAAACACATTATTCTCTAGATTATTTGAATTTTGGATAATTTACTATAAGAATTAATTATAAAAATAACTTCCCTATTTGACATTGGGCCGTTTTTCTATTTTGCTGTTACAAATAAGAGTATGAACATTTAGGGTATCTGATCGAATATCATAGTATGTTTAAAAATACATTTTTATTGTATCTTAAGTTTGAGCGTTTATGCATTCTTTATAGATAATATCTATTTAGTCTTGTTGGTTTGGTAGAAGAATTAGGGCTTCAGGTTAGTTTGTATTACTTTGCTATTTAGTCAAGTTGAAAACTACCTTTGCCACTTGTTCTGGTAAACAATTTTTATGGTCGTCACACATTTTCTTCTTGGCACATGTGCTTTTTTTCTTCTTAGTTTGTAGGAGTTCTTAATCTACTGGGTATTTAATTGTTTAGAAAAGTTTTTATTAGTCTAAGCAGTGAGGATACATAGTCCTGAGACTCGGATGGTCCCCAGGAAGCCCCTGGTCATTGGCTGGCCTCCATTGAATATGAAGTGACCCTTGGGGACTAAAAGCTTCATGTTACTTAGGGTAGATAAGCATCTGTAATCTGGAAGTAGAAGTAATCGGTTCAGGAGTTCTGCTAGATAATGTTATTAATAAAATACAGAGGCAAAATAGTCAGGTAGAAACTCTTTTAAGCTTCGTAAATGCAGAGTAGGCTGATAAGATTCATTCGTGGTTTCTTTGTGTGTGTGTGTGTGTGTGTGTGTGTGTGTGTGTGTGTTTAAGATCTGGCTTTATATTTTAATTGCTGTTTAAAAATTCTGGTACCCAGGCCACACTCCAGCCCTATCAAGTCAGAATCTTCTAAGGTCTGACTCTGGGCACCAGTGCTTTTAAAACTCTTCAAAATGAACTGCTCAGTTAAGTAAAGCAGGCTATGTGGGATGGGTGGGTGGTGATGAGAATATAAAACTGATATTCTGGTCATTTGAGGTGCCAGTGGGTATGGTATTCAAAAAATGGGGTCTGGTTTTTAGAAATCAAAGTTGTAAAGTATACACGGTTCTATATTAATTTATAGGCATAGGTACCGTCTTTCTCCATATAAACGAAAAAAAATTTGACAGTGTCTCATTAGGTAACTAGCCTTGACTAGTGGTCCTGCTGACTCCTCCTCATTTGCCCACTACGTCCACCCAAGTGTTTTTGCGTACATTGTTTAAGTGTAGTCTGGATATTACAGTACCCTTTGAAATATTTTTTGGCAGCCTCTCACGTAAAAGCACCAAATACATTACTTGCACCCTTATCTAAAATGAGTGTCTACGCTGTGTTTGTATATACAACACGGACTACTTTAATGTTAATAAAAAGACAATACTTATTTAAGATTGATAAGTTTAAGATTGATAAAATGAGATTACCGTTCTTGTTTTATTTATTTATTTATTTATTTATTTATTTATTATTTGAGACAGGGTTTCTCTATGTAGCCTTGGCTATCCTAGAATTCATTGTAGACCAGGCTGGCCTTGAACTCAGAGATCCACTTGCCTCTGCCTCCCCAAGTACTGGGATTAAAGGTATTTGTCACAACCACCTGGCTTGTAAACTTTTTAGTACTACTTTTCAGTAGTTTTCATTTCATAGAAAATTTGAACAAGAATTCTTCCACATTCTTGCCTCCACATACAGCCTCCTACTATCAACAACTTAAATTATTCACATCGACCTTCTGTTATTACTTAAAGTCCTTATATACTGCTAGGGTTCACTTAGCTTTCTAAGTTTTGTGACTTTTGACAAATGTGTCTTGTACCTCTCAGAATTCTTGCTTGTTAGTGTTCAGGGCTGGCAGTCATTCTTTTGAGGTTGGGACTTTAGTCTTTAGTATAAGTGTTCTCTCATCATTTCCTAAAGTCAAAATTTTAAGTGCCTATTATTATATTCATCCAAAAATAGGTGATGCGAGTATTTAATACATCTGTTTTCTGATTTGTGCCCTACATTTATTTCTACTCAGTACATGTAATGGGGCTAAAAGGAAATGGTTACTCTTTAAATTCTGCTTAAGCCAAGTAGGGTGAGCGCCTATAATCCAGCACTAAAGAGGGATAAGGCAGTAGTTTTAATTCAAGGCTGGGCTGAATAGCAAGTCGACAAATGACACCATGTCTCAAAGACAGGCCTCTCTCTGTGGTGTGGTGTGGTGATGCTCTCTAGTTACTCACAGCCCCAGGGAGGCAGATGCTGAGTGGTAGAAAGTTAGAGAGGGGGGTTGGGATACATAATGACACACTGTTTCAAGAACCACAAGGAAAACAAAGTCTACTTTCTATTTGGTCTGGTTTTCCTAAAGTTGATACACAGTAGCAGAAGGCACATCCTCAAAAAATCATGTATATAGAGAAAAAGCGTTTGTTCTTAAACATTTTTTTAAAAATGGATTTAGTGGAGAAAGAGCAGTCAGAAGAGAAGGAGGAAGATGAAGTCGAGAAAATGTAGGTAACAAAACAAACTTGAAGGGTTTTTAGTATTAGGTAGAATGGGATTAAAGAAATGTGCAGAAGCATATAGGTATAAAAATGAATGGTGTCGCCGGGCGGTGGTGGCGCTCGCATTTAATCCCAGCACCTGGGAGGCAGAGGCAGGTGGATTTCTGAGTTCGAGGACAGCCAGGACTACACAGAGAAACCCTGTCTGGGGGGGGGGGAGAAGGAATGGTGTCGTTTAAAAGGTTTTAGTGTCTACAGTTATTCTGCATCTTTATAAGTAGCCACTAAATGATAAAATGAGTTGTGTTTTTAAAGAACATGTAGTAAACATGAAGTACAATTCATTAGATTGTGTTTTCCTGTTTTGTTTTGGGTTTGGTGGTGCTGGGCATCAAAGCCAACCCAGGCCTTACGCATGCTAGGCAGGTGTTCTGTTACTGAGCTGTATCCCAAGGTTAGGACTGTTATTCATTCAGCATCTCTATGTAGGTAGGCGGTACACCCTTGTCAGTCATTCTATGCAACAAGTATTTTTGTACCTATTATACAGTGTTGGGGACATAATAGTGAATGATGTCTCTTCCCTCAAGAAATAAACTCTTCCTTGAATAGCCAGATAATAAATGCATTCATTATCATTAGGTGGTTGATTACTAAGAATAATAGGAATAATTTTAAAGCATATAGGAGATAAGACTGAATAGGAGTTGGATAGAAAAGCTGTTGTGGTCGGCATAGTCGAGAGCAGTGTGAGAAGGCAACCTCTTTAATATTGCTCCTGAAGCTGAATATTTTAAAACTTAGTTTTGTTAGAGGCCCAAACCAAGACAATCCAGCTAAAGGGCGAAGTTTGTGTAGGGCCGAATCATAAACCAGAATCTGATGAAACTACCCTTCTATAGATATTGGTACTGTTTGCAGTGTACATATTTGGAATATGCTTAGATTATGTGAAAAAAAATTTTTAACTGTAGGACAACTTAGAACTGTTAATATATCCTATATAGGGAATATATACCCTGTCTGTCTGTCTGTCTGTCTGTCTATTTTTGAGACAGGGTCTTATTGTAGTCCAGTTTGACTTCTGGTTGAGGATGACCTTGAACTTCTGAACTCCCACCTTCACCCTCCAAATATTAGTATTATAGGAATGTGTCACCACATCTGGGTTCACACAGTGTTGGAAATTGAGCAGAGGCTTCCTGCATGATAGGCAAACAGTCTACATCCAACATCCTCAGCCTGCATATCCCAGACTTAAACACAAGAGTCCTTTGCTCCCAGCGGCATACAGTCCATTTAACACCCTGGCAGACACTAAGGTTTTTATAAGACTTGCCCAGAAGTACACACAGATTCTGTATATCTTTTGCGTAGTTTTCCATACAATTAAAAGAAAAAAACAAGAGCTATCAGTTAGGTGAGAATTATCTTGTAATGGTTGGTTGGTTATGGGTTTACCTGACAAAGTATTACCTTTTAGAATTCTTTTTGTTTTGTTTTGTTTTGTTTTGTTTTTTGAGACAGGGGTTCTCTATGTAGCCCTGGCTGTCCTAGAACTCACTCTGTAGACCAGGCTGGCCTGGAACTCAGAAATCCGCCTGCCTCTGCCTCCCAAGTGCTGGGATTACAGGCGTGTGCCACCACCTCCCGGCTTACCTTTTAGATTCTAAAGCCAATACAGTTAAGATATTCAAATACATAGTGGTTCTCAACCAGAACTGTACACTAAGTATTATCTTGAAAACTTTAAAAAACAAACTAAACTTTAAATATCTTGGAGCCATCCTGGTTTGTGGTATTGTTAAGCCACTCCAGACTTTGGCTTGGTGGGTGAATTTTAACACTGCTCACCAGTGCTGTATCTGTCAGACTTAAGACAGACAAATGGACAAACCAAAAAACAGTGCCACTTTCCTGAGTTAAGTGTGTTGAGATAAAAGTATATTTTTCTAGATTATTAATGTTTTGTTAAGTGGCCTCAGTGTCTCAACGATGACATCAGTTAGGAGATTTGAATGTGTTCAAGGAAACAAGAAATTCTGGGATTACTTCACAAAGTAAGTAGCGTGGTGTGTGATATTCCTATTCATAGGCAGTGTTCTAGAAGACTGAGTGGCTGTTTTGTTAAGAGACAGAGGTCCTGAAAGTATTTGGGAAACTAACTCTCGTTTTGACACCGGTTAAGACTATGAGCAGCCTTGAACCCAGGGGCCCAAACCCTGACTGGTTACCCCAAGAATTCCCCCACACAGTGCTTAGTTACTTTTTGTTTCTTGCCCGTTTGAAGGTTGACAATGTATTAGAATTCCCAAAGACAGTAGTTTTCTAGTTAATCCTGCTAAAAATGGGGAAAATTTCTGAATCACGTATGAATTTGTCATTAAAGTGTATTGTCTACTTTATGGATTAAGGAAAGAGTATACTTTTGGTTTTAAAAGTTTCTTTTGATGCTTCTTAAAGAGTGCATAGTAAACAGGTTTTTGTTGTTTGTTTTGTTTTGTTTTCAGTTAGGTATTAGCTGAGTGTGGTGGCATATATCCAGCACTTGGGAGATAGGGAGGAAGACCAAGAGTTCAAAGTCAGTTTCGGCTGTAGAGGGGGTTTGAAGCTAGCCTGGGCTATGTGAAACCATTTCCAAAAACAAATAAAATAGTATTTTAAACAGAAAGCAGCAGTTTGATAAACACAAGTTTAGCTTGTGTTTTATTTTGTAGGTTGGAACATGAAATGTGTCTTACAACAATAGGAAAGGAATGATTCTCTCTTATGTTCATGCAGAAGAAAACTCTGAGTAAAACATTTAGTAAAACAACTCAGTAAAAATAGGTAGTTGATAACTTGAGATTCTCTTCCCATCCATTCCATAAACTTCACTCCAATTCAAATCCTGTTTGATTCGATTTTTCTGATTCAAATTTTCTATGATTATGAAAAATGTACTACATAAGCATTTAGATTCCTTGTTATTTAATGAATTTGTCAATAGTCTTCATTAAACTATAATATTGTACATGAGAAGCATGTATTACTTTCTTGAGTAAATATTTACTTTTGTACCAACTATGCAACATATTGTGTGGAACATCAGGGTATGATGTTGCAGGCCTGTTATCCCAGTATTCAAGAGGTTGAGGTCAGTCTGTGTTATAGGAAATCCTTCCTTAAGGGGAGGGGGCAATATGATAAAGGCCACTTTACTGGGTTGGTTTTCTTCAAGAGGAAAATAGTGCAGTAGTGCCCCTTACTGGGAGAGGGTGTGTTCTGAGATTTCCAGGGGCTACTGTAAGCTTTATACAGCACCAAACCCTGTATATACTGTTTTCTCCCTGTATCTGCATCTCTACTATAAACCTTAGTTTATAAATTAGTCATATTTAAGGTTAGTAACAATGATAAAATATAAAATGTATAAACATAAACTGACAAGCCGGGTGGTGGTGGTGCACGCCTGTAATCCCAGCACTCTGGGAGGCAGAGGAAGGCGGATTTCTGAGTTCCAGGCCAGCCTGGTCTACAGAGTGAGTTCCAGGACAGCCAGGGCTATACAGAGAAACCCTGTCTCGAAAAAACCAAATCAAAAACATAAACTGACAAGCTATGTGAGTTATTGTCTCAGAATATCTCATTGGACTATATTCACCCTTATTGTGATGTAGTTAGATGACAGATACAGGGCCTACAGGGCAAGGTGACTAACACTGGCCTAGCATTGGGTTGTATGAAAGGTTTCTTGGACAAAGGCACTGGGGTATTGGAACAGTCTCCTGACTGACATGGCGGCTTTCTTTGGAGATACTCTGGACAAAGGGAAGATTCAGAGCTTGAGTTTAGGGCTGTGGGGGATTTCATCACACTACTCGGAATATTATGGAAATTATTGTGTTAGTCACTTCTGCATTTTCCCTTTATTATTTTGGTCCTCAGTTAACTGTAAGGAAATGAAACAATGGAAAATGAAACTGTCCTTATTGGGCAGCATTGTATTTCTCATCATACATAAATCACCTTTAATCTTGAGCTTCAAATTAACCCTGGTAGATATCAGTCAGTTGAATTAAATGGGTTTTAAAGTTTCTAGTGAAAATATTTAGTTAATATACTAGTTTAATTTTGTTTCCATTCCTTAGACTGAAAATAAATAACCTCTGATCATTTTAAAGGTCTCCAAAGGGAATAAACATGGCAGGATTGGCCAGGAGTAGGGAGGTGGAGGCAGGGGCCAGGAGCTCAGAGTCATCTCTGGCGATCTGTAAAGTTCCTCTGCCCCTGACACAAAGACAAAGAAAAGTCCTGTAGGATGATAGATGTGTTTGTGTGTGTGATCTGAAAACATATTTTTGAGTATTTGTAGGAGTGTGGTGAGAGACAGCTAAATTGGCACGAAAGTCTTTCAGTTAGGGATATGTAATTTTGCTAATATTAACTTTTAAGTTTTTACTTTTCTTGTAAGAGAAATTTGGCCTTTTCCTTCATATCAATGAAAAAGAAAAAAATAGTCTGTGTTTTGTAGATTAGGCACGCTATTTAGAATTTTATATGTAAAAAAAATTAAAACCTGTAATTCATCTTAATATTTTAGTAATCTTACGTGGAAATAAAACCAGTTTCTCCCTACTTAATTTTGACCTAGCATAGGCTACTCTTGAGCTCTGTGTAGCTGAGGGATGGAGCCTTAAACTTCCGATCCTCCTGTCTGCACCACACCCAGTGTATGAGTTACTCAGGATACAGCCCAAGTATGGGTGCCAGGCAGATGCTCGGCTGCCCGAGCTGGTCCAAGCCTGTTTCTTTATTGGTGGTCTTGAGCTTTAACCAGGGCCTCCCTCATATATGCCAAGCAGCTATCATTGAGTGAGCATGTAGATATTTGCAACTTTTAATTAACAAGAATAGTCTGAGCCAAGGTTTTCCTTTATTTAAGAAGGGTTGAATTAAACAAATACTTGTAATTTTTAAATTTTCACAATATAAGTATATGAGAATTGTGAGTTAATTGTGGAAGGTTTAATATGTTTTTGCCTAAGAATATCTTTGTAGATTGATGTTCTTATTACTGTGTAATGAGCTCAAAGTTTATGAACCTTAGTTTTAATCTGTTAGGATAAGGGTTGAACATCAAGATTTTTCCCTGTAAAGATATAGGAGTTTCTTATAATTGATGAGGTTTTCTTTGAAGTGAAAGTATAGTTACAAACTTTGTCAGTCTATATAAATATATACATATAGATGTGTGTGTGTGTGTGTGTGTGTGTGTGTGTTTGAAGTTTTATATCAACAGAAGGAACATACTGTTTTTAAGTAACTGACTAAATTTTAAATTAATCAACAATCTTTCCTTGAAATTGAAAGATGTTTTCAAAGGAAACTTAATTTGTCTTTACTTTCATTCTAGAATCACAAATTTTATTAAAAGTAGACTAATAGACATTAGAAAATACTACTTTCGGGGCTGGAGAGATGGCTCAGTGCTTATGGGCACTGGCTGCTCTTCCGAAGGTTCTGAGTTCAAATCCCAGCAACCACATGGTGGCTTACAACCATCTGTCATGAGATCTGAAGACAGCTACAGTGTACTTACATATAATAAATAAACAAACCTTAAAAAAAAAGAAAATACTACTTTCATTTCAACATGTTACCTTAACTTTTCTAATGCATGCATACACTAATATGAGTTCTATTTTGCTTTCTGATAAGATATTTAGCTTATTAAGCATGACTGGAAATTATATTTATTTTGTAAAATAAAAACACCAAATCTTTTAGGACTAGCATGTAAGAAAATTATTGCTGGTATTGATTGCATTGACTGGATATAATCTCATTTTGTTGTTGAGTTAGAGTTCTATAAGTTATTTTGTCTTGTTTAGTTTTGTTGTCTTTGTAGCCTTTGGCCAATCTGGAACTCACTATGTAGATCAGGCTGGCCTTGAACTTACAGAGATCCACCAGCCTTTTCTTCCTGAATGTTGAGATTAAAGGCCACTACTTTAGCTATAATATAAAACAAGGAAAAACTTCAACGAATTGGAAATTTCAAGTAATAGTTGACATTGTAAAGTGATAGGATAACTTTAAGTACTTGAAGAGATGTTAAACACTTGGTATTTTGGGAAGTTTGGATAAAGATGTAGAAGTGAGTTTCGGTAGGAAGAGGGAACTCCATAACACTGATTTAATTTAAAGAATATATACTAAGATAGTAAAGGTTTATCTTAGATTAAGACTTGGCATTATAGAGTTTGAAGAGTTTAGCCTTAAGGGTAATTTTGCAGTAGAAACCTACAAAAAATTTATTCTGATTTAATTTTCACACAGTGCCTTAAAGATAATACATTACTACTGTTTTAAGGATTATTGTTTTGAGAAAGATTTACTCTAATGATAGCATCATTTCCAGAATGCACAGATTCAAAATTCTTCCTTTAAAATAATTTGAGCTTGTATTATAGACATTTAAAGAAGTAGATTATTAAATTTGCCTTTGAGCCGGGCGTGGTGGCGCACGCCTGTAATCCCAGCACTTGGGAGGCAGAGGCAGGCGGATTTCTGAGTTCGAGGCCAGCCTGGTCTACAGAGTGAGTTCCAGGACAGCCAGGACTACACAGAGAAACCCTGTCTCAAAAAAAAAAAAAAAAAAAAAAAAAAAAAAAAATTGCCTTCAGTGCAGCTGTTATGGAAGTGCCTAGTTCCCTTCATTTCCTGTGAATTTCTGTAGTTGTGTAACAATTTAGAAGCAGTGATAGAAAGTGCATCCTGTTCAGATTTATTTGTAGTCTGTAAAGGGATAGTCCTGGTAGGAAACATTGTTCAACCTACAGTACTAATGCAGGCATTGCTGAAATGCTTTTATATCAGAGTGTGTCATCCTTTATCTGGATTGGACAGTCTCTTAACATCTGTGTATAGAATTGTCTTTTATCTATCAGGTGATTGTTTTAATTTGTGGGGTTTTGTCATGGGATAGATAGAGAATTAGACTATCAAGTTGAAGATTTAACCAGACGTTGTTGCTCCCACTGTCCCGTTGATTTCCTCACCACATTTCACTTTAGTTGGTATAATCCCCTCACTAAGTTTAACAGTTTCTGATAGGATTTCTGCAGTCTGTTTTCTCCTTGGTATTTACTAGTTTAGCATTCTGAAATATTCTATACCTACTCATTTAAAGAGAATCTTACTAGCAGATTAAAGTAATATGGTTATTAGAGCCACTTATGAGACAGTAACAACTATATTGATATATATTTATAGGTATTATTAAAATTGAGATAACTTTAAAAGTTCAAGTAAAGTTTTAATTTAGAATACATGAGAAATTAAAAGCTTAAGATTTAATATTTTGCATGCGTTTTTAATTTAAAAAATACTTTATTTGTATTAGTGTTTTGCTCAAATGTATGTATGTGTGCCACAGCTAGTCAGTTACCCCCTGTGGTCAGAAGGCCCTGGGTCCCCTGGAACCTGAGTCACAGATGGCGGTTAGCCACTGTCTGAGTACTGGAGACAGTGCAAGCTGCTGCTCCTAACTTAGTAAGAGCCATCTCTCCAGCCCCAGCATGACTTTTTTAAATAAGAGACTTACCTTGAATTCTTTCTTCCTTCCCTTTCTTTCCTTCTTCCTTGTTTCCTTTCTTCTTTGCTCATTTCTTTCTATTTTGTTGTTTTTAAGCAACAAAAAGGAGTCTAATCTCAGGGATGTGCCACGTACACACACATGTACCTATCAGCTCAATTCTGAAGTCATCAAAATTATATTTGATGAGTGGCTAGACGAAAATTCTTGTTTTGTAGTCTCTACTGGTGGAATAGATCCGGTCATTCATTGATACAGTACCCTCAGGGGAGGGGAGATGGTCTGCTCGCATATATAGAAACGTAGTTACGGTAGTTAAAATGGAGCAGGGAAGCCTTCTCTTTTAAGACAGTATCTTTGGACATAAATTATTGCTAACAGACCAAATAAAAATATATGAGAGCTAGTTTGGCATGCTGTTACATGCCTTTAATCCTAGCACGTGGGGGACAGAGGCAAGGGATCTGTTGATTTTAAACTAGCTTGGTGAACATAGCAAGTTCAGGGCCAGTGAGGGCTGCGTAATGAGATCCTGTCTTTAAAAGACAAAACACCCCCCCCAAAGATGCAAATGAATTTATTTTGCTTACTGTTATGTAGGTTTTAAGAAAGGGCTTCTTGAGTATAGGCTTTTCTCAGCTTATGAGGCTGTATGTAACTCAAACAAGTACACCGTTGTTGTTAATGAAAAAGTTCCGTAGTATATCATTTTGTTCAACAAGGCATCTTAAATTGATATTACTGATAACTTTTTATTTTGTTAGTGACAAGGCCTTGTGCGGCTGCCTTTGAACTTGTAATCCTCCTGTCTCAGCGTTGCCACATCCTAAGATTGCAAGCCTTTGTTACCTTGCTTAGCCCTTATTGATAACTTTCTTCTTTTTTTCTTAACTTTTTAATTTATTTATTTTAAAGACAGGGTCTCCTGTGATGCTGGTTGCCCTGCACTTACTGTGTAGCCAAGAATCAACTCAAACTCGTGTTCCTCTTGGCTCCACCTCAAGTTCTGGGATTGCACGTGTGTGTTATCACAGCAGGTCTTAAGTTTCATTTTTAGTATTCTAGTTGACTTTACCTAATGGCAGTTACATTACAGTTATAAGAAAAGTGGTATGCAGGTGTCTTGTTAGCTTCGTAAGTACATAATAAAAATTTAAGGAAAATTGGCTTACCAAAAGGCAGTCTTCTAAAAGTATTGTATTTTATTTAGTTTATACTTTTTTGTCCTTTCAAAATGGTTTAAATAATGCATGGGAGTAGTGAGAAGATTCTGTATTATGCCACATGTTAGAGTGTATAGTATTAAAATAGTTTTATCAAATTTATTAAACTTATACATGTGTTAAATATATTTTATTAATTTGTTATATAAAATTCTTTTAGGTTCATCTCAAATCCTCTTCAAAAATGGCGTAGGTGCCTTTAATCATAGTATACACAAGAAATGTGTTGGTTTATCTAGAAGGTATATGAATTTATAAATGTAGATTATATTGAAAATGACTTCATTTCTATGCTTTTGGGGGGAGTCTTAATTTCTGTTCTTACTTCCTTTGATGTGTAGGGAAGTTAGAGTCAGCAGCAGGCTAGAGCTGTAAGCATGGGGTGGATGGTCAGATTGCTGTATTAGGTCACCACAGTCTTACAGATTTGTCATAAAGAAAAGGGAATGGCTGCCACAAAATGGGTTATTTTTATCAGAACTTTCAAGATTTGAGAAGAATGTTATTTAATTGCTGTTTTTATTTTATTGCATTTTCTTTATAATCTTTATACATCTGTGCATCTGGAGTGTAACTAATAGATCAAATAAAGAGTTTGAAAAAGAAATGTTTCTTGTTACTCTATTGAGGACTCTGTTGTAATTTTAGTCATTTCCTACCAGCTAATTCATACTAAGTATTCCTGAGTCAAGACATCATCTTTCTGCAATAAAACTAGCAGTGTTATAATTTATAGTTAGAATAATGGATTTTACACAGTATTATTAGGATGATTTTCAATTTTTGGAATTGGTATACTGAAAGGAAGACAAAATGCCATTCTAAACTTATTAAGAGCCGGGCGTGGTGGTGCATGCCTGTAATCCCAGCACTTGGGAGGCAGAGGCAGGCGGATTTCTGAGTTCGAGGCCAGCCTGGTCTACAAAGTGAGTTCCAGGACTACACAGAGAAACCCTGTCTCGGAAAAAAACAAACAAACAAAACAACAACAACAACAAAAAACCATATTAAACTATGTGCTCTACTGGTTAACATGTTAAAAACCAGGGTCTGGAAAGGTAACTCAGTGGTTGGGAGCATTGGCTTCTCATTTCAATTCCCAGCAACACACCGTGGCTCACAACATCTATCATGGAATCTGATGACCTGTCCAGTCCTCTTGTCATGCAGGCATACATGCAGATAGGACATTTCACATGCATTAAATACATATATACATCTTTTAAAGAATCACGGAGTAAATACTCCAAATGGAAAAAATGTAGACTGGGTCTGTTTAAAGGACCCAGTAAAATGTTGAATGAATGAATCTTTAGCAAGGAGCTAGCTCTGGGAGAGATGGTTAAACTAGTATGTGATACATGTGCTCTCTGGTCGTGCGTAGTGTGTGCTTTAGTCTTCAAATGCTCTGTGCCTATGTGTTTAGGTTCCTTTAAGTTTCTCTATAAATGACACTGCCTTCTCTTTTCACTGAGTTCACCTAGTCAGCACTTTCTTTTTTTATTATTATTATTTTGTTTTTCGAGACAGGGTTTCTCTGTGTAGCCCTGGCTGTCCTGAAACTCACTCTGTAGACCAGGCTGGCCTCGAACTCAGAAATCCACCTGCCTCTGCCTCCCAAGTGCTGGGATTACAGGCATGCGCCACCACCTCCCGGCATAGTCGGCACTTTTTTATCTTTGTACCGAATGCTGATGCCTTATCCTGTCATTTTCTCCTTTCCTCTCCTCTCCTCCCCTCTCCCCTCCCCTCCCCTCCCCTCCCCTCCCCTCCCCTCCCCTCCCCTCCCCTCCCCTCCCCTCCCCCTCCCCTCCCCTCCCCCTCCCCTCCCCTCCCCTCCCCTCCCCTCCCCTCCCCTCCCCTCCCCTCTTTTTTCTTTCTTTCTTTCTTTCTTTTTTTTTTTTTTTCAAGACAGGGTTTCTCTGTATGGTCCTGGCTGTCCTGGAACTCACTCTGTAGACAAGGCTGGCCTCGAACTCAGAAATCCGCCTGCCTCTGCCTCCCAAGTGCTGGGATTAAAGGCGTGCGCCACCACTGCCCGGCCTGTCATTTTCTTTTAAAAGAGCAACTTTTGGGGTATTCTGAGTATCTTGAAGTACCCTTTACCTCTTTTCTCCTTTCAAAGTGATAAATGGAACTCTGTCATCCATTATAGGTGACTTTTCTTCTGAACAAAATGACATTGTTTACCAGTATGAGGCAGTGTAATTCCTAAAACTATTTCCATGGTCGGAACTTTCTGAAGCTTAATGTTTTTAGTAATTGAGAAGAGCAGAGTGGAAAAAGTTTAGAGCACGCTGTGTGCTTTTTATTTTAAAAGCTGTATAATTCCTAAACATAAAATGTAGTACATAAAATTTCATTTCTGGTTAGCCCTGTTTGACTTTTTATATTAAAATAGCTTTATGATGTTATTCAGAAGAAAACTATGCTCAGACAGCTTTTTATACTTAAGGTTGCTTGTTCAGAGACAACACTTCTTTGTCTTACTTTTGTTTTCTGTTGACATAATTATTTTCTAAGAGTTCCTTTGGATACTTTCTTATTTATTCAAATGATTCTGGATTTTTTTCTTTGATGGTAATAAACAGGATAAGTATTCTCAAGCATTTTTGCCACTTAAAAATATAAATTTGTATTTTAGTATTCTTAATACAGTAAGATTAGTGTTTTTAAAAGTAGATTCTTCTGAAAGTCGCCTTCCTTGTATCTTGAAGTCTGTCCCTTCCCTTTGGTTCCTTCAGCCAACCCTCTGTTTCTTTGTTAACCACTAGCAGCACTATGGGAACAGCTTGTTCGAAAGTCTTTCTTTGTCTGTACAAAATACAACTTTGGTATCTGCTACCAGGATCTCAAGACTCACTCTCAGAGTCTTTCTTTAATATTTCTACTTAAGAACGTAGAGTTTTCATCTGTTCTGAAAGAAGTGGGTAGGGATGGATGCCTAGGCTAGACCCTGTCTCAAAATGTTAAAAAGGCTGTGAGTGTAGCTTACTGAGTCCGGCATTCATGAGATCCAGTGCTGGAAAAGGGGGATCGGGAAGCAGTTAAATCGTGTGATTACCTTGTATAGTTATAAAATGGCATGCTCCTAATTACCGAATTTGAAAGGAAAATTCATTATGGATAAGGATATTAAAGAAAGATTTATTTATTTATTTGGTGTGATTTTGATTTTTTTCCCCCATTAGAACGCATTCGAAAAAGAAACTAAAACATTTAATATCAGTAGTGGAGAAGGTTGAAGATCAGAAAAATTTATTAGGAACACATAGCAATACAGATTCATCAGCGTTTGTTCTTGAAAGTTGGAACCAGCCTGGGGGGCACAGCTCTCTGAGTAAAGTGCTTGCAGCACAACCCTGAGGACCTGAGCTTAGTTCCAGGGGAAGAAGTCAGGTGATACTGTACAGTTCTAATTTCAGTCCTCTAATTTTGGAGGGCCCTGGAGGCGTGTCAGCTAGGCAGCATAGCCTGCTTGGAGAATTACCAGCCAGTGGCAGTTCTTGTTTCAAACCTACAACAAAGGGTGAATGATGTCTGAGAGATGATTGGGTTGGTGCATTCACATCTATGAACACAAGATTGTGTGTGTGTGTCTGTGTGTGTCTTTCTGTCTTGACAGTGTCTGTGTGTAGAGATTGATTGATTAGAACTTACTCATATAGGAGTTTAGTACAGACCTAGCACAGTGTATTGTGTTGCTGGAAATTAAACCAGAACCTTGTGCATGCTAGGCGGGTCCTTGACAACTGAGCTACTTTCCTAACTTTGGGTTGATGTTCTTACATAAAACAAGAAGTGGGGACCGGGCGGTGGTGGCACACACCTGTAATCCCAGCACTTGGGAGGTAGAGGCAGGCGGATTTCTGAGTTCGAGGCCAGCCTGGTCTACAGAGTGAGTTCCAGTACTGCCAGGGCTACATAGAGAAACCCTGTCTCAAAAAAACTAAAAAAAAAAAAAAAAAAAAGAAGTGGGTAGGGATAGATGCCTAGGCTAGAAGGTTGGTGGACTTCTTGATTTTAAGACCTTTCTTCCTATGAAATTGCAACAAGTTATAAGACACTCAAAAATATTTCTATTAACTGGACATAATGGTGCATGTCTGTAGTCCTAGCTTTCTGGGTCCTCCCCCAAAAGCAATTAGTGAGGGAAAATCACACATGGATAAACTACACATTGATGTTATTAACTAATTGTATTCAGTTTACATGTATAAAGAGATATCTTTAATGATTTACAAAAACTAGCAAATTTATTATGCGCTGGTTTTTGTGTGTGATTGGTTTCAGTAGACAGATGGGAGGTTGTAGTTTAACCTTATTTGTTATATAAAATATGCTTATGTTAATAATTGAATCATAAACGGTTGATGTTTTCATGTAGGTCTACTTGAAGTGAATATTTTGATATTCTTGGAAGTTAAAACAATTTCTTAGTAGGAATTGAGTTGTTCAGACAGCATACAGGAATAATCAAGAGGGCGGGAGGAGTGATCCTCATTTATCTGCAGTCCGGAAACTGTTAACACACCAAGTCTTCATAAGAAAGCAGAGACAGGGTTATAGAATGGCTCAGTGGATAAGGATGCTTTTGCAAAGTCTGACCTGAGTTCGATCCTCAGAACCCAGATGATGGAAGGAGACAACTGATTTCCTGAAAGTTGTCTTCTGACCTGTCCATGCAAATGGGTGCTCTCACACACTCACTCCCATAGTAAGTGTAAATAAAACAGTTCCATTATTTGCAGTCAGAGAATCCTGTCACAAACCGTCACCAGTAGTTAGCTAATATCACGTACTTTTAGAGATCATACCCTGGTGCCAGTGCCTTACAGTTACTTAGTGCTGGCTTACTTACTAACAACTGTGTAAGAGAACCTCGGGACACACGATCTTTTTAATAGTGGTTTCTCACTAAAGGTCAAAGTTGGAAAAGTACTTTACTAAAATTTGTAAAGTTCTAAGTTGTCATTGTTTGAATCCATTGGAAATGAAAACTGACAGTGAACATAGTTTATCTGTTACGTATAATTAAAATATGAAAATATTGCTGTCTTTGTTTATGATAAATACTAAATTTAAGCTAAGTTATAAGGTGTGCGGTTTGGAAATATGGAAGATACAAGAACGAAGCCAGATAACGAGTTTATGCTTGTATTTTCTACTGATGAAGACTTTGAGACGAGTTATTCCCATGGGTAGGTGACGTGACTCTGCATGTATACATACATTTATACTTATTTGCATGATTATACATGTAGGAGTAGTACAATTTTGACTTGGCTGGTGACCGCTTTCCTCAATTAGGGGGCAGAGGAGGGGAATACATGGATAAGTGGCTCTGAATTGTTATTGGTTATATTAACTTTAGAATAATCAGTAAATAATTCATTGCAAACATCTGAAGAAACCCATAAAGCTCTTTCAAAAATAGAACCTGTGGTCACATAGTCAATATTGTACTTGGTCCCTTTGCCCTCTGTGCCTAAGGATTTGGACATCACCCACCATCATGATTCCATAATAATCATTTTGAACTCCGATGAAAATTTTATAGAAAGATGCACTTTTTTTTTTTAAAGAAAAGAAAAGCCTCAAATGAGCAGATTTTGCTGTTTGAACTAAAATCCATTACCATTTTGTTAAATGTTATAGGCTTTGATGAACTTGATCACCCCTGTAAGGGAACTTGAAATGATTTTTAATAGTCAGCTATAATTACCATGATCGTCAGAATTTCATATTGTAATATGTCTGTCCTTTCTATAGTGGCATCTGACAACTCATTTGCTTTCTTATGTTTGACTACTTTTTATTTTTAAAAAAATGTTGCCACATAAAATATGGGATAAATACCCCACGTGTATTCTGTGTTTGTTCAGTGATAGTTTATACAATGGATGTATGTATTAAAGCAATAAGCCTTCATTGTATGATATTTTTTGATTCACTGATACATATATTCATAGGCAAGAGTGTCATAATCATGTGTTTGATACTCATTTGTTGGATGATGTTAAGAACATGAATGGAGAAGCCAGTTTGCTTGTGCTCTCTTCATAGCTAGCTATTGGATAGGACTCTGCGTTCCCTTCAGCTCTGTTCTAAAATGGGGGTAGAGGGACTTCCTGAAGGAAAACTGTTTCAGAATACTTTTTTGCTACTGTGCTAAGAAGAGGGTGGCACTGTCATGTGAAAGCATGTGCTCACCTTATAAGCATGGCTACTGGGCTCCTGGAGCATGAATTACTGTGGTAGAATTACTGTGGTACTCCCCTGCAGTCAGTGATAGGATTTGGGGGTTGAGCATGCTCTTATTTTTTCCAAAAAGAGCTTTCTCAGCTTTCTTTAAAACCTCCTCACAATATGGCTGTCCTTTGCTTGAATGAGCTTATCTTTCTCAGGGAAAAGAAAATAGAAATATCCTTTCTCCCTTGTAGAATGAACACCCAAAGCAAAATCCTGAGAGTGGATTTCATGTTATTGTCTTTTTGTAGAGTTTTGTAAAGTGGGTAACATCCCTGTTATTGAATAAAGGGCCTCACTGGAGGTCAATAAGTTAGTGGACCAGAACTCTCATGCCAACTTTGGTTAGTAAATAAAAAAAAAAAAAAAATGTACATATGATTTTCCTCTCCAAGTCTACTAGGAGCTTTTAATATTAGCTACTAAAAGATTCTATTTTTTAAAGCCATTAAGTTAGATTTCAACAATTTACTGTAGTTTCCCCCTATTTTCTTTGTGCAGTCATCGCCTTTTCTAAATCCGTTGCTGTTTAGAAATGTCAGTGTTACATTGTTCACTAGTCTTGTCTTCTGTTCTTCATAGTAAGTATTGCCCCTTTCCTCTTTCCAAAATGTGTCCCTCATCTTTGTAAACTTGGGTTATCTTTTCTACTTCAGCATTATGTTCAAAATACTAGATGCATAAAGTCAGCTCTACTCAGATGCAGTAACAGTTAAGGCAGCTGGCATTTAGTGGCTCTTAATTAGCTGGAGAGGTATTTCTTACCCCACAAGCTAGATACAAGTATACATTTTTTTTCCTCCCTAGATGGACCTCCAGTTGTAGCTCATTATGATATGTCTGACACCAGCTCTGACCCAGAAGTGATAAATGTGGACAATTTATTGGCGGCTGCAGTAGTTCAAGAGCACAGTAATTCAGTAGGCGGCCAGAACACAGGAGCTACCTGGAGGACCAGCGAGCTTCTAGAGGCAGGTTGGTCTCCCCTACCCCTTCTCTAATGACATTATGCATGAGTCCTACCAACCATTTCTTCTGGTAGTAGACCCTGCTGAGGAAAGCAGGCTGTACACAACCATCTGTCATTGAACGATTGTGACTGTCCAGGCTACCAGGTATAACAATTTGAGTAGCATGTCATTTTACTTCTTAATCAGAAGGAAGCAAGTAAAAATATATAAATGTAGGCAATAGTAAGTTCCAGGAAGCATTCTCTTGGATTAAAGATGCTTTTATGAAAAGGAACCCAGATGACTCCTTGGCCAGTTCTTTCCCTGCCTTACCTCTGACAGCCGCCTTGCGCTTCTGAGGGCCTCTGTGCTTGCTTCTTCATCTGTGGGGCTGTCCCTCTTAACCCCTCCCCAGGAAGCTCGCTCTTGCCCTGCTGGTAAAGCCCTTCTTTCACTTTCTGTCTCCATCATTTCAGGGAAAATCTCCTTGTTTTGTGTCCTATTATGTTAGGTCTCTGACATTCTTTAAGCTGTACTTAGAAAGAACCTCATGGCCTGTCAGAAGACTTCCCAACGTGCCTCCAGCTGCTTTTCACTTTCTTTCTCAAATATTCTGTTTTATTTGAACTTTTAAAAAAGGGTTAGTCCTTAAGTTTAAGACCAAAGGAAAAGAAACCTTTAAAAGCCTTTTTATTCAGTATATGTTTTCTTTGTTACTTTAAAAGGATTATATTCATTGGTTTAAAGCATTGGTTGAGCTGGGCGGTGGGTGCATGCCTTTAATCCCTGCACTTGGGAGGCAGAGACAGGTGGATTTCTGAGTTCGAGGCCAGCCTGGTCTACAGAGTTAGTTCCAGGACAGCCAGGGCTACACAGAGAAACCCTGTCTTGGAAAAAACAAAACAAAAGCATTGGTTGGGTAGTTTAATCGTTAGCCAAAGTATTACTTTATGGGGAGTTTTATATATAGTATTTGTTTTCTGCATTAAAACAGTGCCAGTGGTCATTGTCCTGAATTCTTTCTTGCACTATCTTTGATGAACATTGAAGAAGAATAGCTTACTGACTTTCTGATTAACTTTTCTGTCTGATTGGAAATTAGGTTTAGTTTTGATCTTAGATTAGCTGCTTTTCTTCTGGATTTTTCTTTTTATGTGTATGAATACTTAACTTGCCCAACAAGAGTCTTTTAAGAATTTATTCTATGTCAGTACTTTGAAAAGAAGTAATAGTTTAAAATGAAAAATATTGGCCACATTTTGTATAACGTGTTTCCAAAACTGTGTGATTTAGTTTGTTCTATGTACTAGTCAGTTTGTTTTTATTCTTATGCATGGCTGAAGAAGTAATCTGTTCCATCTCAATTTTATTTTCCTGCTTTCCTAATTATGTCATTACATATAGATCACTTTCTGGTACATTCTTGGGGGATAAAAATAAACAATTTCACAATTTCTAGAATGTTCTTTTTTCTTTTTTTCTTTTAAATTAGCCAAGTGTGCTGTGGTGGTGCATGGCTTGATACCAGCATTCTGAAGGCAGAGGCAGGAGAATTCTTGAGTTCAGGGGCATCCTGATCTAAAAAACCCTATCTTATAAAATCAAACCCAACCCAAACCAAAAGCCCCTAAAATTAATTAGCTAAATTTGTATTTTGTGGGTGTGTGTTTGTGTAAGCACAGGTACGTGTATGTCTGGTTCTCTGTATGTGCACCTTCTACATGCATTATTTATAGAGGCCAAAATAGGTTATTATTCATGGAACTGGAGTTACAGGTGGTTGTGAGGTAACACTGTGTAGGTGTTAGGAGCTGTAACTGTCTTCTGCAAGAACAGCAACTACTCTTAAACATTGAGCTGGCTCTTGAGCTGAGGTGTTCTTTTCCTTCCTTCCTTCCTTCCTTCCTTCCTTCCTTCCTTCCTTCCTTCCTTCCTTCCTTCCTCTTTTAAATTTGTATGGATGTTTTGCCTGCATGAATGTCTGTGCACCATTTGTATGCCTGGTGCCAAAAGATGGCATCATATTCCCTGGATCTGGTGTTACAGATAATTGTGACCACCATGTGGGTGCTGGGAATCAAATTTAGGTCCTCTGGAAGAGGAACCAGTACTGAAAACCTCTGAGCCATCTCTTTAGCCCATGTAATTTTCCCCCTATATTTGAGACAGGATTTCTCTACAGCCTTGGTTGACTAGGCTGGTCTTAAACTCAGCAGAGATCCACCTGTCTTCTGCCTCTCAGATGCAAAGACATGCACTACCACATCCAGCTTCCCATGTAATTCTTAATGTAGAAAAATTTTGATCTACAGAAAACGGATCCGTTTCTCTCTAGGGTACTATTTACATCTTCAGATTTAGGCCTAATCATACCTTAACGTGTTTGTGAGGAATGCATTCCAAAACCTCTGGATCATAAAATAAAACAAAACCAAAAACCGCCACAGGGGCTGGGCCCGTAATCCTAGCATTTGGTAGGCCCAAATCAGAAAGTCACTTGAAGTGTAAGGCCAGCGTGGGCTACAGAGTAAATTCAGGTTAACTTGGGCCAGAGTGAGATTCTGTTTGACAGAAATCCAAGTCTATAGGAAAGAACAAATCTCCAGTATAAAATGGTATAATAGTTGCATGTAATTTACACACATTTTTTTTGTTTTCAATTCTCCTTGGATTACTAAAAAGCCCATGTCGTTTTTTGTTATTTGGGGGATGCTGACAAAAAGACCGAATGTTTAGTTCAAATGCTGTTTTTCTCCCTCAGTATTTCTAGTCATAGTTGGTGGAAATTCCGAATGTGGAGTCTTGGCTATGGAGGATACACAGTAAATTTTACTTTGTTTATTTAAAGCATGATTATTATGTACCTACCACCATCCTTTTTAACAACTAAAGCATGCCAGCAGTGTAAGGGAACCCAAATGACTTCAGCTCTGCCATTTCCCTCCCTCTCAAGGCTCTCCGAAAAATTTGGTGTTTAATGATGGCATTTCTGTGTATTTCTTTATGTACTTAATTTATTAATTAGTTATTAGTTCAAACACATACCTACTTTAGAATTGTTATCTATTTTCAGACAGTCATTTAAAATTTTGTTTTCTTACTTAAACATTTCATGAGCTTTCTGTTTGCTAAGCATGAGTTTGGCTCATTGTTTTTTTTTTTTCCCACTGCTGTTTAGTATTCTGTCAAGTATATCACAACTTACTCTCTTACTGAACATTTAGAGTTCTGTTTTAAATGATGCCACTGTTATCGTTTTCCACATATGTGTATAATTGATTTAAATTATAATACACAGAATATGTGTGCATGGTGGGCCATAAATCATAGCCGGCCAATCTTCGCACAGGGCTCCTGCTGTCCAGAGCTCCCTGGCGGCTTCATGTGAAGCTACTTATAGTCTGTTTCAAAGTCATTTTTCCCATGTCAATATAGTTATGTTAATAATAAATAAAATTAATTGTTAGGTTTTACAGTAGGAATCCATTGTATGGATTTAAATATTATGAGTCATTGTAAAATATTAATAGAAGTCATGATTGTCAGTTTAGTTTTGGCACTTTCTCTGTTTTGACTTTTGAATGTAAGTTAAATGTTCTGTGGTAATCTGGTGTCCTTGTTTCACAGATAAAGAAAATTCTAGTTAACTGAACAGACTGTTCATATGTTCACTTTAATAATAGAATCTTAGCGCAAGTCCACAGCCCTGATATGTTTAGGGTCATGTGAGTAACCATTGGTAACAGAGTAGCTAGCCTCCTTCTCAAAGCAATTAGATAATGTTTCTGTATTAAATAGATAGCACTCAAAAATTAATAAGCAAGCAAGCAGGCAAATAAATACATAAATAAATAGGGGCCAGAGGCAAACAGAGTTATGTGAGTTTGAGACCAGCCTGGTCTACAAAGTGAGTTCCAGGACAGCCAGGGCTATTTACAAAGAGAAAACCTGTCTGGAAAAACCTACACAAACAAATAAGTAAATAAATAGTCAGCACTTAATATCTTTAGTTTTGACCTAGTCAAAAGGATTGAGTGACAGGCAGATATTAAAATCTAATTTGAAATCAGGGCAAGCACTGGTCGGCAAAAGATCTCTCTCTTTCTCATTTTATTTTTGGGGTTTGTTGTTGTTGTTGTTGTTGTTGTTGTTTTTTGTTGTTGTTGTTGTTTTTCGAGATAGGGTTTCTCTGTTTGGTTCCAGCTGTCCTGGAAGGCACTCTGTAGACCAGGCTGGCCTCGAACTCTGAAATCCGCCTGCCTCTGCCTCCCAAGTGCTGGGATTAAAGGTGTGCGCCACCACCGCCCGGCAAGATCTCTATTTTTAACCTTTTGTGTGCTTACCTTTGTTTTCTAACTGAATGTTGAATTGTTGCATAGGTTGCTTTTGAGCGAGTAGTCACTAAGTGAGGCCAGACGTCAGTTTCGTAAAGCCTCAGTTTTCCCTGCATCACCACAGGTTATTGTTCCCGTCCGTGTATAGCACGCAGCAGGAGTGATCACCACCAGTGTACTAAGTGATGTTGCTCAGATAGACTGAGTAAGGATGCAAGCTGCTGCTGTGAGTTTGAGGCCAGCTTGAGGTACAGAGTAACATCCTGCTTCAAAACAAAACAGAAAACAAAACAACCCAACAATACAGTTTTAGTTGGAGTTCAAAGAAGCAGAAGTCTGAGATACTCTTGAATCTCAATAGCTCAGATTAGCCTCAGGCTTGGGAGTCCTGGACATCAGATCCCAAGTACTAGGACTATAAGCATTTGTCACCAGGTAGCTAGTTTTTGGACTACAGGTTTGGATTGTATGTTTTTGAGACAGCATCTTATATAGTCCAGACCGGCCTTGAACTCATGATCTTCTTGCTGCCCCTCCCAAGTACTGGGATTATAGGCACATGACACTGTATATGATATACACTGCAATTTTTATGGCCACAGTTGGACTGTTAAGATGGTTGGGGGTGGGGAGGAGCTGCAGAGATGGCTCAGCGGTTAAGAGCACTGACTGCTCTTCCAAGGGTCCTGAGTTCAAATTTCAGCAACCACATGGTGGCTCACAACCATCCATAAGGAGATCTGATGCCCTCTTCTGAAGACAGCTACAGTATACTTACATATAATAATAAATAAATCTTTTTAAAAAAAGATTGTTTGGCCGGGTGGCGGTGATGGCGCACGCCTTTAATCCCAGCACTTGGGAGGTAGAGGCAGGCGATTTCTGAGTTCGAGGCCAGCCTGGTCTACAGAGTGAGTTCCAGGACAGCCAGGGCTACACAGAGAAACTCTGTCTCGAAAAAAAACCAAAAAAGAAAAAAAAAAGATTGTTTGGTCTAAAAATCTGAAAGTAGTATATAAATTATGTCTTTTAGATTTATGATAAAGTTATAATAATCTGAACTACTAATGGCTTTTCTTTTAAAAAATATTGTAAAAAAATGTGACATGGTTTTGTTTTTTTGTTTTTTCTTTTTCTTTCTTTCTTTCTTTCTTTCTTTCTTTCTTTCTTTCTTTCTTTTTTTTTTTGGTTTTTGAGACAGGGTTTCTCTGTGTAGTCCTGGCTGTCCTGGAACTCACTCTGTAGACCAGGCTGGCCTCGAACTCAGTAATCCGCCTGCCTCTGCCTCCCAAGTGCTGGGATTACAGGTGTGCGCCACCATGCCCGGTTTGTTTTTTCTTTTTTAAAGGAAAAAAAGCTAATGTTCATGTTGCCAGCTCTAATGGGGCTTTGAATACAGGGTGAGGGGCCTGTCTCGTAAAGGTTAATATTCAAGAATATGGATATATCACAGATTCCTACTATAAAGTTAAATTGTAGCTTAGAAGAACTGTGCTAGAACTGGGCACAGAAATAGTAAGATTAGTCATTTCTGCTGTATTGTGTGTGTGGGTAATTACAGTTTTTTAAAGCATTGCGTGATAAAGGGGAGGAGTTTGACAGCAGCACTGGCTTCATGTTGTCTTCTTAAGTTAGGGTTAATTCAGTTTGCTTCTTTATCTTTTCGACTTTGACAGACTGAGAATCTTGTAAAGTCAGTCACAAGTGGCTCTAAGGGCCTCTCTGGCACAAGTCCTTAGTGAGACAACACTATCTCACTGTGGCTGAGAACACAGATGAGCATTCACAAGAGCTGATGTGCAGGTGGAAAGAGGAGAGACTACTCCAGTCATGATTCTTGAGTGAGTGAGCCTGTTGGGGTCAGTGTGTGGCCATGGAAGTGTCTCTGGAAGAAAGAGGCTGCAGGTCCTAGAAGGTGGGGACTGACCAGTCTCCAAACTGGAAAATGGGCTAGGAGCAACTTCCTTTCCAGAGGAGTAAGGGCAGGGGCAGTGTTCAGGAAAGCCCGTTCTCATAAGGAAGTGGAAGGAAAGTTCAGTGGTTACCCCGAGCTGACATTCCAAAGGCAGCTGAGGAGTTGTTGGCAGGTGAATGTGGGTGGCCGAACACAGCCGAGGGCCGGGGTGTGTGTGGGCCTGCTTTTCTGAGGAGGCGGGAGAGGGAATGGCAGCGCTGTGCTCTCTGCTTCCTGCCTGTTCTTGTTCTGTCACAGTTTTGTGACATCTTTTCTGACTCAGCCTTTCTTTGGCTGGGATCACAGACACGTATGACCACTCCAGATTTATACTAAGGGCTTTTCTGTACTCTTGTTACTATTACTTGTTGGATCTGGCCCCAGGAATCCCTGGCTAGTGTCCTTAGCTCTTGAGTAGAGTTGAGTGTTCAGCTATTTACACCTAGCATAATCTAGTTAGCCTGTGTCTACACTGCTAAACCTAACTGGAGACAGTTTCATGGTTACATTAAGGGTTGCTTTATTTCCCTAAATCTGCAGTTTTACCTTGACTCTCAGGCTCTTCTTTCCTTAGTATTTTTTTTCTTTTTCCCAGAATGACTGCATTGCATTTCTAGCCCATTTCTAGCATCCTTGTCACAGTCAGTGAACATGTCAGCTGCCTGTCTTTGCTCTATCTCTTCCCTTTTCCCTAAATCTAACCTGCTCCACCCGTCTTTACAGTAGGACATGTGCACTCCCCTTAAAATCTCTCTCACTGCTTAGCACTGTCTTAGTTCCTTTCCTCCGTATTCTGCCTTTCACAGTTCGTCTGTTCTTGATTGCCCTCAGCCTGTTTTGCTCTATGGTCCAATCATTGCTGAGACTTTGTTTTCCAAGGTCATCCTGTTGTTGACTCTGTTTATTTTCACATTTTTTTTCCCCATCAGAGAGAATGTAGATTAAGAAAAATTGAGACAGAACCCCCAAGAGTGAATAATAGTCCTTCTCACTTCTTACTGAAGCCCCATCTTCGGTGTCTTTTGTTGTTGTTGTTTTCCCATAGACTCCCTTTTTTATGTCACCTCTTAGGTGGTGGTCATCTGTGCTCCTTTCCCTCTGGTGACCCTTCTCTCGGGGATGCTATGGATTTATCAGTCTGTTTTGCTCTAGATCTCTGAGTCAAAGAGGTTTTGAACATTCCCTCCAACTCTCTGTCATATATCTGAAAGTTATGTCCTTCATTGTCTCCTTGAGGTCCCTAAGTCAGCAGGATGCAGCATCGCAGACTCCCTGCGTTCTCTCATATAGCGGGTCTCTGGCATCCCATTCTGCACCTCCCCAGGAATATGCAGCCATGTAACTGCTTCCAAGGTTGCAGTTTCCCACCCTTCTCTCGATTGGAGACCTATACTCCAAAAGGGAGTCTTTAAAATACAGAGCTAACTTACTCACTCTAGGTCTTTCAGTAGTTTCTCATTCTTCAAGATCAAAGCCAGATTCCTACCTGAAATTTCTCAACTCTGCCAATATTGTAGCCTTGTTTCTAATGACTTTTTCTATTTTAGTTCTCAACAAGCTTTTGGATCCTAAAGGGCACCAGTGTTCCTTGTGGTACTTTCCCTCTTACTTGTGCCCAGTCTTCCCTGGCAGCTCAGCTTCTCCGATCAAGCTTAGGTCTGGGCAACGTACCTGATCTGTGATTCCACGCACCACTTGACAGGTAGCCCAGGCTGACCTCCAGGTACTAGGATTACAGATATGTGCCTTTACTCTTGCTTCCAGGCCCCCTTGCCTCTTTCCTAGGGTGCTTTTTTGAAGCTGCAGGTAACAAACTGCTTTTTATTATCTCTGAATGTGTTATAGATTTCTTGAGAACAGTGCTGTCTGCCCTGTGTCCTGTAGTATTCTTACTACCTAGTATAATATAGACCATGCCATGAATAATGTATTTATTATAGGAGCTCACAGATAATTAAACCATAAAATGTACTTGAGTTATTGATTATAGACATTGAAACTTGAGGTGAGCGAGGTTGCCAATCTGTTCCTCCCCCAGCATGCAGCTGGAGCTCTGTGTATATTGACAACCATAACTAAAGCACCAACCAAGGCAAAGAGGATAAAACACTTGGTCACACCGAAGTATTTAGAACAGAATAAGGATTTAGCTTTGTAATTTCTAGGCTTAGCCAAGTCCCATTTAAACAACGTCCTAGATTTAACAAAAGTGGGTGCTTTATAGTGAATATTTGTACATAGGTTTCAAACATTGGTGCCTGTTTCCAGTGCCAGCACATGAAATCCAAACCATGATACAGAGCCATGCAGACTGTAATATAGCCTCAGTCACTGGTTCTTTCTAGCCATTAAACATGGATTTATTTCTATGTATGTGGGCACATGTACCGCAATGCACAGGTGGAGGGAGAGGTAGGTTCTCTCCTCCCACCATGTGGATCCAGGGATCACGCTCAGGCAGTCAGGCCTGTCCATAGGTGCCGTCACCCACTGACCATCACCAGCGTTTGCACTTGGCACTCTCCTTGCTCATGGTGATCCTTTTCTTTCTTTTTGAATTCTTCTCTCGTACAATGCATCCTGACCTCCACTCTTTCCAGACCCCACTCCCTCTCTCCCAGATCCACTGCTCATTCATTTTCCTTCAGAGGCAAGTGGGCCTCCCAAGATATCAGCTGAACACAGCATAACACATTACTGTAGGACCAGGCACAAACCCCTGGGAGAAGCCACCCAGTAGGAGGAACAGGATCCCAGGGGCAGGCAAGGGCCAGACACACCCCACTGTTAGGAGTCCCGCAGAACCACCAAGCTAACAGCCATAATATATTTGCAGATGATATAGTGCAGACACATGTAGTCTTTTGGCCCCCATAAACTGAGCTTAGTTGATTGTGTGGGTTCTGTTCTTCTGGTGTCTTGACCCCTCTGGTTCCCACAATCCTTCCTCCCCTTCTTCCATGAGGTTCCCGAGCTCAGCCTGGAGGGATCCAGTGGAGAGCTCCAGTATGGGTTCTCTCTGCACCTCCTGTTTGTCTGTGGTCTCTTCATCTGCTTCTGTGTGCTCCCATCAGCTACCAGAGGAAGCCTCTCTGATGATATTGGGCTAGGCACTGATCAATGAGTATAGCAGAATATCATTAGGAGTTATTGTATTGATTTTTTTTCCCTATCCTGGGTTTATAGAAGAAAAGTAGGTAAAAATAACATTAAACAATAAGCACCAACAATATCATCAAACTGGACTACTTTGACAGTGTTCTTTACTGTCTGTACATTTTTATAGTAGTATGTATTATATTTTAAACGCTATGAGTATCTGTTCCCAAGTTCATGTTAGCACTGTAGTGCCCATTGTTGACTGTTGTAATATTTAACTTATGTGTGCCTTTTCTTCTTGGAGAGAGTTCTCCAAGATGAGTTTGCAGGGCTAGAGGATACAAGCACTATAAAGTTTCGATTTGGGGCTCCTGTGCTTTCCCTTAAGGGTTCTGTGAAGAGGTTGATGGGAGTGAAAACACAGGACTGCTCAGTGGTACTTGCACATGTACTAGAGCAAATGACAGGAAGGAGAGAGTGACTTGTCTGTAAAGTCCGCCTTTCATTGGTCTCATTTGTATGAAAGTATAGAGTATTCCATAACTTTTGTGGCGGATGGGGGTTGAGAGTTTCAAGACAGGGTTTCTCTGTGTAGTCCTGACTGTCCTAGAACTCACCTCTAATTTAGAGATCTGCCTGCCTCCGCCTCAAGTGCTAAAATTAAAGGCTTGCACCATCACCACCCAGCTTGATAGCAGCATATATAAATGCAAATATCTCATAAAGAATAAACGAAATTTTGTGTTAACTGCTACTGTGTTAATTTGTAGGAATAAATTGTGGCGGGGGGGGGGGAAGAGGAGAGAGAACAATTTCTGGGAAGACTCCCAGAAAAAGTTCTATTTCTTCCTTCCATTGTATTTCTGGGGACCAAACTCAGGTTGTCTTGCTTTTACCACTAAACTTTATTGCTGGCCATCTAGGGATTTAAAGTTCAGTTAAGATTGTACATTTAAGAGCTGGAGACGTAGCTGAGTCATTTTAACTCATACATGGATTGTTTTTAGAGCATGCATTTTGATTTGATGTTGTGCCATTAACCTTCCTGTCAGCTCTGTGACATTAGAAGCGTTTTATTGTGCCATGTAATGAATAGTTTATGGAGAGGCCTGTGAAGAAGTCCTTTGTGTCTCAGAGCATTGCGCAGGTTTCTGTTTCTAGCACTCGTGGCTTGTTCATGTCTAATGAAAGTTGTCAGCAGTGTGCAGCTTATGTTTCAGTCATACAAATCCCAAAGCTCCTTATGCCGCTTGTCTCTGCTTTTATATGGATTTTGGAGTCAGACTTTGCCAGATCGTCCTTCCTTGAGAAGGAAAACACATTAAGTCTTTCACAAAGCATATTGTTGTAAATATAGTATCAATTTGGTTACTTTGATTCTGTGTATGCCTTTGCAGATTTTTGATTTAGAATTTTGTTCTGTTATGATAAGCAGTAGAAAACTACCCCATTGGCCTCTAGGTGGTTATGCAGACCACTTAAAAGAAGACAAGGGTTGAATGCAAAAAGCACTACAGAGCAAAATATGAGTGATGTGATATGAGTGTGTGTGTGTGTGTATGTGTGTACACATATATATGTATATACATACACACAAAATATGAGTGATATACACACACACACACATATATATATAGTTTATGTATACTTATATTTAGATAGATTGCTAGTCAAAGTATTTAGTTTTTGTTCTAAGGAGCAGAAGTATAGAATAAAAAGAATTTGAGTCACCTCCATGAAAGTACAGCTACATGCCATGTCCATATATTATATTTTTTAAAAAGATATTGGTTTTATTTTTAACTATATGCATGTGTATATGGGTATGTATATGAATATATGAGTTCAGGTTCCTGTAGACACAAGAGGAGTGGGTCAGATATCCAGGAGCTAGAGTCCCAGGCTGTTATGAGTTGCCTGATGTGGGTCCTGGGAACTAAACTTCGGATCTCTGGAAGAGCTGCACGTGCTCTTAACATTAACTGTTGAGCTGCTCTCCAGCCCTTTATATTTTTGTTTTAGCCGGTTTGTTTTCATGTGGCAGAGTGTCTCAGGAGATGGCTTAGCGATTAAAGTACTTACCATCCATGTGTGAAGAATGGAGTTCGGAAACCCTTCTAAATGCCAGGTGGGCATGTCAGACTGCCTGTAATTTCATCCTAAAGGTGGAGACAAGCTGGCTGTTAAGACTGGCCATATCAGGAAGCTCTGAATTGACCCTGTCTGAGTGAATATGGTTAAAGAGAGATGAAAGATAATTCCTGATATCAGTCCTGGGTCTCCACATGTATGCCTACACATGTACACTTACATATGTGCCTCTCCCTCTCTCTCTCTCTCTCTCTCTCTCTCTCTCTCTCTCTCACACACACACACACACACACACACACACACACACACACATACACACACACATACGAAAAATGGAAAAAGGGAAGAAAGCAAAAAATAACCAGAGTTCTGTCTGCCCCGATTGACATGGTAACGGTTTTGCTGTGACTAACTTGCTTTAAACCTAGGTGGGTATCTTTTCAGTGAGCTTTCTCTGTCTAAAGAGATCAAACTTTTGTTTCTTTTCTCCCCTTCTCTCTCAGGTCATTTGGATCCAGGATTCCTAGCAAGTGACAAGACATCTGTTGGCAGTGCACCACTTAATGAAGAAATTAATATCGCCTCTTCAGATAGCGAAGTGGAGATTGTGGGTGTTCAGGAGCATGCAAGGTGGGAGTAATTGGTATCCTGGTGCTAATTTAAATTGTCACCTTATTTAGAACAGAAAAAAAAGTGATAAAAACCGGTACAGCTTATAGCTGCCTGGCCGCAGCTTTCTTTGGATTAATAAATACTTTTTGTTAACCCAAGTTTAAGAACGTATCTCATATGGTTGCATATAAAGAACATATTATTTGGGGCTAGAGCATTGGCTCGGTAATTAAGAGCACGTGCTGCTCTTGTAGAGCGCCAGAGTTCATAGGCTGCTCACTGTTAACTCCAGTTCCAGGGAATCACTGCCCTCTGACCTCAGCAGACACACACACACATGCACTCGCGCACGCGCACGCACGCACGCACGCACGCACTCACGCACGCGCTTGCACGCAAAACATTCATATGCTTAAAATGATAAAATAAATCTAAAAAAAAATCTAAAACAAACAAAAAGGACATGTCAGTCATGGGTGTGTATGCACTACAGCTGATTTATCCCCTTCTTTTAAACAAATGTCTAGGTGCCAAATAGTTTTGCTCTTTTTTTATTATTAATTTATTTTATGTATATGAGTACATTGTCGTTGTCTTCAGACACACCAGAAGAAGGCATCAGATCCTATTACAGATGGTTGTAAGCCACCATGTGGTTGCTGGGAATTGAACTCAGGACCTTTAGAAGAGCAGTCAGGGCTCTTAATCATTGAGCCGTATCTCCAGCCCTTATTATATTGATCTTTCAAAGAAGACTGATAAGATGGCTCTTAACTGCTGAGCTATTTCTCTAGCCCCAACAGATTTGCTCTTAAGAAAGTATCTGTGTGCTGTTCTGTCCATTCATTCCTGGTGGGATTTGTTGTTGTTGTTTCTTTTTTCCCTTTGTTTTACATTGAAATATATTGGGAACAAACAACTGGAGGACAAGCATCTGACATACCTCTTGCTGGTTTAGAATGAAAAAATATCTGTGAAACATTGTGTGGTGTTAAGGAAGGTATTTTGTGGCCTTTGGTGTTCTTTAAGGGAGGAGTTAGCAGACTGGTTCACAGGCCAAATCTGGCCTGCCACAGCTTGTTTTATGTATTGAGAGCTAAGAGGAGTTTTTACATTTTTAGTTTGTTAAGGTTTTATTATTTGTGATTGTATAGGGGGTGGGTATATTTGGATGTGAGTGCAGGTGACTGTGGAAGCCAGAAGCATCAGGCTCCTTGGAGCTGGAGGCACAGATGCCTGTGAGCTTCTAGGGCGATGCTTAGTTTTGAACTCAGGTCTGAAGACCACTGTGTGCTCTAACTGTTGAGCTGCACCATCTTTAGTCCTTTAACATTTCAAAATAATTGGGCAGGAATCATATCTTATGACATGTTAAAAATGTTAAGAAATTAATAATATTGTCCTAGTGGAGTTATTGTTGGTTCACTTTGCACATAATGTATGGCTGCTTTTGCCCTGCAGCCACAGAGCTGAGTAGTTTGAGCAGACTGTACTTGGCCTTTGGCAGAAAAAAAAGTTGCCTTTTTCTCTTCTTTTTGAGGCAGTAGGTCATTATGGCTGTCCTTGGCCTAGAATTTACAGAGATCCATTGCCTCTGCCTCCAAAGCTCTGGAATCAAGCGTGTATGCCACACACTTTCTGACTCGTTTAGATGCTTGGTTCTAGGGCTGGAGCTGTGTCTTAGCGGTGGGAGATTGACCACATGTGCTGCTCCCAGGCACATGTCTTCTGTTTGTTTTATATTTATTTTTAAAGAGTTGTTTGTATTCCTCTCAAATGTATTTTTCTTGTCTTAATACACTTATATAAAAGCCAAGAATTTACATATTAAATTTGTATATTCTGTTTATCAAAACCAGTATTTCTTCTCCCCAAGGGTTAAGTTAATAAAGCATGTAACAATTACCGTCTTTGTTTAAGAACACCTGGCTCTTCGTTCTAATTTTATTCTTTCCTTAGCATGTTAATGAAATATTTGCCCGTATTTTATGTATAGCTTATACAAAGACTGAAGTGTAGACTGCAGTGACACTCTCAAGTGTCACTGAACTGAGGTACCTAGTAAGGCTTCATCGTACTTCCTGATGGAGTTTTTAAGCTAAACCCATGAACTTTGAGAAGGCTGACTTAATTCAGAGGAGCACTCTGCCTCTGTAGACATTAGTGATGTCCTGGGTGTCACTAGCCAGTCCTCCCTGCAGAAGCATGCTTGTGGAATTCCTTTATCACTTCTGTTCTTATAGTTGCTTTCCTTGTTCAGGGGAGATGAGGTTCCTACTATAATTTCCTTTTTTTTTTTTTTTTTTTTTTTTTTTTGTTTTGTTTTGTTTTGTTTTGTTTTTTGTTGTTTTTTTCAAGACAGGGTTTCACTGTATAGCCCTGGCAGTCCTGGAACTCACTCTGTAGACCAGGCTGGCCTTGAACTCAGAAGTCCGCCTGCCTCTGCCTCCCAGAGTGCTGGGATTACAGGCATGCGCCACCACCACCCGGCTTATTTCTTTTTTTTTTTTTTACTTTTTTCTTTTTTTCTTTTTTCCGAGACAGGGTTTCTCTGTGTAGCCTTTGCTGTCCTGGAACTCACTCTGTAGACCAGGCTGGCCTCAAACTCAGAAATCCGCCTGCCTCTGCCTCCCAAGCGCTGAGATTAAAGGCGTGCGCCACCACCGCCTGGCTCCTTTTTTCATAAAAAATGTTTTGTCATTAAATTCTCTTATGTTTTGCCTCTTTTCTTGTTAATCTGCTTTTCCCCATTAGATTAGGAAGAATCATTACTGATTTTTTTTCCTCCCCTTTATTTAAAATGTTTTTGCCATTAGTTTATTTCTTTCATTGTTTCTTAAAAAACACTATTCCTTTTAAATCCTGTGTTAGGACTTCCCCCCTCCCTTCCTTCCCTGTTTTTGGGATCCCAGGTTTCCCAGCTACGCTATCCTGTTGGCAGATGATGTAGTTACATGTCTTCTGTATCTGTGTTAATCCTCTGTCCCTTTCACATCTCCCTGCTTTATTGTTCCTTCGCCTAGAAATGGCAGATGCCTTTTTTTTATTTTAGTTTTTTTGCTCAACTTTTCTTCCATCATGAAATTTTTAGCTTCCTTTAAAAACTTTCTAAAAAAGATTTATTCGTTTATTTTTAATGTGTGCTTTACCTGCATGTATGTATGTGCACCACATTCATGTTAAGTTCCTGCAGAGGTCAGAAGGCGACAAGTCCCCTGGACTTGGAGTTATGGATGGTTGTAAATCACCATTTGGGTGCTGGCAGTTGAACCCAGGTCCTCTGCAAGAGCAACAAGTGCTCTCCACTGCTGAGCCGTCTCTCCAGCACCAGCTCCTGACCCTACAACCAAGATTTTGGTGTCTGGGATTGGTTTTATCATCACAAACATTTAATTTAAATTCCAGTGCTTCCTTATCCCTAACTCATCTGTGTATAGATATCTCTGCTGTACCCTCTGAACTTCAGTATTTGGTCTAAATGAGAGGTTCTCTCCCTGTCTAATGCTGAAACCCTTTTTCATTGGTGCTTCATAACTAATTTTGCTACTGTTATTTATGAATCAAAATGTAAATATCTGATGCAGATGGCCCTGTGGTCTTAGGCAACTCCTGTGAAAGGGTCATTCATTTACCCTCAAAGAGTTGAGAACTTCTGGTGTCTTAGGTTTTCTATTCCTGCACAAAACATCACGACCAAGAAGCAAGTTGGGGAGGAAATGATTTATTCAGCTTACACTTCCACATTGCTGTTCATCACCAAAGGAAGTCAGGACTGGAACTCAAGCAGGTCAGGAAGCAGGAGCTGATACAGAGGCCATGGAGGGATGTTTCTTACTGGCTTGCTTCCCCTGGCTTGTTCAGCTTCCTTTTTTTACAGAACCCAAGAATGCCAGCCCAGGGATGGCACCACCCACAATAGGCTGGGCCCTCCCTCCTTGATCACTAAAAGAGAAAATGCCCTACAGCTGGATCTCCTGGAGGCATTTCCTCAAGGGAGGCTCCTTCTCTGTGATAACTCCAGCCTGTGTCAAGCTGGCACACAGAAGCAGCCAGCACAGCTGCCATCTTGTTCTGTGCCTATTCTGTGCTATTTCTTGAACCAAGTCATGTGGCTTCGATTACATTTTGACTATCATCATTTCCAAGGACCTTTTCTTATAGGCCTGTGGCATAAGTTGTACATTCTTATCCTTTGGTTTGAATTGGGAGTGAGAAACATTTTGAAACTTCTGCTGTATACAGTACAATACAGACTTTGTAGATTCTGTTGGAGACTTCAAAGGAAATCCTGTTTCATTTTGAGATTATCTTCTATATTGTTCTTTGGATCCAGGACTGAAGTGAGTAGTCTTCACATGACTGCTTTATTGTTCTAGAAGTAGTTTCTGCAGCAGTTTCTGCAGGAGTAGCTAGGTGAGCCTCACTCCTGCACTGGATTAACACTCTGAGACGCCCACAGAGGAGGCTTCCCTGATGGTCAGAGTTGCCCCTTGCCTGCCTGTATCTCATCTAGAGATCTTTTTTTACAGGTCTCAGATTGCAGTTATGCACTTGCTAGGCTTCTGGTAAAATGATCACTCGTGGAAAGGCTCCAGGCGCACCCTCCGTCTTTGTGCTCTCGTTTGTTTGCATGTGTAGATAGTTTGTTTGGATTTAGTTGCCCCTTCCCTTTGCTTCTGTTATTCTGCATGCATAGGTTTCCTAAGAATTTTAGAAAATCAAATTTGGTCCTTGAGTTGTTCTCTGTGGGATTGGTTGTATTGCTCTGCTTGTGTCGGGTGCCACTCCTCCTGTTGGCTTCTGTGTTGAATGACGTGCCTTTTCAGGGAGGTTGCTCTTCTCTTCTTGCTTTCTAAGATCCTTCTTTAAAAAAAAAAAAAAATCAGGATTTCTATCTATCTGTCTGTCTATCTATCTACCTACCTACCTACCTATCTACCTAATCTACCTAACCTACCTTACCTAATTTATTTATTATGTATTTTTGAGCCAAGTTTTTACTTCGTACCTTGTCTTAACTGATCTGGAACTTGCCATGAAGGCCAGGCTGGCATGGGAACCACACTGGACTTTATCATGCGCATTTTATCTGATCACAGATTGGAAAGTATCCTCTCTGAACTAATAATGGCTGAGTGCTTTGTTTATGGTGACCTTGGGACAGTTAATTCCACAGTGTGTTCTGTGCTTGTAAGATGGACGTCAGGTCTCTAGCCCACATAAGGCTTGGTAGACGTTTTTGGTCTTCATGCCAATGGTTTTCTTGGTAGGTGTTTTGGTCTATATGCCAATGGTTTTCTTTGGTTTTACTCTTTAACCCCCCTTCCCTTCCACCAGTCCCACTGAAGGTTTTCCTAGGTGGGTTACTGCCTATAGTGCGTCTTGGGGTAGAGAACTGTGTTGAAGGTTCTTCAGTAGCCTCTTCAGAGACTCTTATAAGTAAGACTCCTATCACATTAGCACCTTTTTTCCCCTTTTCCCTTCTTCTTCTTCTTCTTCTTCTTCTTCTTCTTCTTCTTCTTCTTCTTCTTCCTCCTCCTCCTCCTCCTCCTCCTCCTCCTCCTCCTCCTCCTCCTCCTCCTCCTCCATTTAAGACAGATTGTTTCATGGAACCAATTGTTAACATCAATACTCAAAAAGAACAGGGAAGGAAACTAGAATTTCCCTAAAAACACAAGGATGAGTTTTAAGTTTTGTTTCAGGTAAGAAAAAATAGCTGGGTACCTTCAAGCTCTGTGAAGGAAAAATGATGACTCTTTATTTTGTTTTCTTAGGAGAGTAGACCTGTCAGCGTTAGTCGGTAGAGTCTGTTCTGTCTGTGAAGCGGAAAGACCACCTCAGGAATCTCCTCCCCTGTTGGCTCCAGCGAAGAAGGAATAAGGAATCCTGTCAGATTTTATTGTTTACATTTTTTCTAGAATTTTGACAAATGAGGTCTGAAGATTCTTTTAATTTTAAAATTATTAGGCATGGTGCTATATATTCATAATAAGTACTTGAAAGTTGGAGCATATGAATAGCCAGTTGGAGGTTAGCCTGCACTACAAAGTGAGACTGTGTCAAAACAGAATCAAAGGCTTCTTTACATCTCTGGGTTGGTTGTTCAGTGGGTTACAGATCCTGTATGGGTTGTATGCAGCCTGAGTCTGCACTAGAATTGGACCGGATCAGTTAAATCCCGCCAAGTGTGCTCCCTGCCCCATGCCTTTCATTACACAGGAAAGGATGTGGGTAAATGCTTGAAAATGGTTTTTTATTTTAATGCCTCAAAAATTTGAGCCTTAATGACAGCTCTATGGAGCTTATAAAAAGTCTTACTACATGAAAAATTACCTTATGAAAATTTTATCCCTGTTGTTATACATTGTAAATTACTTTTCTAGTGTATACTGTTTTACACTATAGTTGACATGCTTCTTCCACACCAGCCTGCTTTCTGTACTATACAAAAAGTTGTCGGGCTGGGGAGGTGGCTCTGTCAGTGATCCCAGCAGCCCGTCTAGCCAGGGCTGGCAGCCAGTCCAGCTGGGGTGATGAGCCTTAGGTTCAGTGACAGACTGTGTCTCGGGGGCAGAGAAGCAGTCAAGGAAATCTGTTGACTTTGCCTGCTGGCCTGCATGCACACGCCCACGTGAACAAACATTAACCCCCCCCTCCCTCCCTCCCTCCCTCCCTCCCTCCCTCCCTCCCTCCTCCCTGTTTTCACTGTAAGAAAGAAAAATGCCTCAGTGTGCTTCATCCACTTCCTGGCTACACAGATCACAGTGTACACTGTCATCTTGGCCGGATGTGTGTATTCAAGTAGCCAGCAAACAGAACAGAGCATTCTCCTGTGACTGCACTTCCCAGACCAGTCCTGCTGTGCTCATGATTCTGACTTCCTAGTCTCCACTGGCTATGGAGGTCATGTTAGCATCTTCTAGTTCTAAAAGATGCCTCAGCTTGAATCTTTTAGAAAATGTTTTTAACTGTGTGGGGGAGGGGCGGCATGTACAGGAGTATAGGTGCCATCAGAGGCCAGAGGTGTCAGACCCTTGGAGCTGGAGTTAAACTTGTAAGCCACCCAGGGTGAGTGCTAGGATCTGAACTTGGGTCCTCTGTAAGAGAAATGCGCCCTCTTCTTCGCTCCCTAGCCTGAGTCTTAAGTGTATTCTATTTGTGGTGGCTGTATTGTTGTGGAGAACTGATCATTCAAAACTTGCCTTCTAGAAAGAAGCTGGTTTGTTTCACTCTTGGCTTTGAAGTATCTGAGGGGCAGAATGGCAGCTTTCGATGGGACTGTTGGCTCTCTGGGAACTAGCCTTCTGGCTACAACTTGTTGAGAGTCAGGAAAGCTTTGAACCAGAGAGTTTTAAATTCTGAAGACAGACCCAGGTGTTAGGGCTTGATCTCATCCATTCTTCTTTTAGATGTTCCCATGTCCTAACTGTCCCATATCACAGGACATGACTGGAGCAGCTGTACATGGTACAGCAGTGGCTGTTCAAGTGGTTAAATTCGTGTTCTCCTTGGCTTTGGCTGCTCGCTCTTCAGTAGTAAATGCAGGCTTTAAGCCTTCCACTCTCACACCCTGCTCCTAAACCAAACACTTTCCTAGAATCTGTTTGGATGTTTAACAACTCCTGGGACTAGGCAGCATTCCTCTGGATCAAAAGCGTGGAGGACAGTAAGCCTGAACGGAGATGGGATTTCACTGTCCTTCTGTACTTAGGTTGCATTTCATCCTCTTCTCTGAAATACAGATTAGGTTCGATCCTCTAAACCACTGCCCGTGACTCCGTAGGGAGAGAACCCCTTAGGTTCTGGGAATTCTGCCAAAGATTATAGTGACTGTCTTGGTGGCTACCTACCTAGTCCCTGAATTCTTATTAATTTTCTAGTTGGCTTTACTCTAATTAGAGTGCTGTGCTAATGAGTTTTTGAAGTTTTAAAGAACATCATACTTTTAGATGGTTCATTTTACTAAACATACTTGTACACTGATGTACAATAGACTTGCCTCAATGTTCCTTGACCAGACACTTAAACATTGTGACCAAGGTAAATCCTGTCACCTGTTTTAAGCCTGCTTCTATCTGTAAAAAAAAAAAAAAAAAATGTTATTCCACCTCAGGTTTTTTGGATTGTTCAGTGAGATGATATATAAAAAACTGCTTAAGAAAGTTAGTAGTCAAGCCGGGCGTGGTGGCGCACGCCTATAATCCCAGCACTTGGGAGGCAGAGGCAGAGGGATTTCTGAGTTTGAGGCTAGCCTGGTCTACAGAGTGAGTTCCAGGACAGCCAGGACTACACAGAGAAACCCTTTCTCGAAAAACCAAAAAAAAAAAAAAAAAAAAAGAAAGTTAGTTTCTAGTCATCAGAAACAGGGTTTGAAAATGTTGTCAGTACAACCTTAGCCTAAACTCTTCTACTTGCCAGTTTTCCACTTTATAATATAAACACCCAGCCTGTGTTTACTTAGTGATTGTAGGACTTGGGATTAGACATTGTGCTGTGTGGCCCTTATTTTGATACTTTGACTAGCTACTCTGAGTATATTGTGGCTTCTGGCTTAGTAGATACTTGGCCCATTCCTGAACAGATTTTGTATCTCTGATATGCCTTGGCCTCACAGGCTCCTTCTTCCATGCTTCTCCGGTTGTCAGCAGGCAAACCCTTGAAGAAATGTGTACGTGATTTTGGGAGGTGTATGCAAGGCTCCCCCCACCATTATTATTACTATGTGTATGGTATGTGGTGTTGGTTGAACTTTGGTTATTGACTGCCAAGATGCGTGCTGCTTGTGGCCTCACACGTGGGTTACATGGGGACATTCAGTGATTTCTGATGTGGGGTTAGCGCTACAGCCTTCTGCCTTTCTCTTCGGAATCAGGACTTCTCTTGTGCTTCCTCTGGGGAGGCTCTGGTTTTATCATTTGGCTAGAATATGAAATTCGTGATGCTAGTGTTTCTGAAGTCGTTTTCTCCGGGTGAACTCGTGTGACTGATCAGCAGAGCGTTTCTTCCCTCCAGTATGGTATAACTCCTTCACCAAGCCGCAGAGTGAGTTCCCACAGTCTTAGAAATACAGCCTGTACAATGGTGTTATTCTCACTTCTTAAAATAGGGTTATTCAATTGTGTTACAAAATTGTTTTACCGGCAGATTTTACCCATTTTTCTTCTTGTCCCAACTAAGGTTGTTCATTATGTTGAGAATTTCTATTTTCCTATCATAGGAATCTCAGAGATTTAAGTGATCCAGAGAAAGTCATCTTCCCTGCTGTTAGTGATTGACTGGAGCACAGCTGCGGAGCTGACTGGAGCCCTCAGTCTTTTAAAGGCTAATCAGAGTGGGAGGCGTGGGACGGGGGAGGCAGGCGCGTAGAGAGGCGAGAAAAAGGCACTTGTCTAGTAGGACTGACTGGTGAAGTGTTGACCAGTGCCATTCTCATGGTGGTGAGCCTAACTGGCCCTTGTTCTTCTTCATCGCAGGTGTGCTCACCCCCGAGGAGGTGTGATCCAGAGTGTGTCTTCCTGGAAGCACGGCTCTGGCGCGCAGTATGTTGGCTCCCGGCCGACACAGTCATGGACTGCCGTGACTCCGCAGCAGACGTGGGCTTCGCCAGCAGAGGTCGTCGACCTTACCCTGGATGAGGATAGCAGACGCAAATACCTGCTGTAATGCGGTGTCACTGTCCCTCTGCACTGTCCCCTCCAGCTCCTCTCTGTGACATGGGAGTTCATTCCCGAGCTTCAGCTTCCGAAGCTGGGTGTGGCATTTGTGGGATGGAAATTCATGATAACTCCCCCCTTTTATTAAAATAATTCACTTAGGAAAATAACTTAGCACAGAGAAATAATTTTTGTTTTCCTCAACAAGAACATGAGAATGGTGGATTTTATTAGACAGCTTCATTTGGCTTGGTGACCTACCTTAAAGTCACCCTCCACTTAGAATAATATTTTACTTACTAGGCAAAATGGATTTCAGGTTTTGAATCTTATATTTATTTTTCTGTATAATGAAATTACTATGTAGCTGTGAGCGCTCTCTGTCTGCGTCAGTGTCACTCCTGGTCTCGGGCATTTGCACACAGTCATTCAGGTCCTCATTGGCGCCTGCTAGGGCATGTGCATTTAGAAAACCCTTCCTTAGATGTGGAAGACAGAAGTATTATAAAATATATTTTTCCTTTAGCTTACTTCTTCTGCCTTCTTTCCTGACATAGCTCTTTGTCTGTTGGTCGTAACACAAATATTTGAAATGTCCCCTTTTATTTCCAAATACTATTAAGGGGGACTCAGTTGGTCTCTTTGTTGCAATAATTCATAATTCTTTGAGATTTTCTGGATATCTGAGGAGTGCATTGAGAGATGAGTGGGAAATCCGTATCTCTCAACTTTTTCCTCCTGTTTTATTCAAACAGTAAGCAGATGTGGAACCTGTCCCTTGAGTAGGAAGACTGTAAAAGGCCGGCCGGGAGCATCTGAGCCTGTAGGCACTAGCAAATCTGCGTGGACAGTGCCTTTCCTCGTGTCTGGTTGCTCCACAGAGGGTGTGACCACTGTTTAACTGGACCCAGGCTGTGTTTGGGTAGTTTTCTTCTCTGCCTTCTAAAAATATGTATACAAGAGAAATCAAAGTATACCATAAGAAATGAGATGCAAAGCACATTGATAGTACTGTTAAGTCTCAGCAGTATTTAAAGCAGTTAGCAAAGGGTAATAGACCTTCAGGGAGTTTAGGGAATGCCAGCAGAGGAATTTGGTGGCATCAGTTACTACCTTTTTCCTACAATGTTGTAGTTGCTAGTGAAGTACTTTAAAAAGCAATACCTAGAGTCAGAGCACTCTGTGTTGTGCACAGGGGAGTGAAGCCACACTGGCTCCGAAGACCGCACACGGCTGCGCTTGCTTTCACGAGGTGTCCTCTGTCCTTCTGCCCTCCCTCCTCAAATGCCTTGGTGGCTCTTCTTCATGACAGGATGAGGCCTTCTACTTTCATTCAGTGTGCACACACTGGCCAAGGACCTGCTGCTCTGTGCAGGGTGGATGTGTGGAGGCCCTGGGGGGGATGAGACACAGCCTGCCTGCATGCGCCTGCATGTGCTGCCTGGCCTTTCTTTTCCGTACATAGACAGGTTTGTCCATTCTTCTCCTGGTTGCTTCGTCCTCTTGTAGACTCCTTCTGCAGGGATGTATCTGAGCATGTGCTCGCTGGTCTCTTCTGGCAGTATCTCATTTGACCTGCCTCTGCCCACCAACTTCTCATGTTCTCTTCAGTCTACTACTATGCTACTAACTTGGCTTTAAAATCATGAGTCTCCAGTTACAGTGCATCGTTGATCACTCTCACCTGGCCACAATCCTAGATAGAAACCAAAGACCCAGAGGCCAGAGCAAAACCGAGCTTCTGAAACTTCACTGCTGGTATATCTTTGGACTTTCACATCTTGCTTTAGGATTAATTTATTGAGTTTTACTGTTACATATTTTTTTTTACTTGAATTAAAATACTCAACAAAGGAGAAACATAATTTCTGGTCTATGTTTTCCAGAAAATCATTGGTAAGAGAATACAGTGGAGGGTATGACTTGAAGTTTTTGCAGCTTATATCTATCTCCCCCAGTATCAGGGCACAGCCCCATTTTAAAGAATGTTCTTGCATTACTTATTTTCGTGTTAATAATGTTTCATTCAAGTCTGTACAGCAGGTGGTTTCCCCTGACATTTTCTTTAGTCTGTTTAGCCGCCCCGTCTGCGGGTGCCGCGGACTGGGATGGAACGGAGTTGCGGCCAGGCTCGTCTCTGGCCCTTCCCTTAGGTTGCACAGATACTCCTGATACATGACCCTGACTACTTGACTTGGTGCATCAGAACAGAGCGGTAGACGTTAACATGCAAGGAGTGAAGGGATGCTTGAGGCAGTCTGTGCTCTAGCAAGTGTGGGACTTGCCCATTTCCCATCTAATAACAGAGAGGGCAGTTGAACTCCTTGGTTATTGCTACATCCAGGAGAGTGGAAATGTGGTTTCTGGCAAAGTATTAATCAAATTCTGTGACATACAACTCTCACAACATTGGAAATTTCTTTAAAAGTATTGTTTCCTAATCAGACTTTTACATTTGATACCATGAGTTCTTTATGCTTTGCCAAGACATTGTTTGAGAGATACAGTGGGATCACAGACTGGTTTGTGCCACAAATGTGATGAATTCCCTTCCCCTCCGATTTGAAGAACCAGAAGCAGACACCCGGCTCAGGTCACTGTGGCGGCTTTGTAGTGCAGCCACAGAGCAGTGGTTCTCAACCTGTGGGTCATGACCCGTTGCTGGGGGCGTATAACTCCTCCACTGGGGTTGCAGTGTTAGGAAGGTTGAGAGCCACTGATGTAGACTAACGATGCCGCCGGTGGTGCAAGATCAGCCTTGCATGCATTAGTCAGCACAGCTATGAGCATGACCTGCCTGGTTTGCTAGTTCAGTCATTTGTTCACCTACTGTTAGCAAATTAGCACCGTGAGTAATTTAAGACAGATGTTACCTGCTTCTTTTGTACTGTGTCACAAAGCTTGCAAAAGCCTGGGGCACAATTTAGTCTTAGTTTTGACTTGCTTTCCTTTTTTTTTTTTTTTTAAAGGCAAAGAGCTGGGCCCCGATTCCTGTTCTCCCGTATGTGTGTGATGTGACTTTCATGTGTATATAAAACTATTGCACCCTAACCAAACTTCCTCAGACTGTGCACTGTTTGTTTAAAATAATCACGTAATTTTAGTTCAATGCTGTTGTATTTTTTTCTTTTTATTTAAAACACTACTTACTCTCTAACAAATTTCAAAAGGTAGTGATCTTAAAAAAATCACTGGAAACTAGGAAATGTTTTTGTTGTTGCTTTGTTCTTTAAAGAGTGCAAAGGTCATGGAATCTTTTGCTCTTCTTACCTTGAACATGAATTGTCAGCCATTGTGTGGCTAGGACAGTGCACTTGGCGTTCACAGATCTGCTGTTGCTGGGACTGAGCGTGGACTTGCTGCAGTGACGACAAATCATTGCGTAGAAGTAATGTTTTCCAAATGTGCAACTCAAGTTTGTAAAATGAAATTTGGTTCTTTACATCATTATTTAGGTTTTGTTTCCATTTAGTATTTAATGGTCTTTGGAGAAAAAAAATAAACAGAGTGTTATATATATTTTTTGGTGCAAGATAAGATTTTGTTTTTTGAAATAAGTCTGTAGCATAAAGGTTAAACTATTTTAAGATAAAATAAAAATAGAGTGTATTTAAACAACGATACTTTGGGAGAATGTTTTTTTTTTTTCCTGTCTCAGTTAATAAGGTGGTGTCTCTAAGTTATCCTGTGGAGGTTTAACACGTTACATTTTGTTAACAGACCATTATAAGAAGCCTAGTTTTCTAATCAATATCTGTGTTTATTTCTACAATGTGTTACTAAAGTAGTAGCCTGTGTCAGATCAGGGGAAAATAGTTTAATGGGAGTAGGGGTTAGTTCAGTTGGTAAAGTACTTGCCAAATCCAGGACCTACGTTTGCTTTCCTGAACCCATGTAAAAAGCTGGTGGCACACTCTCGGGGCACGGTTGCTCACGCACTGGGTGTAAGACAAGAGGGTCGATCGATCGATCCCCGGGGCACAATGCTTAGGCTGGCCCACTCAGTCATGAGGAAGACGGCATTCCGGGGATGACCACCAAGGTAGTCCTCCTCGCCCCTCCCCAAACACACTTGGGTATGTGCCCCCAACACATAAAAATCAATAAAAGAAAAAAGGAAAGACAGTTTTACGTTAGCATCCCTAAAGCCTGTATCTCTCTCTTTAGCTAGGACCAGTGAGATTTTAGGCACAGTTGAAGGAACCATTGTTCCCGGGAACAAAATTCTATTTAGAGCTAATCACTTTTCAGAAAAAAAAAAAACATGTCAGGGTCTGACCACCATGACTGTATGTGCTTTAACACTGTATTTCATTAGCCCCATGAACTCTTTCCCTAGTTTGGTTTTGCTTTCAGAGTTTTATTTGGTTACAAAAGCAGTAGAAGCCATAGACGAGCATGCCATGACTTTTGTAAAGTACATGAAGAACGGAGCTCCAGGGAGAGACCTAGCTCCTAAATCCTGTCACAGTTCCAGTCTCTGAGTCCAGCACTTAGTGATTCTGTTTCCCAAGCAGAGGCTGCTTCCGGTTTGTTTGAAATGCCTTCTTCATACTGCCTTGTACTTGAAACCCAGACATAGGAGCACCTACCAAGAGTCTGTGGTCACACAAATGCTTCTATAACTCTACAAGGAAACTGTTAGCCATTTGTAGAATAGGCACAAGCCAATAAAGCAATATGTGGCTAGCACTTGTCTCACTCGGCCTTCCCGCCAGAGCCTGTGCTGGACTCAACCTGTGGGTCACGGCCACCACAGGGTCTGCAAGCAACGGTTTACATTACTATTCACAACAGTAGCAAAATCACAGTTGTGAAGTAGCAACCAAGAACTTTATGACTGGGGGTCACCACAACACCAGGAACCATATACAAAGGCTCACAGCATTGGGGAGGTTGAAAACCACTGCCTTGTTGGTTTGGTTTTAACTGTAGACACCACATCACTGTTACTTCAATCTAAAAGGAAAAAATTACAGAGCAATCATATATAGAAATATAGTTATACTTGTAGTACACATACATACAATTTTATTTTAGCTATGTTCCTGCTCTGGAAAGAGCAATCTTCCTAGCTCTTGGTAAGTATAATTTTCTTCTCTGATGCCTGTCTGCCCCCTCTCCCTCCTTCCCTCCTCTCCCTCCCCTCCCCCCCCCCTTCTCTTGAGAAGGAGTTTTACTATGTAGCCCTGGCTGGATCACTGTGTGTATCGGACTGGCCTCCAACTCACACCCATCTACCCTTTTTCTGCCTCTAAGTGCTGGGATTAAAGGGGTGTTCCATCATACACAGATTCTTCATCAACATCATCAATCATCATTACCATCATCAGAAACTTGGGGCTTAAGAGATGGCTCAGTGGTTAAGAGTCCTGGCTGTTTTTGCAAAGGGCTTAAGTTCAATTCCAAGCACCCACCTTGCAGTCTATAACTGACTATAATTCCAGGTCTAGGGGATATGATATCATCCTCTTTTGACTTCTGAGGGTACCAGACACAGACATACATACCAGTGTACCCATAAAATAAATCTAAATTATAAAATATTTACACCCCCCTTTCTTTCTTGATGCCCACACGTACCCTGTGCCCACTCATGCATTGAGGTCAGAAAACAATAGCAATCAGTTCTCTCTCCCATCATGTGGGTACCAGGGTCAAACTGATGCATAGAATTGGGGAAGTTCCCAGGCTACAGTGGACCGTTGGCTCAGAGAACGAGAGCGGTGAGCTCAGAAGTGCAGAAGATGAGCCTGAGTGTCAGACGTAGGAAGGAAACGCCTGCTTACCCCAGAAACTATGGTGTTTCGGTCCCACCACACTGCTGCCCTGCCTTTCAGATCAACGGGGCTCTATGCAGGGGTCCCTGTATGTGATGGGGAACCATGGTTTCTTCCCGCTGGGCCTTGGTGTTGCATTTGATGGGGAGGTGAAGGATGTCACGTATCCAGTGAGTACGTCAACTCTGCAAAAGAGTATGGCACAGTGGCTGGTGGGACACAGACTTGCCATGCTGCCTGGTAACACTACCATTTGTTAGTTTTATCTGTGTAACTTCCTACTCACTGCTGAAAGAAGCCTGCGGGTACCCTCTACCCTGTGTGACTGACACCTTAGAGGAGTTGGATCTGTTCCCTTCAAGTAACACTTTAGTCTCAAGAATGAGATGGTGGGGCTGGTGAGATGGCTCAGCGGTTAAGAACACTGACTGCTCTCCCGAAGGTCCTGAATTCAAATTCCAGCAACCACATGGTGGCTCACAACCATCTGTAATGAGATCTGACGCCCTCTTCTGGTGTGTCTGAAGACAGCTACAGTGTATTTGCATATAATAAAGGGGTGAGATGGTAAAGTGAACGAATCTTTACTCCCTACCTGACTGAAAGGCAAGCACATTTGATTTCAGGGTGAATTATCCTGCGACAGAGCTTGTCAGTCAGAGGTGGGTACAAAACCAGTGGATAACCTCAGAAAACTGGATGCTGAGGGGGCTTGAGACTTGTGCTGCCTTGTTTTAACTTCGGAAACGCTTTTTGTTGGTTCTGTAAAAGGGATTCCTAAGCCGGGCGGTGGTGGCGCACGCCTTTAATCCTAGCACTTGGGAGGCAGAGGCAGGCGGATTTCTGAGTTTGAGGCCAGCCTGGTCTACAGAGTGAGTTCCAGGACAGCCAGGGCTACACAGAGAAACCCTGTCTCGAAAAACCAAAAAAAAAAAAAAAAAAAAAAAAAAAAAAAAAAGGGATTCCTAGCTCTGAGGAGATCTTGTCTCTGACAAAGCTGTTTGGAGATAAGACTCATTGCTGGGTAGACGTCGCTGCAGGCTTTCTGGGTTCAAGCCGCGTACTCAAGCCGGTCAAAGGACTTGAGTGTGCTCTTGCTGGAGTTTTCAGACCGCATTTGATAGCCTACACCCCCATGGCCTTGACTGTGAGCTCGGCCTTCAAGGTTCTAAAAGAATGTTTCTCAGTTTCCACATGGGATAAGAAGTGTTAAAGATTGTTATAAATGTACAGATCAGAAGCTGAGCAGAGGCATGACAACAGATTTGGATTTATACATACAGACTTATCTAGGACAACTTTGTGTGTTTTATATGGTTTTTTTTTAAACCCCTCTTTGCTTGGTGTTTCCCTTTGTTTCTTTTTTTTTTAAAAAAGATTGTATTTTTAGTCATGTCTATGTGTGTGTGTGTCTGTGTGGGATAAATGCAAAGTGTCTGTGGAGGTCGAAGGTGGTCAGGTCCCCTGGGGTTGGAGTAGCAGATGGCTGTGATCTCCTTGACATGAGTGCTGTAACCAGACTGCTGTCCTTGAGAACGGTGGCCACTAGTAGCCACTGAGCCATCTCTTCAGCCCTCCTTAATTCTTTTTTGCTACTAGTTTTATCCTATTCCAGCCAGAGGAGAATGAGACTTCTTTCTGAGTGATAAATGTTTGATCGGGCACGTGGTCAGAGTTTTGAACATACATACCAAGACCACACAGCTAAGTACAGATCCGGGCTCAGGCTTTGGATTGGCTCTGGAAACTTTCTGTAGGAGATTCTATAGTTACGGATCCTGAAAATTCAGATGTCCTCTAAGCAAGAAAGGTTGCAAACTGGTATGGCTAGGAATGGATATACATTTTTAAAAAGGAGACATAACAATAACAGCTTGTTTCCTGGCTTATGGGAGCATAATTTTCCTCCGTAATTGGGGAACTGGAATCACGTCTGTACATCAGGGTCAAGCGCCTTCTTGGGGTGGTCCCTTTACTCATGCCGCCCGTGGTCGGAATGGATAGAAGGATGCACTGAGACAGTTCACTCCGTCCATAGGCCATTGTTGTTTCTGTAAAGGCAGGGTCATTGAAAATAACTGGAGACAATACTGTTAGACAAAGTCCTTGTATGCTGTATATGGATGTAAGTCTTCACATGTGTACACAGGGGCAAAAAGTAAAATGTGTTTTTAAACTGTGGGTTATAGTTTGTTTGTTTATTTTTTTTTTATTTTTATTTTTATTTTGGTTTTTTTCGAGACAGGGTTTCTCTGTATAGCCCTGGCTGTCCTGGAACTCACTCTGTAGACCAGGCTGGCCTCGAACTCAGAAATCTGCCTGCCTCTGCCTCTGCCTCCCAAGTGCTGGGATTACAGGCGTGCACCACCACACCGTTTTTTTTTTTTTTTTTTTTTTTTTTTGGTTTTTCGAGACAGGGTTTCTCTGTGTAGTCCTGGCTGTCCTGGAACTCACTTTGTAGACCAGGCTGGCCTCGAACTCAGAAATCCACCTGCCTCTGCCTCCCAAGTGCTGGGATTAAAGGCGTGCGCCACCACGCCCGGCCCCACCACACCGGTTTTAAGGAGAAAGTTTATGTACCTAAAATGCTTTCCGCCAGTTTTCCATTTTGAGCTGTTTCAGTCTGAATCCATCCAGATGTATTCAGCGCTCTCCTGAGCCACTATGAGGATGAGAAAGTAAGGTGCATTTGTAGACTTTCAGCCACAGCAACATGACTTTGTCTCAGTGGTGGGATTAGAGAAAAAGCAAAATGCAAAAGATGAAATGGTGTCACTTATTTTGAAACTTAAAAACTGAAGCAGGGTGTTGAGAAGTGTTGCCCCGGTCTGTGCCCTCGGGGACTGAGATCTCTCCTGCTGTAGTCACCCCCAGACCAGGATTCTTTGAGGAGACTCATAGGAGGTGGATGTCCTGGAATCTGGACATGATTCCCTGCACTCAGCCCTTAGTGATGCCCTGAAGGACCCCATGCACAGAGGAAGAGAAACTTGGAGCCAGGTACAGCACCACGGGCAGATGGACCCCTTGGAAGAAGAACTGGAGAAGTGCAGGGCAGGAGAACAAAGAGATCTGAATGGGTAGAAGTGGTGACGTAGAGTCAGCTGTGATCCTACGCAGACCATCTCCGCGCACTGGGACCCTTTAAGTTTCTTAGCACCCATTAGAGAGAAAACTTCAGGAGCTATTGTTAAGAGGCCTGAGTGCAGCTGCGTCTTTAGAAGCCCTTGGATGTGTCTGTTCCCTTTCTTGAGACTGTCTTTAAACCCAAGTACTTAAACCTATGTAAAGCCCCTTTCAAAAGATGAAGTAGCACTGCATATTGATAAAGAGTACATATAAGGGCACGAGAAAAATAAGCACCGCCTTTGGGAGTAATGATCATCCCTGGAGAGAGGTGTGACAGGAACACAGCCATCTGCTTTATAACTACAGTTTCTTAGGTTGGGTAATAAAAACAGAACAATGACAATTTTATTTGTTGAGACAGTTTCCCTGTGTAGCCCTGGCTGTCCTGGAACTCTCTGTAGACCAGGTTGGCCTCGAACTCAGAGATCTGCCTGGCTCTGCTTCTGCCTCCTGAGTGCTGGGATTAATGGTGGTTTGTGCTACCACCTGCCCAGCCTCAGAACAATGACAGTTTTGTTTTTGGTTTTTTTTTTCTGAAACAATGTTTCACCATGCAGTCTAGTTTGGCCTTGGACTTGATATTCTTTTCTTTCCATGTAGTAGGGCTTAGGGTTCCTGCCACCGTGCTTGGCTTTTTGTTTTAATATTTAATACCATTTCTGTTTTAAATATTTATGATAGCACCAAAAGAGTTTTAAGTAGAATAAACCCCCCCTTTTTTTTTTTTGCTCTTAATGTGCCACTAGAAATGCATATGTTCCGAAGCTGGTTCCTGTGAGCTGCTTAAGAACCAGAGCATGGATAACAGAACTTTTTTTATTTTTCTGATGAATTTTGCCTTGTTTAAATTCAAAACTTTTGTACTTCAAAGGATACCACCAAGATACAGAAGACTACTCACCCAATAGGAGAAAATATTCAGAGGGCTCAGAATATATTCTTATGACTCAATTTAAAAGCCACACACAAGTGGACAAAGGCCAGCTGTGGTGACACACACCTTTAACTCAGCACTTGGGAGACAGAGGCAGTTGGCTGTTAAAGTTCCAGGCCAGCCTGGTCTACATAGCAGGCTCTAAGCCAGCCAGGGATAAGTGGACTGAAAGAAGAGGGAGATGGCTAAAGAAGGATCTGCATATTTCTACCTAGAAAACAGAAAAATATCCAGTAATTGCACAACAGTAATACCACCGGAGAGATGCCCATCAAATATGCGATGGCTTATACTCAAAGCTGTTTGTTCGTAGGGTGGCCAGGTGTCCTAGTTTGGATTCTATTGCTGTGAAGAGACACCATGACCGAGGCAACTCTTATAAAGGAAGACATTTCATTGGGGCTGGCTTGCAGTGGTTCAGGCCGTTGTCGTCATCACGGTGGGAAGCGTGGCTGAATCTGGGCAGATGTAGTGCTGGAGAAGGAGCTAAGAGTTCTGATGGGTCCTCGGGCAGCTGTGTGCCATACTGGGTGTAGTTTGAACACAGAAGACCCCGAAGCCCACCCCCACAGTGACACGCTTCCTCCAACAAGGCCACACCTCCTAATAGTGCCCCCTCCCCATGGGCCAAGCACTCAAACACAGGAGTCTATGGAGGCTTACCTTACCTATTCAAAGCACTGTACGAGGTGTATTTGATGGAGGGCATTCCTGTTTCCTCAGAGAGGGGAAGGCGAGGCAGTGGGGGCGTCTCAGAAGACAGTAAGGCCTTTAAAGACCTTTGGCTAGCCGGGCAGTGGTGGCGCACGCCTTTGATCCCAGCACTTGGGATTAAATCCACTGCAGAGGCAGGGGGATTTCTGAGTTCAAGGCCAGCCTGGTCTACAGAGTGAGTTCCAGGACAGCCAGGGCTATACAGAGAAACCCTGTCTCGAAAATACAAAACAACAACAAAAAGTACAAAAAAAAAAAAAAAAAAAAAAAAAGACCTTTGGCTGTTTCCACCCGCCAGGTCTTAAAGCTCTCCAATCTTCAGAACACCACCACAGGCCAGGAAACGGGTGCACAAAACCAGAACCTGCAGCAGAGGCGTCAAGATTCAACCAAGGTAGACGACTGGTATCAAAGCATCCAGGGAAGAGGACGATTTAGAACCTGCCTCTCTCTGATGTGGTGAATAAGAAGAGTCAGGATAACAAGGAGAGGAGGAGAGGAAACCCCTGGAAGTCACAAAGGAGTTGAGCTGGGCAGGGAACAGCCTCTGGAAAGAACCAGGGCTCCCCCCCCCCAGACAGCTCCTGGGGGGTCAGGGAAGGCAGAGCCCCATGTGAAGGGCCATCCAGGCGGCACTGGAGACAAGAAGACAGCTGGAGGGAGTCAGTCCTCGCTACTTCTAGAATGTGGCTTTGAAGACTGAATTCAGCTCCTTAGACCTGACAGCAAGTGCCTTCACCCTGAGCCTCTCTACCCCCCACTCCTCCCCCACCCCCACCCCAGTCTGATTGTTTTGAGGCAGGGTCTTTAGCTGAACCTGAAGCCCATTGATCAGTTTAGTGGCCACCTAGGGGACTCCAGGGGTCATCCTGGCTCCGCCTCCCCAGGGCAGGTGTTTGTTTGTTTGTTTACATGGATGCTGGGAATTGAACTCAGTTCAACATGCACTTTAAAAACAGCCATCTCTGCAGGTTACATTTTTATACTCTTTTCTTTTCTTTTCTTTTCTTTTCTTTTCTTTTCTTTTCCTTTCCTTTCCTTTCCTTTCCTTTCCTTTCCTTTCCTTTCCTTTCCTTTCCTTTCCTTTCCTTCCTTTCCTTTCCTCCTCTCCTCTCCTCTTCTTTCTTTCTTTCTTTCTTTCTTTCTTTCTTTCTTTCCTTTCCTTCCTTCCCTCCCTCCCTGCTTTTCTTTCTTTCTTTCTTTCTTTCTTTCTTTCTTTCTTCTTTCTTTCTTTCTTTCTTTCTTTCTTTCCTTCTTTGAAGCTTTTATGGATTTATTTATTTAGGGCTTGAGACAGGGTTTCTCTGTAGTCCTGGCTGTCCTAGAATTTGCCACGTAGACCAGGCTGGCCTTCAACTCTGCCTCCCAAGTGCTGGAATTAAAGCCATGCACCACCACCACCATGCAGCTTTAATTTTTTTGATTCCTTTATATTTAATTTTTTTTTTGGTTATTCAATTTCTCATTATTGGTAATGTTCTTTTGCTCTTAACTCTTTCTCTTCACAACATTCTTCCCCATTCCCCACCCCCACCCCCTTTTTTCTTTTTGAGGCGGGATCTCACCACATTATATAGCCGGGGCTGGCCTGTAGCTTTCTATGTATTGGCCTGCCTGTGCCGCTGCGTGCTGGGACGGAGGCGGTGTCGCCAAGCCCGGCCTTCGCTCCTCCTGTTTGAGTTTTGGTCTTAGTTTCCCCCTTTTACTTCTTTCCTTATCCTCATTCATTTGCTATCTCTATATAAGATACTTTTGAAATTGGTAGCGACCTCCACAGTGGTGGCTGTGTTCTGCCCCACAGTCCTTGCCACCGGTGTGGCGGTGCGGTTTAAGTTTCTGCCTCTCCCTCTGGTTGGTACTGGTGCTGTTGCTATGGTTGATTTCTCCCTTTTGTAAGTGGTACTGGGCACTGAACCCTCAAGAATGTGTTGCTCCCTGAGAAGATACTGAAATAAAACTAGGAAGTATCCCGACCAACGGATGCTCAGATTGGTACACAGGAACCTAAGAAGTGGGTGGAAACGAGGCAACATGGCTGCCAAAAGAGCGGAACTGCCCTGCGAGAAAGGTGCAGGCAACGGGTGACCACAGAGCTGGGAGCGGAGAGATGGTCTTCCCTGGGCATAGCACACGGCTTGGTTGGTTATCCAGTACCAAGTGGGCAGCCCTGAAAACATACACATAGACCAACATACAGGTTGTACTTACATAGTAAGGAACACAGACAGACAGACAGACAGACACACACACACACACACACACACACACACACGTGCACGCGCACACAACTACCACCACCACCAACAACAACAAAAAGAGGCTATGCTTTGAGAAAGAAGGTGTACATGGAAGGGGTTGGAGGGAGGAAAGATAAGGGGAAATGATGTGATTATAATCGCAAATTAAAAGAAAAAAAATTAAAAGAACAATAGCCGTAGAGCAAGCCATTAAGCCACACGCTTCCACGACAGTACACCGAGCATTGAGGGCGACTGACCGGAAGCAGAGGATGGATTCCCCACACTTCAGTGCTTCGTCCTTGCTCTCGGGCCACGCTGAGCCCTGTTATCAAGGCAGTCTTTTTAACTGTGAATCCCCGCCAAAAACAAAGAGAACTTTTAAGTTATGTTGTTTTTTTTGTTTGTTTGTTTTTGTTTTTTTGTTTTTTTCAAGACAGGGTTTCTCTGTGTGGTCCTGGCTGTCCTGGAATTCACTCGGTAGACCAGGCTGGCCTCGAACTCAGAAATCCACCTGCCTCTGCCTCCCAAGTGCTGGGATTAAAGGCATGCGCCACCACGCCCGGCTCCAAGTTATGTATTTTTCTTACGCGGTAGTAGAGCAAAAATCCCCTCTAAGAAGAAATGTGGACAGCAAGGGAGGACGAGGCGACAGCATGGCCGAAACCGCGCCAGGCAAACGAAACCCGGCAGCTCTATACCCAGCACCTGAGGCTCCTGTTGGCATCTGGAGTTTCCGTGGACTCCACAGCTTTTCCACTGCGACTCCGCCTCTTGTAGAACATGGGGCCTCTTTCTCGGCTCCACCGCATGCCTGCGGGGATGCTTGGGACACGGTCCACATTCTTAGTACTTCCGAGGATCCCGGGGTATCCGTTAGAACCGGTTGCTTTGCAGCTTCCTGAAGAGCCCAGTCAGGGGCTCCAAGCTGGCAATTCAACCCAGATGCACAGTACCAGTCCTTGACTGCTTTCTGGAAGCTTGATGCGAGCTCCCCTGATCCTGTAAGTCTTGCGGCTTGTGACTTCAAAACCAGGACAACAAGGATGGTGAAGCCAAGTTGCACGGGCGCGTCAGAATGCCGCCTGCCCCTCTTTCACGGCAGCTGAAGTGGTCTCTGTGTGCCTGGGCGGCTGAGCCTGGAAAAGCACTTCCCTAAGAGAACTTACCGAGCAAGGGAACTTTGAGACGCGCTGTTCAGGAACTCTCCTTTGAGATAAATGTTTTTCCGAGAAAGAGGGTTTTCAGATTTATTCCTTCCAGTGGGGTCTTGCCCGTGTGGCATCATCTCTACTATCCCAGTACAAAGTTTCCAGCCCGCCCTTAACTGTACCAGCCTCTTTGAGCGGCTGCAGCGTGGCCCGCACCAGCCTTGCCCGCCCCCCCCCGCCCCCCCCCGCCCCCCTCCACCCCGGCCTGAAGCTTTATTGCAGTTCACATTCCTTTCCTGGAAAAACACGGTTTTTTCGGATCTTTCCCGCTTGCTTTCTGCTCCCTCCCTTTTGAAAGCTAGCTGAAGACAGCACCCAGCCACGCCACAGCCCGGATGCTAACCACCTTGAAGTTCCCTCCACCAAGCCATTAGTCCATTTAAATTCAGCCTTACTCAGAGTCTTTAGGACACGGGCAGAGCACACACACATTGTCAGAATGTCACTTACAGTGCCGGCTGCTCCAGTTCTCTTTAAAGTCTGCGCTTCCTTCAACCCCACAAGCCTGGCATGACTGTGAATCTCCATCAGCATTGTGGCCTCCTGAGCTGCCACCAGAAAAGCCCATTACCGTCTGGGCGTGGTATTCTTCTAGAGCAACTTTCCCAGTCTTGTTTTATTTTCTTCCTTCCTTCCTTCCTTCCTTCCTTCCTTCCTTCCTTCCTTCCTCCCTCCCTCCCTCCCTCCCTCCCTCCCTCCCTTCTTTCTTTCTTTCTTTCTTTCTTTCTTTCTTTCTTCTCTTTTCTTGAGACAGGGTTTCTCTGTGTAGCCCTGACTGTCCTGGAACTCACTCTGTAGACCAGGCTGGCCTCAAACTCAGATATCTGACTGCCTCGGCTTCCCAAGTGCTGGGATTAAAGGCATGAGCCACCACTGCCCCTCTAGCTTTCCCACTGATTTAAAGTGCTGCTACTGAGCTGGGTAGGTTTCTCACAAGACCCCTGCTTCTTGGCACCAATATTTTGTGTGAGGTACATTTCTCATCTCCTCGACCAAATGCTTAATAAGCAATTGATTGAAAGGACTGCACAGAGGGTAAGAAAGCAAGAGGGGCTATGTTTGAATCTCTGGCACCAACACAGACGTGGGAACACGCCTGTGTGCCTGCATTGTGGGGTGGAGGGAGACAGGCTCATCGCAGGAGCTCACTGGCCAGCCAGCATAGTGCAGACAGTAAGGTTTGGGTTCAGTGGGAAACCCTCCGTACCGGCCAGTTCTGGGTCAACTCGACACAAGCTAGAGTTATCAGAGATGACAGACCCTCAGTTGAGAAAATGCCTCTGTAAGATGGGGCTGTAGGCAGACATGTAGGGGATTTTCTTAATTAGTGATTGTTGGGGAAGGGCCCAGTCCATTGTAGGTGATGTTGCCCCTGGGCTGCTGTTTCTGGGTTCTATAAGAAAGCAGGCTGAACAAGCCATGGGAAGCAAGCCAGTAAGCAGCTCTCTCCATGGCCTCTTCATCAGCTCCTGCCTCTGGATCTCTGTCCTGCTTGAGTTCCTGTCCTGACTTCCTCCAGCGATAAACAGCAATGTAGAGGTGTAAGCCAAAGAAATCCTTTTCTCTCCAACTTGCTTTTTGGGCATGGTGTTTCTTCACAGCAGTGGTAGTCCTCACTAGGACACCTCAAAAACTAAGGTGGAGAGCAGTAAAGGAGGACTCCTGCTGGGGGATGATTTTGTGCACTGTGCATTCAGACGTCTATGTCTAGGCCCAGATAGCTGGTAACAGTCTGGACACAGCATAGCCAAGCATCCCTGTTTCAGTGTTACGTATAAATTGTTTTCCATCACTTCTTACTGGTTAATAAGGAGCTGGTCAGCTAATTAGCTGGGCAGAGGAGAATAGGGTGGGACTTCCGATTCCAGTGACAGAGTCCCAAAGGGAGTGAAGCAGGAGGGGGAGAAACGAAGGTGTGGAGGGACAGGAGGAGACAGAAGTCGCCCTGAGGACACGCTTGGACCAGAATGAGCCAGGGCAAGATTCAGATGCAGGTACAGGATCATGCGGCTGGGAAATGGGCAGCCTTAGAGGTTAGAATAGCTCAGAACCTGGCCAGCCTAGTGCTTGCAGCCTGTTACTAAAAATACCCGTTCTCTGTGTCATCTATTTGGGAGCTAAAACGGGCTCGAGCAGGTATAAAAACATCCAGCGGTTGCTTAGGAGCAAAGGGGGTGTAGAAACCCCCATAAAGAAATACTATTACAGACACCTGATGTTCTCTGGCTTCTAAACGCCTAAGTCTGGCACCCGAGCACGCACCCCGCCTACACACACACACACACACACACACACACACACTTTGAGAACACGGTCCATCACAGCAGGGTAATCATGACAGCAAGACTGTGAGATTGTTTGCTGACACTTCAGTAGGTCAGGAGACAAATCAATTCCATATTCAAGACCCGAAGGTAACTTCCAACCAAGATTGCTACATGTAACAACATTATCTTTTAAATTTGATGAAGAGACTTAGATATTTCAAGAAAGACACTCATGAAAGCAATCCACACCTTCCAAAGCAGTACTGCAAGAGGTACTCAGAGGCCGTACTGAGGAACACCGTGGGCTTACTCACTAAAAATGACAAGGACTAGCCGGGCGGTGGTGGCGCATGCCTGTAATCCCAGCACTTGGGAGGCAGAGGCAGGAGGATTTCTGAATTCAAGGCCAGCCTGGTCTACAGAGTGAGTTCCAGGACAGCCAGGGCTACACAGAGAAACCCTGTCTCGAAAAACAAAAAAAAAAAAAAAAAAAAAAAAAAAGAAAGAAAAAAAAAAAAAAGACAAGGACTGACAAAGGGACTGCAGTTTTTAGTGATGGAAACAGTGGGATCACTCGTTCCGCTGACTGCTGTCTTAGTGTGCTTTCTGTTGCTGTGGTAAAACACCATGACCAAAGACAACTTAAAGAGGAAAGGGTTTACTAGATATCACTACCATGTTATCCAACTGTACTGTTCTTGGATGTAAACCCAAAAGGAGTCTAAGCTCTCTCTATGTTGGCTGCTTTGCTATTCCCTAAGTAGACCAGATATAGTGCCAACCTAGATGTCATCAGCAGAAGAATAGATACAATGTATTTCTATACCATATAGTTTATTCGGCTCTTTAGAAGAATAAAATGTCATTTGCAGGAAAGTGGGCAGAACTAGAAACCATCATGTTAAAGCAAAATAAGAAAACCAAATGCTGCATATTTTCTGTTATGAGGAAACACACACACACACACACACACACACAGAGTGAGGGGGTGCTCTGTTGAGTATACTTGTTGATCTTGCAAAGGTTCTGTCTCTAGCACACACACAAGGTAGTTCACAACTGTCTGTAACTCTGGTTCTCATGGATTTGATGCCCTCTTCTGGTTCCCGTGGGCGCTGCATGAATATGATGTTTCTGTCTACTATCTGTCTGTCTGTCTATCTGTCTATCTATACTGTAAACACTCATAGAATAAAAATAAACAAAGCCTTTTAAATGATAATTTAGAAATATATCAGCTACCTTTGGAATTGAGGATAGTATATTTTGAGCTGTTAGTATCTTGGCATCACTAAATGTCATACACACACACACACACACACACACACGCCTCATATAGATATATTAGAAGGGACTGTGTGGGTAGAAAAAGATGTTTCAAAGGAGAAGGACAAGTAGGAGAACAAGAGAATAATGCAGGGCCCCAAAGGGCAAAATATTGCATTTTTTATTGCAAAGATCTAGATTTAATAATTATCAACATGTATACATGCATACATATACATATGACATGAAGGCAGACGGGCACCTATTTGCCAGAGGAGTGTGGCCTTCATTGAGTGCAGAGGATAGGCATAGTAGGTGTGGCATGAATTTTTTGTCAACTAGAGGAAGTTAGAGTTATCTGAGCAAAGGGAGCCTCAGTTGAGAAAATGTCCCCGCAAAGTGGCTGTAGATAAGCCTGCAGGGCATTTTCTTGATTGGTGGCTGATGGGGAGGGCCAAGTGCACTGTGGGCGGTGCCATCCCTGGGCGAGCCAGGGGAGCACGCTGGGGACAGTGCTCCTCCATGGACTCTGCTTCCTGCCTTGAGCTCTTGCCTGGCTTCCCTTCACGGAGTGTGACTTGGGATGAACCCCCTGATTCTTTCCACCAATAAAAATTTAAGTCTGTATTTAAGAGTTGTGTGTCTGCCGGGTGGTGGTGGCACACGCCTGTAATCCCAGCACTTGGGAGGCAGAGGCAGGCGGATTTCTGAGTTCGAGGCCAGCTTGGTCTACGAAGTGAGTTCCAGGACAGCCGGAGCTACATAGAGAAACCCTGTCTCGAAAAACAAAAATAAAAACAACAACAACAACAACAACAACAACAACAACAACAAAAGAGTTGTGTGTCATCAAGTGTTGGAGAAAAGGAAAACTAGTCCTTCCCTACTCCTGGTAGAAAAATAAAACACTGGGGACTTTTTGAGAAACCTTTCAACTGTCCCTCAAGTAGCTAGTCGTATTTAGTCCAAAAGCTCAGTGAGATATGAACGAGCCTTTAAATCACATTAAATGGTAAAGGCCGGGGCTGGAGAGATGGCTCAGTGGTTAAGAGCACTGACTGCTCTTCCAAAGGTCCTGAGTTCAAATCCCAGCAACCACCTGGTGGCTTTCAGCCATCCGTAATGAGATCTGACACCCTCTTCTAGGATGTCTGAAGACAGCTACAGTGTACTTACATATAATAATAAATAAATCTTTTAAAAAGATGGTAAAGGCCACTTACAAAAAAGATTGCATATTCTCCTATTTATAGGAGATATAGATTACTGGTTGTCGAGAAGGGCTATCTTTGGAGGTGATGGAGTAGTACAATGTGGAGTGGTGGGCTGGAGAGATGGCTCAGTCATTAAGAGAATGGACTGCTCTTGCAGAGAACCTGACCTCGGTCCCCAGACCCACGTGAAGTGGCGTGCAACTCCTGCTCCAACGAGTCCGCTGGCATCTGTGTATACCGCATTCCCAGGTGTGATGCATCTCTGTCTATCTACTGTCTGTCTGTCTATCTATCTATCTAATCTATATATCTAACTTATATATCTATATGTCTACACAGGAAACTACTCATAAAATAAAAATAAATAAAACCTTAAAAATACTAATTTACAGTATGTATCTCTATTAGAGATATACAAACTACCTTCGGCACTGAGGGTAGTTAACTTTGAGCTGTTGCTATCTTGGTATCCCTAACTGCTATACACTTCTCAGAAGACAATTTGTAAATGGTGCGGGCACAAAAACGTAGGGGACCCAGAAGACAGAACTGGCCATAATTGAAGGCTAACATGCTTGCCTTCCTCACCACTTACAGACTAGTCTGACACTGGGGGGTGGGGGGTGTGGGAGACTTCAGAAGAACCCCCGCCCCTTTGAGAAGCATGGTTTCTCACTTTCCAAACCAGAGGTGATAATTATTCCTATGTAAACCGGCCATTATTCCCACTGCTTACTGGCTTCCCGCAGAGGCTCAGGGCAGGCATTGTGGGACAGGGTGCAGTGAATTCTCGGGATCCCGCTGAGCACACAGAAGGTTTCTGCCACCACTCTAAGGAGCATGTTCCACAGCCGGCATCCTTTCCAGTTTGGCCAGGACTGCATCTTCGGGCCGCTGGTTTGAATTGTGACAGCTCACTGAGGATGCCCTTCTGTCTCCTAGTTCTCGCTCTGCTTCAGGCTCCCAGTCGCTGTCACAGCGGAGGCTGTGGCATCCTCGCTGAGGGGCGCTGAGCGAGACTGTGTCAGCCCTTGGCGTCAGGCGGTGCTGATGGCCTCCGAGGCTTAGCTCTGCTCCATTGATTAGCTCCCTGGCCCTTTGCCGGGGCACATTTTTTGACTGCACTGAAAAATGCAAACCTTTCTCTTAGCAGTGAAATATTCAAATTCATGTAAGCATCGGTTCAGGCACTAACTAGCTGGAACCAGCGTTGGAGGTGTGGCTGCCAGGGACTCCTGGGAGCTCAGTCTTTCAGTGTGTGAGGGCCTGTTACTGTTGTTACACTGTGTAGGAGCTGGTGATCTGAGGAAGGGCAGAGGTAGGAGGAGCGCTACAAGTTTGAGGTTAGTCTGGTCTATATAGCAAGGCTCAGGGATACAAGCCAGACCCTGCCTTAAAAATTAATTAAGGGCGGGGCGTGGTGGCGCATGCCTGTAATCCTAGCACTTGGGAGGCAGAGGCAGGTGGATTTCTGAGTTCGAGGCCAGCATGGTCTACAGAGTGAGTTCCAGGACAGCCAGGGATATACAGAGAAACCCTATCTCGAAAAACAAAAAAAAAAAAAAAAAAAAACAAAAAAAAAATTAATTAATTAAGGTAAATGAAGTGCATCATGGTTATGCATGCTTTTAATCCCAGCACACAGAGGCAAAGGCAGATCTCTTAAATCCAGGGTCAGCCTGGTCTACAAAGGGAGTTGCAGGACAGCCAAGGCTACACAGAGAAACCCTGTGTCAACAAAACAAAACAAAACAACGACAAAAAAAGATAAATAAAAAGAGGTTGTTTCCTAAAAGGGGTTTTAAGATCTAAGTTTCTTTCATTTTTTTTCCTTTTCTTTTCAAGTGAAAGTTTCTGACTTAGGAAGATTCACATGTGGGTGCGTTGGTACATACAGCCCGATGGACACAGCCCCGAACTGCCCTCACCCCCTTCCTGTCTCCTCCTCACCCACGTGCGCCACGCCCTCCCCAGCCACTGTTATGTCTGCCCACCTGTCCTGCATCTCCATGTCGAACAGACCTGTAGGTCCGGGAAGAAATAAAAGCCATCCAGACCCATTGCTAACGGGGCACTGCCCCCAGCTCCCTCCCCTCCATCCCTCCACCTAGAGGGCCCGATACTAATACTCCGACCTTCACCCCGTGCTGGCTACTGGAACAGCAGGGAGCCTCCCGGTGTGAGGGACAGTGTACTCAAGGAACTGGTTCCAATTAACCTTGGTCTAGTAATTTCCTGGAACATTTCTGGCTTGCTATAGAGTCAACCGAACGGAAGACCGAATCCGCGGCCGGAGTTTTGCCAGCCATATCACCTGGATCAGCGCTCTTTGGCTTCGCTCAGCTGGGGAGACTGAGACCAAGTCAAACCTTACCCGTCAGACTTAGCCTCAGGCTTCTGATTTGCGCTCTCCGTGGGCTGTGCGCACTTCACAGGATCAGCCCGGCTGAGTGGCCGCAGCGGGCCAGGCCCTGGGGCCAGTCCTCGTCCTCAATGCACTGATACTCTCTGGTTCAGCAAACCATCACAGAAACCACTGACTGTTAAGGTCACTACGGGACAAAAAGAAGTCTCCTGAACCAGCCAGCTGGGTGGAAGGGGCAGATGAGGGGGATGAGGGGGCCCCTGTGGAAGGATGCGTTTTTTTTCAGCAAAGTCTGAAGGATGGATAGGAAGGATGGCTTCCAGCAAAGAGGCTGGGAGATGTGGGCAGGAGAGTATTATTTGGGTATAAAGCCTGGACAAGGCACAAAGGGGACAGTAGGGATCAAGGAGGGGGGGGACTGTGGGAGAGAGCAGTTGCCTTGGGAACACCCTACAGATACACCAGCTGTGGGAGCCATGCTGTTACCCTCGAAAATACCTCCGCACTTAGAGGTAGGAAGTACCCACTTAAACACAAAAGTGTAGGGGGCTGGAGAGATGGCTCAGAGGCTAAGAACACTGAGTGCTCTTCCAGAGGTCCTGAGTTCAAGTCCCAGCAACCACATGGTGGCTCACAACCATCCGTAATGGGATCTGATGCTCTTTTCTGGTGTGTCTGAAGACAGCTACGGTGTACTCATATAAAATAAATAAGCCGGGCGTGGTGGCGCACGCCTGTAGTCCCAGCACTTGGGAGGCAGAGGCAGGCAGATTTCTGAGTTCGAGGCCAGCCTGGTCTACAGAGTGAGTTCCAGGACAGCCAGGACTACACAGAGAAACCCTGTCTCAAAACAACAACAACAACAACAAAAAATAAATAAATAAATAAATAAATAAATAAATAAATAAATTCCTTTGATTAAAAAAAAGTGAATCCAGGCACATACCAGTAATCCCTATACTCAGAAGGCTGAGGCAGGAGATCACTTAAAATCCGAGGCCCAGTCAGTTCTCAAAGTCTCATAACTACAATCACAGTGTACTTCAGAAATATGGGGGTCTCCAAGGCACTGTGTGGAGAAGAGCATAACTCAGTGAGCTGAGTTAGAGGAGAATTGATGTTTGGGAACAGGAGCTTTTATTATTTAAAAAAAAGGTTTATTTATTGTTATATGTAAGTACACTGTAGCTGTCTTCAGACACACCAGAAGAAGGCATCAAGTCTTATTACAGATAGTTGTGAGCCACCATGTGGCTGCTGGGATTTGAACTCAGGATCTTGGGAAGAGCAGCCAGTGCTCTTAGCCGCTGAGCCATCTCTCCAGCCCAGGAAGATTCTATAGGAACCAAGAAGATCGATCAGTCATGAGGTTGATACAAAGCAGTAGGGGACACGGTGGTGGGAAGAACAGAATGAGGAGATGCAGGACAGGTGGGCAGACATAACAGTGGCTGGGAAGGGCGTGGCACACGTGGGTGAGGAGGAGACAGGAAGGGGGGTGGGGGCTGTTCGGGGCTGCGTCCATCCGTCCATCCGGCAGGGAATAAAGAAAGCCGGTCAGGAAGCCGGGCGTGGTGGTGCACGCCTGTAATCCCAGCACTCGGGAGGCACAGCACTCGGGAGGCAGAGGCAGGCGGATTTCTGAGTTCAAGGCCAGCCTGGTCTACAGTGTGAGTTCCAGGACAGCCAGGGCTACACAGAGAAACCCTGTCTCAAAAAACCAAAAAAAAAAAAAAAAAAAAGCCGGTCAGGTTTGGAGACATGCTTTGTGAGTCTCATGGCATTATCCGCCCCACCCCCACCCCAAGGGTGAAGAGAGGTTACTACTGTTTGTAGCTTCCAGCAATAGGGTTGCAGCACAGGTCGTATTTGGTCTGCTTGGACCACACAAGGCTGGGGGAAATGGTGGAGAGGATGCGGTGCGGCTGCTGGGCATCCACACAGTTCTGGGCGCACCGCCATGTTTTCTGCTGCAGAGAACCAGGCACCTTTTGGTTCCGTTCTTCCTGGCATGCTTTTGGATTGTAGTCGAGGCAGCAGCCCACTATGGAGTCTTTATTGGCCGGGTTGCCTGCTCTGGACTGGGCTTTGTTCCACTCAGATCATAAATCCAGGCTGATACAACAGCAATCCCTGCAGAGAGGGAAGAGGGGCTCTAGGTTGGGTGAGGTTACAGTTGGTGACAAGAACCTCCCCTCTGGTATTCAGTACATTCAACCTGTTGTGCTAATGGCTCTTCCAATGACACCAGTTTTATTGTTTGTCTGATCTGTGAGCAGCTGATATCACCAGTCATCATAGGCCAGGTTCAACATGTTGACGTTAACCAAAACAGACTGGTGTTTCCCCTTAAAATCCCCTCATTAAAGTAGCCACGAATGGCCATGGTCAGGAGAGACCTATCCCAGGGAGCGGAGTTTGAAGCCTGCTCAGGGATTCCTGCTCAGGGATTCCTGCTCGTTGACTTGGTGTGGAGGGAAATCGTATGCCCTCATAAAGGTCACATGGAATTCTGGGTAGCAGAGGGCTCAGGCGTTTGGTTGGAATACTGAAAGAAAAAGATGAGAAGAAAGGCGACCAGGAAGGTTCCGGAAGAGATGTGCGTACCCCAAGGGGTGTGGGCACAAGCGCTGTCTTTTTGCCAGAGAACAACTAGGATTTTAAAAGAGGCGACTCTCTCTGGAGGTCAGCCTGTGTCAGGGCTTGCAAGCCATCATGACAAGGATGGAGAGGTCAGATCCAGGGCTTCTAAGTTAATGTGAATGCTGAATTCTCTCGGCATAGAGAAAGCCCTGAGACTCAATTAGCCAGCCAGCCAACCACTGGAGGCATGTTGTGTATTTTGGGAAAGTCTTCATTCCTGGATTCTAAAGTTGGCCTGTGGGTTGTTTATTTATTTTTTGGTTTTAATATCTGATCATCTGATACCTCATAACAACTCAGACCAAGAACCTCAAAGAAGGTGTATCAGTGGTACATCACCTCCAGGATCCATTGGTTGGTCCTCCTAAGGTGGTGGGGTGGCTTACTGAAAACCAAGCTTAGTTTCAGTTCAAAGGCAATACAGCAGGATTGGGTACTGCCACCCAGAACACAGGGATAGGTGGCACTGGGTGCCCAATTGGCAGGAGACAGAGGTCCAGGGGTCCAGGGTAGATATACTAAGGTTGGTCTTTCTCACCAGCGTACTCAAAGATTCTCTTGCACCAGATGAAAGGCGACCAGGATAACTAGGATAATCTGCTCAGTACGGTGGCCTAGTGACGCGAGAGAACAGGCCCCGACAGCTTGTGTTGTGACAGAGCATGTCAGCAGAGGTCTCACCTGCTACAGAGGGATGGTTGTGGGTCAAGCCCTCAGGCTAAAGAGCTGTCTGACAACGAGGAAATCTAGAGCAGATGTTAGAGCAAGATAACAGGTGTCCAATTCAGCTTCAGGGCCGGCTTCAGCAGTTGTTTGTCCTAGTGATATTCTGGCACACAGATCTCCCTTCCTTCCTTCCTTCCTTCTTCCTTCCTTCCTTCCTTCCTTCCTTCCTTCCTTCCTTCCTTCCTTCCTCCTCCCTCCCTCCCTCTCTCTCTTTCTTGGTTTTTTCTTTTTCTTTTTATGGTTTTTTCGAGACAGGGTTTCTCTGTGTAGTCCTGGCTGTCCTGGAACTCACTCTGTAGACCAGGCTGACCTCCAACTCAGAAATCCTCCTGCCTCTGCCTCCCAAGTGCTGGGATTAAAGGCGTGCGCCACCACCGCCGCCCGGCCCTCTCTCCTCTCTTTCTTGCTGGATGATGAATCTAACAGCTTTGAAGTCTCAGTGGCAGAATGAACTTCGTGTGGGACATTAATTGCTCAAGATGATGTGAGGAGTGGGGGTGGGGGGGTGGGGTGCGGGAGAGCCTTATCGTGTCCCTGTTGCCCTCTTATTTCAGCGAACACTGTGGTCCGTGGTTCTGTCTGCATCTGCATTCAGGCTGGTGGCACTCTTGCTCCAGTACATGGAGTCTGTTTGGTTAGTGTGGTTCACCACCGCCCAGAAGTCGCAGAAGTTAGCTGGGAAGGGCTAACAGTAGAGGACAGAGCGCAGTTAATATAGTTCCTAGCCTTACACGTTGCAACCAGGCGGGGCAGTTCCCGGAGTCACTCTCAGGGGATCCTGGTGGACCCGGGCACCGACAGCGGAGACTTTGAAAATGGGCCCTGACAAGGGGCCACTCTCCGCCTGGCCTCCCTCCCACGTCTCAAGTCTCTGCCTCGGGCTCTGCTTTTAGGAGGATTAAGACAAAAAGCCAGGAGGAAAAGGCCGGAGTTCACCCTGATACTGATGTGCAGGAGAGATACCCAGTGCTAGCAGGCAGTAGGTGTGTTAGCCCCATGAGTTTCAGAGCTGTGGATTTCTGTATTAGCTTATGATGGTAGTAGCCACACTTTTAGATATGCCAAACTGATCTAAAAGGAGCCAAGGAAGAAAAGCCCTTCTAAGACAGTTGCTTAGCCAGGAGCCATTTTATCACACCGGATAGAGGTGACAACAACGCCTGAGGTACTCACATGTCCTTCTCAGTGTGCGTGCGTGTGTGTGTGTGTGTGTGTGTGTGTGTGTGTGTGTCCATGTATGTGTGTGTCCATGTCCATGTGTGTGTTTGTCCATGTGTGTCTGTGTCTGCACTCTCGCACATATGTTGGGGGCAGGGAGGAAGGATAGGTGCTCCTACTAGTATCTAATGAGGTGAGCCCAGGGTGCTGCTAAGAGCCTATAACTTGCAGGTCAGACCCCACAAGGAAGAACTCCCTAGCCCCAGAGTCAGTGTCATACTACATCTCCAAGGGGATTGCCAAGGAGCAGTAACTAACACCCCTTGTGCACCCAGTCTTCCGAGCTCCTCACCCCGAAACAGGCTTGTCTGAAACCATTGTGGCACATAGTTGACAAGATCGCCTTCTGTAAGAGAGATGCTGTAATAGAAGGCACCATGGGTAACACAATCAAAGTGTACTTTCTTTTTCTTTTTTTTTGGTTTTTTTTCGAGACAGGGTTTTTCTATGTAGTCCTGGCTGTCCTGGAACTCACTCTGTAGACCAGGCTGGCCTCGAACTCAGAAATCCGCCTGCCTCTGCCTCCCAAGTGCTGGAATTACAGGCGTGCGCCACCACGCCCGGCTCAAAGTGTACTTTCTATTAGACAACACACTTCATAGTTGGCTTTAGGGACCTGTACAATTTGTGCCCAGATGCTTTGAAGCTACCCAGCTAAGGCTCCATCTGCAAAGACCACTGTCTGGTCTCCCCGGGTCTTAGCTCTGCCAAGTGTCTGGGTCAGAAAGTCGAAAGGCAGGCGGAGTGAGAGGGGAGAAGGAGGCCCGACTGGTTCTACCTTGCTCTACCCGTCTCCGTGTTTCTAGAGAGCTGGCTCAGAGGCAGAAGGCCCAGCCCTGGGATTGGCCTAGCTGCTCATCGGTCTTGGGATCTCAGACCCCGGGGTCAAGCAAGCAAGACTACGGTGTGTGTGTGTGTGTGTGTGTGTGTGTGTGTGTGTGTGTGTGTGGTGTGTGTGTGTGTGTGTAGATAGAAAGCTAGCGGAAGGGGCCGTGGTCGCCTGCTTCCTAGGAGCTATTTAGTCTGGTCTAGACATCTCATTTCTCCTTTGCAACATGAAAAAGACAGGACCGTAGCATTCCTGCCTGCTGGGTATTCTGCAAGGTAAGTTACACGAGTCTGTTCAACAGGCCAGTCGGCACAGGGGTCTGGGTGAAGATAGAAAGATGGGGGCCCCCCTCAAGGAACTCCCCTCCACCTGGAAAGAAGAAATGAGCCCATTGACCAGCCTGCAGACAAGACCGAGTGTGGTGACCTGGACAGTTTTTTTTTTTTTTTTTGGTTTTTGGAGACAGGGTTTTTCTGTGTAGCCCTAGCTGTCCTGGAACTAGCTCTGTAGACCAGTCTGGCCTTGAACTCAGAAATCCGCCTGCCTCTGCCTCCCAAGTGCTGGGATTAAAGGCGTGCGCCACCACCGCCCGGCATGACCTGGACAGTTTTTATCTTGGAAATCAAAATAAATAAACATTTCGCATCAGTTTGCATCTCTCTGTTGCTGTGAGAAAGACCAGGACCAACAGCAACTGGGGGAGGAAGGGGTTAACTCAGTTTACAGTCCCGGTCCCAGGCAGGAATCGAAGGATAGGCTGCTTTCTGGTTTGCTCCCCATAGTCTGCCCTGCACAACTCAGAACCGCACGTGAAGGGATGTCACTGCCCACGGTGGCCTCAGGGCGAGGTCCTCCTACTTCAGTTACTAATTGAGAAAATGTTCCCCAGGCCTCCCGGGCAAACTGATGGAGTCATTTCCTCTTCCGAAGTTCCCTCTTCTATGTGAGCCTAGCTGTGTCAAGTTAGCAAAGAGCTAACTAGCATACCTTTTATTTTAAAGTGTGTCCAGACCAAGCCCGCCCAGTCAGTCAACAGGTTCTCCAGTGCAGGCGTGAGGATTAAAAAGAAGAAAAGGACAATTCGACGACATGATAGCATGACCCCAGCCAGTTCTGAGGCTGAGGCAGGTTTAGTTTTTCCCAATCGCGTTTAGACCATTTTACTTACAGGGACAAGCAGTACAGCGAGGAACTAGCAAGGTAATAAACCAAGTCCTGTGACTGTCGTTTCTAGGGGCTGGTCAGGATGACCAGAATACCCGAGCTCACTTCCTTGTCCAAGCCCAAATCCCGATTCTTGCCTGAAGCCTACTTCTTTCGTTCCACCCTAAGATTAAAATCCTGCCTGAACCTACTTCCCTATAATAGCCTGAAATTAGATTCCTGCCTGAACTTACTTCCTTGTCATGGCCTAATGTCAGCTAATGTCAGATTCCTGCCTGAAGCCCATTTCCTTGTCCTTGGCCAATGTCAGAGTCTGGCCTAGAGGTCCTCCCAAAAGGCTCTCCACAGTCTTTCTTTCTTTCTTTCTTTCTTTCTTTCTTTCTTTCTTTCTTCCTTCCTTCCTTCCTTCCTTCCTTCCTCCCTCCCTCCCTCCCTCCCTCCCTCCCTCCCTCTCTCTCTTTTCCTCCTCCTCCTCCTCCTCCTCCTCCTCCTCCTCCTCCTCCTCCTCCTCCTCCTCCTCCTCCTCCTCCTCCTCCTCCTCCTCCTCCTCCTCCTCCTCCTCCTCCTCCTCCTCCTCCTCCTCCTCCTCCTCCTCCTCCTCCTCCTCCTCCTCCTCCTCCTCCTCCTCCTTTTAAATTGACATTCTGCCTTAAAGAAATTGTTGCGGTTTTCCCAAGCCCAGATGACGCAGGGCCTTCCCATGTCACAGCTCTGCTGCAATGTCACTGCTGCCCAGCAGAGGGCGACTTCGCTCTTCGCAGCTCCTGCAGAGCAGGGACCTGGCCGGCTTCTGTGCAGACTTGGAGGTTTTAGTTTAATAAGTGATCTTTGCAAACTCTCTGCCATAGTAAGACATGCAGATCTCGATGCGCTTTGGGCTTAAGCTCATCTGCGTTTGGTGAAGTAATGTTGCTTACTGTCCTCTGCTCTCCAGACTTTCTGAGACTTATTTATTTAAAAAAAAAATACTGCTTACACCCACCTGGCTGATCTGATAGGCCATGGAGAGAAACCTGTGTTCTGAGACCCAGTGGGAATCTAGGCTGAGGAAGAAGGGAAGGGTGTGCTTTGGGGACATAGGCTCAATCCCATGATGCCTCTGTTCAACTAGGGCCTTCCTGCATGATTCACTGCCTTAACCCAGTGTCAAGGTTCTCTTGACTGTGACACGGAGTGCCATCGCCTGCTTACAGGGAGTGGATGAGGATCACAGGAGCCCTGTATGTGAAGTGCCGAGAGGACAGGGTCCAATCTCTGAAGGCACTTCAGAGTGATCAGGAGGAGACTTTCAGTCAGGGGCACTGTCGTGGCTTGAATATGCCTGGCCTTTGATGGCCTCTTCCAGTGTGTTTGAAGAGAGTGACAGTGTACGCACATATATAAAATAAATAATTAAATATAAAAAAGAAAGAAACTGAACTAGGAGACCAGGCACCTGAGTGCGAATCCTGACGAGACCCTTCCTGCCGGTGTGAACGCCCGCTAGCTCCCTTCACACCGGCTTCTGTGGAATTGCTGGGGTGCAGGTTGCAATCTCCACCCCAGATTGCCTGTTGGGGCAACAGGCCAGGAAAGGCTAAGCTAGAATGTTCGAAGCTTAGCATAGCAGGAGATGACACTGGGGGGTGGAGCAGTGTGCGAGGGCGGGGCGGAGGCGGGGCGGAGGCGGGACGGAGGCGGGACGAGGTTAAACCCCTAGAGATCCCTGGATTAAGGGGCTTTAGAAGCCAAGGGACTGGTGTTGGGGAGCCCCCTTAGGGTATGCGTGGAGAAGAGCAGGAGCATGTGACCCAGAAGGGTGAGTCCAGCAGGGGGTGTGACCGTGCCTGCCAGTCACAGGGTCACTGAAGACAGCTGAAATGGTAAAGGGGAGCTTGGACAGACTGCTGTGGAGGGCAACGGAGAGGACGGAGAGGCCAGTGACCTTGCCCTCAGCTGGGGAGCAACCTGGACGCCCAGTCCCAGCACCAGGCTTCTCCAGTTTGCTCTTTCATTTCCCCCGAGGCTGGGACTGAGGCACACTGAGCCAGATCCTCCTGCCCCACTTCCTGGAAACTGTTCTGGAGTAATCTGGGCTTGGGGTTGAAGGCTGTGAAGGCCTGTGCAGGCAGGATTCCTTCTTGCCACTTGAATGTCATTTGAATCTGTGGATTCTCCAGGTTCTCCTTCCCTACTTGATAGAATCCTGCCATCAGTCACCTGTTCCTCCACACACAAGGCAAGCCTCTCCTAGAAGCTCTCCTGACTGGCGATCCTTCTAGAAATGAAAAGCAGTGACCCGGGTGGCACCGGGGTGGCACCGGGTGGTACTTTAGACTGGCTGTCCCTGTGCCTGTGGTAGCAGAGATGTTGGATACTGGAAGCTGGCAAGGGCCTGCTAGGTCACTGCCCCTCCCTAGACGCCTGGCCCAGTGTTTTGTCAGGCAGAAGCCGTGTGAGGTCCCCAGACTGGGTTGGTAGGGATGCAGAATTCAATTACTAGCCTGGAAGGCCGCAGTGAGTATTAGATTATCAGAATTGTCTGCTGGGCCTTGGCCCTCAGGGCTCTGCAGGCGGAACAGAAGGTAAAATCTGGTTGCTGTGTCATCCTCCCAGGTGCCAGGGGCTGGGCACAACCCGACAGTTCCTCTCTGAACTGGTGGGGGGTGGAGGCTCGACTGGGCTGGGTCTTCTCTGAGGCCCTGTCAGTTTCTCCTGGTGTCAGGAGGTGGAGGGTATCGCCACAGTTTACATGGAGGCAGGAACTGGACCAATAGTCAAGACAAGCCACAGGGGAACCCGCTTACTGTGGCCCATGGCCTCGCTGGCCCGCACAGGATATACCAGAGATACTAAGCTGAAAGTCCAGATGAGGAGTTGGGTGAAGAGTAAGAAACGGGGCTTTGCACAGTAAAACCCAGGCTTATAACCAAGGCTCGGCCTCTGCATGCTGCTGGGTACAAGTTGCTAAGCAACACAGGGACCAGAACCTCTGGACATCTGTCCACCCCTTAGCCAGCATAGGTGACAGTGGAAACTGATGCCAACTGACTAGAACTTTAGTTACCCATGACCGTGACAGTGAGTGAACCAGGAGCCTGGCCACGGTAGCTTGGGTCTGGTGTGCGTGTCTCCGCCCCTTGTGGCTGCTGCTGTTCTGTTCTCCGTGTGAGATGAGGCCGCTGGCTCGTCCTGAGGGGGGAGATAGTACTGGGAGGGGTGGGCCAGAGAAAAGCAGAGGGACGATGCGGCCAGAGGGAGCAACATGTCCTGGTTTCCAAACCGAGAAGGACCCAGCTTTTGGCACGTTAGCTTAATGCCACTCAACAGCACTCTGGAATTATTAAACAGATGGCCTGTGAGCTCGTTACAAAGAACATGCTCGTTCCGGAATAGTTCATTAAGTCGTGGCAAGCCGTACCCAGTGTGTTTTGTTACCGGAGGATCCCCCCTTCCGCAGCACACACACTTTTCAACATAGTTATGGCCAGCCAGGGAAAGCAAAGGTTCTTTGGCAAGCCACCGCGTAGTTTTCCAGGCTGCCTGTGTACACATGAGACAGAGGTGCGCAGGGGGATCGCCACTGTCACTGTGGCCTTTGGAGCTTGGGGCCAGGCACCAAAGTCAGAGGGAAGCAGTGCGCAGTGGACAGGAACGTTCTGGTGAGTGCAGCGGGGGCTCTGCTCATAGGAGATGCATTCTGAGGCAGCCAGGGACCCCCGTGACTGTCGAGTACCAAGTCCTGAATATGTTTCTTCCTGTATCCATATGCTTATGGTAGATCTCTCTCTCTCTCTCTCTCTCTCTCTCTCTCTCTCTCTCTCTTTGGTGCAGGTAATTGAAACCGGGTCTTGTGCACACCAAGCAACACCCCCAGTCCCATGATAAAGTTTAATTTAATTTATAAATTAGGTACAATAAGAGAGTAACGAGAATCCTGTTGATGAAATGGAAAAGAAACAACTGTGTACTCTATGGCAAGAGCCACTCATAATTCCTGAATTATGTGTGCATAGTTCCATTAGACTGAGGTCAGGTACAGGTTGAGGCCTCAAGTTAGCAGTGACTACGGTCATCAGGGGTACTTATAAATTTAGCTGCTTAATACAGGTATGGTGGCATGTACCAATCAATAATCCACCACTCTGGAGGCTGATACAGGAGGATTATGAGTTCAAGGTGGAGGTAGGCTACATAGTAAGACCCTGACTCATTAAAACCCTTTTTAAAGTGTTTAAGAGCAAATATAGCACAATGGGGAAGCAATTGCTTATTAAATGATGGACGTAGTATAAGCTTGTGGAAAAATTGGGGAAGTACAGATCATAAAGCTATAACTAAGAGACACCTGCAGTTCTCCTCAGTGGACACAGGTTGATTGATACAGTGTAGCCAAATGCAATAGCAGTAAGGGCCGATCAGATGACATTTAAAATGGTGAGGGAGTCCAGAGTTGGTAAACCTAGAAAAGAACTGTGAGTCACGGAGGCATTGGCAGGGAGAGACCTTAGGGCCAGCCATCCTATTCTGAAGGACAGCACTAGAAGACAGGCTCCCAGGAGTGGCTAAATTCAGCTCATGGAATAGGAAAGCAGCTGGTTAGTGGGAGGGGCTGCCTGGGGGTGGAGCTGTTGAGGGTGGGTGGGGCTGTTGTGGTGGGAGGGGCTGTCTGGAGAGGGTGGAGTTGTTGAGGGGGCGGGGCTGTCTGGAGGAGGTGGGGCTGTCTGGGGGTGGAGCTGTCGGGGTGGGGCTGTTGGGGTGGGAGGGGCTGCCAGGGGTGGAGCTGTTGGGGTGCTTAAGCAGAAGTTGCTCCTTATCTCTCTCCTGGGAATCTCAACTCACATTCCCTATCTGACTCTAAGGCCTGTGTATCTGTAGATGAAGACACAGGCCGGAAGAGCTAGGTTCCCCGCTACCACCGAGGCCAAGGAACAGGTCGTAAAACTGCACGCTCTCGATTTTTCTAAGTGACATACAGCTGAGTCTATTTGCATTGAAAAGAGACGGCAAGAAAATGATTGTTAAGGCTCCTACCGCGGCAGACGTCATAGGACTGTTTTGATTTCTCCAGCTTTTCAACAATCGATTTCCTTTCAAATCCAATAAACGTCTCGTCTCGTTAAAGTCGAGGTGTCTCCCACGTGCTCGAGGATGCTTTCTTTACTGACTGTAGGCGAGGGTGTGGAAGGAAGGAGAGTTTTCTAGGTAGATCTTTGCGCTGTGGGGGTCTTGAGAGTCAGGTAGATCCCTTTAGAGTTGGGCATTCCACTGGTAACTAGTGACCTTGTTTGCCCAACCAACGGATGGTAACATGGCTATCAGGACAGTCGGCTCCCTGGGATTCAGTCCTGGCGCCGTCCAGTGTCCACCCTCATTCACGGGAGTGTGGCCCTGGCTCTGTCTCGGTGCTCCTAGGTCATGGTCTTTCCTAGTGCACTGTCTGTCCCCCAAACCCTCTGTGCTCCTGCTGACCAGGACCGTAATCCTCATCAAGTGACTGGAGTGGCCGACAGGTAGGGGGTGTCTTGCCTTCGAGGCCAGTGTGAATGTGGGCACAGTTATCTCTGTTATCTGCAGATCCGGGGGACTGAACGGAACACTAGAAGCAGGCACAGTAGCTTCCTGATGGTCACAGGGGCTGCCTATGTGTGGACTCCCGTGCCTCTCAGTGCTGATGCTTGTGTGACGTCAGAAGCGCTCTCCCTGCCTGCCTGGCCTTCAGGATAGCCTGTCTGGGAGCATGTCTTACTCTTGTAAACAGCAGACCCCTGGACGCCGTTTAACACAGCACACTGGCTGATCGGCCGAGCCGTAGCTCTCAGGGAGCCCCTTGCCCTCTGTGCTGCGGTGTTCATGGTCTGCCTCTCAGCGAGCAACCCTGTGCTGCCCCGCCTGGGCGTGGCGTCTTCTGCCAGCACACTCTTCCTTGTTTGCCTGAGATGCCCCTCCCAGGAGGGCTGTCTTCAGGACAACCCATCCCACCTTTCATGTCCCTGTTGAGGGGGGGGTGTCTCAGCTCCTGCTGGTTTTTTTTTTTTAAAGATTTATTTATCTTATGTATGTGAGTACACTCTTCTGCCGCTGTCTTCAGACACACCAGAAGAGGGCATCGGATCCCATTACAGATGGCAGTGAGCCACCATGTGGTTGCTGGGATTTGAACTCAGGACCTCTGGAAGAGCAGTCAGTGCTCTTAACCGCTGAGCCATCTCTCCAGCCCCTCATTCTGGGTTTTTATGTCTATTGTCAGTGTAGGTGCCACCAGTACCTCGTCTTAGTGTCTACTCCTGGAGCTGTGGCAAAAATACTCTTAACAGAAGCACCTTAAGAGAGAAAGGGTTTGCTTCAGCTCAGGGTTCAAGGTATAGTCCATCGGGGCAGGGAGTCAGGGCAGGGAGTCAGGGCAGCAGGGTCAGAGCATAGCCACCGCTGGGAAACGGCGCATGCGTGCAAGCGCTCAGATTACCTTCTTCATTTTATGGTCCAGGATGCCCTGCCCGGGGAATGGCCCCAGCCATGGGGAAGATGTATCTCCCCACATCAATAAACAAAATCGAAGTGATTTCCCCACAGGCATATCCACAGGCGCAGCTCTCTGGGGATTCTGGATTCTGCCCTCTTAACTTTTAACCCCATTTGACAGGGTTTGCCGCTCGGGACGCTGGGGAGTGTCACGGCGCAGCTGCACTGGGCCCAGGACTCCTGAGCTTTCTGCTCTTCTGTACTTCACCAGATATGTTTGTCCCTTTCACCAAAACGAAAACGTATTGATGTGGTGCAGCTCAGGAGTATGTGTGAGGGTCCGGCTTCAACCTTTAGCACCAAACCCAAAGCCAACAAACAAACAAACAAACAAACAAACAGAAAAAAAAAAACCTGAAATGCGAACCATGGAGCCCGTCCGTACGCCTGATGGTGTCTGTGCTGTAAGAGCCTGACAGATGGACGGCGAGAGGTAGGTTTAATATTAGAGGCCCCTCACTTTGTAGGGCTCATTGAGAGAGGCCCAGAAACACGTGGGCGCGCGCGCGCGCACACACACACACACACACACACACATACACACAAGTGCACACACACTTCCATAAAGTTTATAAAGGATCATTTTGAGTGATCAGTGTGGGTTTTATTGCTGTGAAGATAAACCATGACCACAGCAAAACTGATAAAGGCGGAACCCTGAGTTGGGGCTGGCGTACAGGTTCAGAGGTTCAGTCCGTTGTCATCATGGTGGAAAGCATGGCAGTGTCCAGGCAGACATGGTGCTGGAGGAGCCAAGAGTTCCACATCTTCATCCAAAGACCACAAGAGGCAGTCTTCCTCCGGAGGCCCGGAAGACTGAGATTGCACACTGGGTGGAGCTTAGCCCAGGAGTCCATGACGCCTGCCTACACAGTGCTGCGGGCTTCCTCCAGCAGGCCACGCCCACTCCGATAAGGCCACACCTCCTAATAGTGTCACTTCCTATGGCCAAGCATTCAAATACATGAATCTGTAGGGTCAAACCTATTTGAATCACCACTGATCTATCTTCCCTCTGATGGTGTCTCTCCTATGTCCTTTCTTGTGACAGATGGTGTTGGAATGGCGCTGGGGATCTGGGGATCTGTCTGGGGAAAGCTGAACTGGGGGTATGTGTAGTTAGGGTTAAGCTGGGGCTGCTTGTGCGGTTTTAGTCAGTTAGCTCACCGCTAGTTATGTTTCTCGTTGCTGTGGCAGACTTCCTGGCCAAAGTGACTTAAGGAAGGAAGATTTAATCACAGCCAGAGAGTCCAGCCCTCAGGTGGGGAAGGCAGGACAGCAGAGGCTCCGATGAGCTGATACAGTTGTATCCACACTAGGGAAGCAGAGGGGGATGGGTGCAGCTGTCTGCTTGTGGGATAGCACTGCTCGCTGCTTGTACTTAGTGCATGTCTCTTCTTCTCGTTTTCTTCTCTCTGACAACACTCTCACGCTAAGCATGTGGTATCTATGGCTGCCTGTGATCCTACGGCAAGCCGTTGGGGGAAAAAAAAAACTCATTGCCGCCATTTTCCAATGTGCAGGTCCTAGGGCACTGGACACAGCAGCAGGGGCCAGAAGTTCAATCCTTGCTATCCTGACCCTCTGTGCCTACTGCCCCCACACTTCATGGGGTTTGGGGTAACCGGTTCTACGGCCACATCTACACTCTTCTCTTAACCTTGGAAGTGATCCTTTGGGCTGGGGACTGGTTGGAAGGCAGCATCAGCCCGGCAGCTGACCCCATTTGAGCAGTAGGCAACCTCTGGATGTGAGGAGGACTGAAGCCATTCCTCCTTGCGTCTGATGGACACAGGCCTGGGCTTGGCAGTCCTCGGGGGTGGTGGGGAATAGCTGCAGGACCATATATGAGGCCTCATGCCGTGCAGTCTATGCTAATATACTGTTGGGGCAGGGGGAAGGCCAGGTAGGTGCCTCTTCGTGTTTCCCAGAAAATCCGATATGCATCCATTGTCTTAGGAATCCTGGAAAGTCTAGAGACTTGACTCTGGGCGAGTCATTTAACCCTGCTTATCTACAAAGCAGAAATGGAAGCCCTCGGCTGCGGTGGCGTCATGCTCGGAGCGCAGATCGGACACCTGCCACCCAGGACTGCTAGCCACTGCTGCTGCGCCCGCCCTGTGCTGATGGTAGACAAGGGATGAGAGGAAGGAACGGCCTCCATTTGGCTTGTCTGGCTGGGGCACCCTCCCTCCGCTCAGTCAATGAATGGACAGAGAGGCTCCTCCGTGAAATCCAGCCTGGCCAGATCTGCTTTCAGCCGAGCTGGGGACCACCCTCCTTTGTCTAGGATCTGGGAAGACGGTTTGGGGAACTGGAGTGTCTGGAACCGTGCCTGCCTGTCTGCTCTTGAGGCTGCCCCGTGAAGAAAACCTTTCCTTTTTAGGATAAACACGTGGGAACCAGGGACCAGAGTAGGCAGCCGGGCACGGTCAGGGAGCTGGGGCTAGCGAGCGGGAAGGTGGTTCTAGGCTCTCTTTCTTACCTTATCCGGCCTTGACGCCTCTAATGCTGGACCTCTCCTGCTTTCAAAAGCTCCTCCAGCTCAGGCCTCCTGGGTTAAGTAGACTCACTTTCACCAATGTGCCGAGGATGGAGAGATTTGTGCTTAACGGGGCAATTCCTTGTGGCAGCTCAGGCTGGAGTGCAGGGAACTTGGCATCCTCCTGTGGGCGCCTGAGGCTGAGAAAGCACAGGAGAGAGGGAGAGGGAGAGGGGGAGAGAGACAGTCACAGACACAGAGACAGAGACACAGAGAGAGACAGAGACAGTCACAGAGACAGAAAGACAGAGAGAGAGAGAGTGAGAGAGAGAGAGAGAGAGAGATCTGGGTGTAAATGGCATCTTGTCAGCTATGGGACCCCAAGCAGGCCTATCGTCTTCCCTATCCCGTTCCCTAGGCTACCGCCACCACCCTCCCGCTAGCCTTGGAGCTAGGAAGGCTGGGCAGCATTTGAACTCAGATCTCTCCTCCAAAATTGCTGCTGAGCCTTGGGCAGTGGCAGTGGGGATTCACAAGGAGTCCTGTAGGCCTGCTTCCCACCTCAGGCTTGGCATAGGCTTGGTGCCGAACCATCTCTGCCCCAAACATAGGGTGTGTGCAGTCTTCTGTGTAGGTTTTCTGTTCCTTGGTCCTGGAAGCTTGGGAGGGAAGAATGAAAACGAAGCGCTTATGTTTTGTTTTGTTTTGTTTTGTTTTGTTTTGTTTTGTTTTGTTTTGTTTTTTTAGTTCTGTCTGCACAGCCCAGGCTGGTCTCAAAGCTGCAACCCTCCAGTTTTCTTCTGCCTGTCAGAGAATTCAGGCCTCTGCTGCCACCCCAGGCACCACCGAAGATCTCTCTCCCAGAGCTGGCTGAGCTCATGAGATAAGCTGCCATCCCATATTATCCGCCATCTCTTGAGATGCTCGTTATGACCCTCCCCCATCTCTCCAGCCCCTAAAGGCATTGGGATGCCTCTGGAGTCGACTCAGCCAGATGAGGTCAGTCCCTGTGTGGACAGAGAGCCACAGCAACATGGTGGGGTCCGCCTGGACCGAGGGAAGCAGGTTTTAGGGCGGCGACTCTCGGTTTCAGACAACCTAGCCCCTGTATCCTCATATGTCCTGCGCTGGACGCCTCCGTGCCGAATCCTCAGACGGCTGATGCCCAGGCTGCTGTCCTGCCTCTCCACACCCACAGTCAAAAGTAACAGGTTTGATGTATGCATGGCCACATGGAGTTGCTTAAAACAGCGTCAGAGAAAACACGCAGCGGGAGATCCACCGTGAGTGATCCCTTCACATTCATTAAGCGAGAGCGTGCACTTAGAGAATCTATTAGAACGGCATGCAAGGAGGGAGAGGAGGGAGCAGGCGGAGGGTCAGAGAAGATGACGAGGAGAGTGAGAAGGAACGGAGGGTTTGCCTCACAAGCCGTGAATTATTTCTAGGAGTAAAATATGGATTTATCCAATATATGTAGACATGCATAAAGTCTATACAAACATGGGAGATTATAGCTAAATCTAGTAGTGTACACCTGTATATACTCAGAACCCAAGAGCTGAGGCTAGAGAATCACGAGCTGGAGTCCAGCCTTGGCTACATAGCGAAACTTTCAGAACAGGTGTATGAGGGGGATGGAGAAAATGCTCAACGGTCAAAATACGTGTGGGGATTCCTGTCAATATAAGACCCCCTCAAGCCAGGACATTGCCCGGTTTGCGTGCTCGGCTGTTATCTTTATTTATTTTTGATACAGGGAACCCAAGCTGACTTCAGCCTTGCTATAACGCCAAGATGGGCCTCGAGTCCATCGTCTCGCTTTCACCTCCTAGGCTGCGCCACCCCGCCTGGTTATCCTCTCTATTATAAAGATCATTTCGAGGTCTGCACCATCGAGGCCAAAGAGGATGCAATAGTCTCTCTGGAATGTTGGAGAGATGGCTGAGTAGCCAAGAGAACTCGTTGCTCTTGCGGAGGACCTGGGTCTGATTATCAGCCCGCATGGCAGCCAACCACTGCCTGTTATTCCAGTTCCAGGGGGATCTGGTGCCTCCCCACCTCCAGGAACCAGCACGCATGGAGTGCACATACAGGCTGCAGGCAAAGCACTCATATGCATAAAATAAAAGATGTCTACAAAAAAAGGACAGAAATACAAAAGCAAGTACTTCCAGGAGGGAAAGGAGAGAGAATAGAGGGAGGGAGAGAGGAAGAAAGGGAGGGAGGGAGGGAGGAAGAAAGGGAGGAAGGAAGGGAGGGGGGAGGGAGGAAGGAAGGGAGGGAGAGAGGGAGGGAGGAAGAAAGGGAGGAAGGAAGGGAGGGGGGAGGGAGGAAGGAAGGAAGGAAAGAAGGATAGATGGAAGGAAGGAAGAGAACATTGGGAGTCTCAACCCTACATGATCAATAGTGTGCCCGTGACCCCTGGGTTTATGACTGGCTGCCTTGGGCTCTTGTGTCATCTCTTCTCTGACTTTCTAAGCTGTGAGCATTCTGGCATTGCATCTATAAAATAGTTCCAAGATGGTCCTTGCACAATTCACAGCAAAAAGTAAAAAAAAAAAAAAAAAAAAAAAAAAAAGAGATCCTGAGGCCTGGAGAGATGGACCAGTGGTTAAGAGTGCATACAGTTCTTGTAGAATATCCAAGTTTAGTTCCTGGCACCTATGTGGGGTAGCACTCAGCTGTTTGTAACTCCAGCTGCAGGGCATTTGATGCCTTAAGCCTCGGTGGGTACCTACATTCATGTACACATACCTATACAGACACTACACATACACTTCTGTGTATGTTTAAAAATATGAAAGAAGTCTTTAACTAAGAAAAAACCTAGATACTTACTGGTTAATGTTTGTCAGTTTGACCCAAACTATAGTCACTTGGGAAGAGAAAACCTCAAATGAGGAACTACTTCATCACATTGACCTGGCAAGTCTGTGGCACATCTTCATTAATGATTAATGTGGCCCTGCCCGCTGTGGGCAGGGCGTGGTGGCGCACGCCTGTAATCCCAGCACTTGGGAGGCAGAGGCAGGCGGATTTCTGAGTTCAAGGCCAGCCTGGTCTACAGAGTGAGTTCCAGGACAGCCAGGACTACACAGAGAAACCCTGTCTCGAAAACAAAAACAAACAAACAACAACAACAACAACAACAAAAAAAGCAGGCTGAGCAAGCCATGAGGAGTAAGCAAGCAAGCCAGTAAGCAGCATCCCTCCATGGGCCCTCCATCAGCTCCTGCCTCCAGGTCTCTGCTCTGACTTCTCTCAGTGATGGACAGTTACCAGGAAGCATAAGCTGAAATAAACCCTTCCTTCCCCAAGTTACTTTTGGTCAGTGTTTTATCATAGCAACAGAGAAGCAAATGAGGACAGAATCCTATACAAAAATATGCAAAAGATAAGAACAGATAATTCGCACAAAGAGAAAACCAGCACAAAAATAGCTCTCTAGCAAAGGAAAAGAAACTCAACATTACCCATGCTGACAGAAATACTAATTATAAGAGCCAGATGCAGAGGCAACGTGGAAGATTGAGGCACAGGATTTGGAGTTTGAATGCTCCATGGATGACTTGAGGAAGTTATATTACAACTACAGCTCCTTGCTACCGAGATATAACACTGGTACTATCCCAGCCACAAATGTTCCAAACAGCTTGTGTCTGTATTTTGTGGTCACAAGCCTCAGTTAACTCTAACAGCCATTTCCCCCTAAAGCCTGTGATTGGTGGAGGCACAATCCCTCATTTGCATGAAGAGCCACACATACTGATTGGTGCAGACACACTCCTCAGCCCCTTACCCAGCAGAAGGCTTTTGATTGGTGCAAGTACAATCCCTCATTTGCATGAAGAGCTCTGCCTCCTGATTGGTGTAAACACTGACTGTGACCTCACCTCCTATGGTGGTTAATGTTAATTATCAGTTCTACGGGAGATTAGAATCATCTTGGAGAAGGGCCTCTGGGCCTGCTTATAGGGGATTATTTTACACTAATTGAGATGGGAAAACCCACCTATTATAGGAAGGGAATCCTGGACTTCGAAATAGAGCAACTGAGCTGAGAACATATTCATCCCTTTCTGAGTTACAACCGCAGAACCCCCTCAGGCTGCTGCTGTTGTGGTGTCCCTGGTATGGTGGACTGTAGCCTGCAGCCTGGCACTGGAAGCCAGAACAAACCCTTTCTACCTAAAGTTGAATACATCATAGTGTTTTCATCACAGGACATAAAAGTAACGGAGACATCTTCCTTTCTGACTGTATAACCAAACAGGTTGTTGGGTTCCTTTCTGAATCAGCCAGAAGACACCCTCTTGGTCTATCTCCTAGTGTTACACAACATTAAGCCTAGTGAAGAGGCTTCTCTCCAGGGACAGCCTTGCCTCCTGTGGTCATTATTGGCAGCATGGGTCGAGCAAACAGGCAACAGTAGGAGGGGACAGCTGAAGCAGCCTGGGTAGGGGCAGTGAATCTCCAAGCCTTAAGAGTTGAGGGTTTCAATAGCAAGGGCTGCCCACTGCTGCTGCCCACTGCCGTGGGGCTGTAACAGCTGCTGGGTGCTGGGGCTGCTGGGAATTAAGACCCAGAGCCATAAGCTTTCAGCCAGTGGAGACCGGCTTGTAAAGCCTGAGGCAATAAGCCTTCTCCTGGGGCTTAGTACTTTAAGCTCTGGGTCTGCAAGACCTCCCCCTGCACCTTGGGAATCCATGGATCAGAGATTGCTGACACCAGAGGAGCCTGTCTTGCCTCCTCCTCAGGATTTTATCCGGGTAGACTGACATGCTTCGGTCTACCCTGATGGCTTGGGTGCTACTTGGAGGAACTGCAGACAGTGAAGGCCGAGATTATGAGTCGGTCACGGGACTGGTGAGTATAATCCCCTGGCGAAGTAAGAGTTCTCGTGAAAGATAATCTCAAAGCCTGTGAATGCAACCTTACTTGTAAGATATTCTAAGACTTGTAGACATGACAAAGTGAAGGTGACTTGGTCCTGGATTCCCCAAGCAGGCTCTGAATCTGATGACAACTGTCCTCATAGAGACAGAAGGAAATAGGTTTTCCTGGAGGCACAAGAAGACACGTGACCACCGAGGCAGAGTTTGGAGTGAGGTGGACACAAGCCTGTGAACACCTGGAGCCGCTGGGAAGCTGATAGAAGCCAGGAAAGTACAGAGTGATTGAGTAAGACACCTGGACGTTGACCTCTGACCTCCACACAAACATGCAAACATGTATGTGTGCACGCATGCTTACACATACACAGACATATAAAATAAAATACAATCTCATTGCCTCTTGGTTTGACACTTCCTCTCCCAGAACCGTGGGAGGATACACTTCTGCTTTGTAGAACGCCACACGTGTGGTAATTTGTTCCGGCAGTCCTGGGGACTGAATTCTGTGGCACTCTCCCCGGTGGCCCATTCCTCCCAGGAACCCTCTGGAATGCTATCCATCTGTCACAGACGTCCCCTGACAACTCCTACCCCTGGTCCCTCTGGTGTTGGACTGTCAGCTGAGGAGTGTCCCTCCATGAGTGCTCACCTCAGCCTCTGCCCTCACCCCAACCCCAGCAGCCAAGCATTGGTGGGTGGCTGACATAGAGTGGGGAAGAGGCCTAATCCTCTTCGGCTAGGGGAGCATCTGGCCCAGGACACAAGAGGCTGTGGCAAGCTGGGCCAGCAGAACTGGCCAGGAGCCAAAGGGGTGAGGAGCCCAGGGAGGGGAAGTCAGAGGGCCGGAAGTTCCCTGTTATCATTTTAAAGATCATTATCCTCTAATAAAGAGTTCAAACCTGGGCTCTATTGAACTTCCTTCTGGTGATGCAGGAAGAAGCACCTCAGTGTCTATGCTCAGGACGTGGTACCCCAGAGTCCCTGTATCCCCATCACATTCCCCAGCACCTCATAAGACCTTTTGACTAACGTCTATTAGTCAGGATCTCTAAAGGAACAGAGCTAATAGAATATACAGCGTGTGTGTGTGTGTGTGTGTGTGTGTGTGTGTGTCCTTACGTACCAGTGAAGGCCTGGAGGATCCCTGGAGAACTATAGGCCTTCAGTCTATGTTGAAAGCTCAGCTTGGCATTCCAGGGTTACCCATGGCAGTCAGCAAGGGGACCTAAAGCTGCCTACTTTTGCCAATTTAACTCTTTCTTTACCTTTTTGCTATCCTGTGGCAATCTAATCCTTTGCCATTCTTGTGGCCAAAAGCTCAAGGCCTGTTGCAATTTAACTCCTGCTGATAGCAGCAGGGGATTAAGAAAAAAAGGCTTACTTGGGATTTTTTTCTCTCTGGTTCCAGGGCCCATTCCTGACCAGGTGAGAAGCTCAGAGTTTTTAACTCTTTGTGAACCAGAGAGAAGAGAAAAGGAAGAAAGTCAGGTGCACATACACATACACACACACACACACACACTGGACAGGCCTGCCTATCTATTTCATCAATTTTATAAGTACACATGCATACTTATATAGATATACCTACATACTTATGTATGTACATACATATGGTCAGACATATATTTACATATATATACACATATACACACACACATGTACACACACACACATATACATACAGATTTGGTAGATGAAGCAGAGCCTCAAAAACCACACTTTATTTCTTTTCTATGGCAATTTATACCTTCTTAGACAAAAATTCTTTTTTTTTTTGAGACAGGGTTTCTCTGTGTAGCCCTGGCTGTCCTGGAACTCACTCTGTAGACCAGGCTGGCCTCGAACTCAGAAATCCGCCTGCCTCTGCCTCCCAAGTGCTGGGATTAAAGGCGTGTGCCACCACCGCCCGGCCCAAAAATTCTTTATAAAATTACCTTATAGATAAAAGGGGAGTTACAGAAGGATGTCGATAGTAAGTACAAAGCAGTGGTCCATTCTGTAAGCTCATTATAAGTTCACAGTAACAGTTTCACATGGCCTTGCTTTATCATGGCGCATACCCGTGGCCTCCTCTTTAGACCTGACCTAGAATTAATACTTTTTCTGGATCACAAATCTGTCCCAAGCCTATTCTCTTCCTAGTGCCATTTATGAAAGTTCATGTATTCCTTACTATACAGCCTTTTTTTTTTTTCTTTTTTTCTTTTCAAGATAGAGTTTCTCTGTGTAGCTCTGGCTGTCTTGGAACTCACTTGGTAGACCAGGCTGGCCTCGAACTCAGAAATCCACCTGCCTCTGCCTCCCAAGTGCTAGGATTAAAGGCGTGCGCCACCACCGCCCGGCTGCACATTCTATTCTTTTTTTTTTTTTTTTTTTTTAATCATTTTTTTTATTTTCTATATTCTTTGTTTACATTCCAAAGGCTTTCCCCTTTCCCAGGTACCCCCCACCTGCACATTCTATTCTTGATTCTAACTTTATTACATCTTTCTGCCAAAACAACTAAAACCACCTCTTTAAGCTTTCTTCCTAAAATTGTTTGAATCAAATCAGGAATTCTGTAAAGTCATTAATTAATCTAAACAGCATTAACTCATGAACGTTCATCTTCATGCTGATCTGCCAGAAATTTGTACAGTGGTGTGGGCTGATGCCCAGGAATCATTGGGCCATGTAAAAGTGGCAGGAAAAGCACATCAGCAGTGAGAAGCAATCCTGGGCCGAAGTCTTTGGGCTGTGGCTCTCCAGAGTGCATCCACAGCAGCCGTGCAAGGCGGTGTGCCATCTCCAGGAGACTCACTTGCTCGCCATAGCTTTCCTAGATAGATCCTGTCAGTTATGGCGTGATATTTGGGATGTAGAAACAAATGTCGCCATAGCCTTCCCAGATAGATTCTGTCAGTTATAGCGTGATGTAGAAACAGATCTCTAGCTTCCCCAAACAACGAAGTTAAGACTATCATATGTGTTAGCATCTGCAACCTGCACAGAGACATCCCTGCTTTGTTTTAACCCACCAGCTGTTGCCACCAACATGTTTGAAAAGTGCCTTGATCTATGACTTTCTTTGTTCTGGACTAAAAACATCATGAAACTTATCACATTGGAACATGGTATTCAGGACAGCTTCTTCCTAGGACATGCTCACTCATTTTTGGGTCCAGAATAAAATCTCTTTCACTTCCATTTGAGATGAGAATGGTGTTTTTGTGCTAGCAACATAGAAATATAGCAGAGGTATTATGGTGAGAGTTTCAAAGGCTTTTGGCAAATGCCTACAGTCAGGTACTTACACCACAGAATCAACACTAACATTAGGGTTTAGACTGATATCAGGGTTTAGAAGGTATTCAGGGGATGGCTTCTCTAGATTTTGGGGTGTGTGCGTGGGTGAGGAGGACAAAGACTTGGTCAGAGATGTACAGACAGTAGCAAGCAAAGCCAGAGGATTTGGGTCTGGTTTTTGTTGTTGTTGTTTTGTGATTTTGCTTTGTTTTTTGTTTGTTTGTTTGCTTGTTTTTTGATTACTGAGCTGCATTCTAGTGCGGGATCTGGCTTCTTTAATCCAGTAGGGTGCATTTGGGATGTCCTGAATTAAATGCGAGTCAGGTGCTGTTTTCTTTTATTACATACTAATAGTATATTATACAATGCAACAGTTTGTCTCCCAGTTGAAGGATGTCTGGGTTTTTTTTCAGCTATATGCATTTGTATACAGATCTTGTATGAAAAATAGTTTAAATAGTTTATCTCCTCCACTTTGTAAGGCTTTTAATCCACTCCCACCGGCTTTCTTCCGACAAAGGTCCCCAGCTGTAATCCAGGAGTTTGATGGCCTGGAGAAGTGACCACTTTCTCCTTCATCCAGTTCTTTCTAGATTCTCCCATTTTACAAGACTGGAGGTCAGACCCCAACCTATGGGGAAAAATGCAATCGCCACCTGAGTTAGAACAAACCAAATGCATTGCCCGCCTCTGTGTGTGCTCTTTCAAGCACACTCTCTGATCAAGGGTAATGTTTGTCTCGTCCAGACAGATCAGCTGGAGTGGTGGCCTTGGCCTCTGTGGCTCTAAGTTTATTTATGACATCTGTGACTAGAAAAGGTATTCTTTTGTCTTTTCCAGTCTGTATGCCTTGTGTGTGTGTGTGTGTGTGTGTGTATGTGTGCAAGTGTGCATGTATATGTGTATATGTGTGTTGTGTGTGTGTGCAAATATGCATATGTGTGTATGTGTGTGTTGTGTGTGTATATGTGTGTATGTGTATGTGTGTTTATATGTGTGAGTGTGTATGTGTTTGTGTATATGTGTGTGTTGCATGTGTGTATGTGTATGAGTATACATGTGTGCGTACATGTGTGTGTTGTGCATGTGTGTGTATATGTGTGAGTTGTATGTGTCTGTGTGTGTATGTATGTGTGCGAGTGTGCATGTATGTGTTGTGTGTGTGTCTGTGTGTTATGTGTGTCTGTGGGTATGTGCCAGAGTTGTCTTCCTCAGCCACTCTCAGCTTTCTATTTGGAAACAGGCCCTTTCCCCGCACCTGAACTTCACCAGTTTGGCTGGACTGGCTGGCCGGGGGCTTCAGCTTCCTCCTGTCTCTGCCTCCCCAGGACCAGAACTACAGGCATGTGCTCCTGGGCCTGGCTTTCTATGTGGGCTCTGTGGGTCCAAATTTAGGTATTTATTCTTAGGACAAGCACTAAGTCATCTTCTCAGCCCTCTGTAGTGCCGATTAGTTTTGCTTGTTTTTTTCTTTATTGCCTTGAATAGAAATGGCAGAGTGATGTTGAAGAGCAGCGGCGAGAGGCGCTCCTGCCTCACTCCTGATCCTAGGATGAAAGCATTTAGTCTCTTCCCCTTCTCAAGGTGAGGGAATATCTTCTACAGCTACCTGACTATGAGTTTTTAATCAAGGCCTGTTAAAGCTGAGAAGGCTGAGGAGGAAGGCCAGTCGCACAACTATCCAATTAAAGCAAACTTTATTTAATACTGGCCAGGAAGATGGACGCTAGCCGCGCCCATACTCAGGATTCCCAGAGAACGGTAACAAGCTACAATGGCCAGGTGCTTACAAAGGCAAACCCACAAGGCATTTCCCATTTTCATCCGACCGGAGGCAGACATACATCCGGGCATGCTTCCTGCCTGTGTGTGATCAAGCATGGGTACAGCTGGATCAACCAAACTTGTTTAGGGATGCAGTGCCTGTGGCTTGTTCTATGAACAACGGCCGCTAGCATCTCAGGAAGTGTCTGTCTTTGGTACTCACAGGCTACCTTTCTCCCTCACAGAAGGAATTGAATCTTGTCAAGTGCTTTCTTGCATCTGATAAAGCAATCGCAGTTTTTTTTTCATTACTCTGTCGATATGATGAATTACAGTGACTTTCTCTTTCCGTTAACTTTCTCTCTCTGTCTCTGTCTCTCTCTGTGTGTGTGTCTGTTTCTTCCCCCACCCCAACCCCCGCCCTGAGAGAATCTCATATATTGAAGGTTGGCCCGGAACTCTACAGTAACTCAATGTATGGCCAAGGGTAACCTTGAACTCCTACGTCTACCTCCCAGATGCTGGGATTAGGGGTGTCGGTTACCACACCCTATAATTACACTGGTGTCTTTGATTTTCAAATGTTGAACCAACCTTGTATCCTTGTGCTGCAACCCCCTTGATCCTGGTGGGGCTATTTTGTCTAGTTCTAGATTCAGCCTGCTAATATTTTGTTTTTGGTTTTTTTTTTTTTTTTTTTTTTTGGTTTTTCGAGACAGGGTTTCTCTGTGTAGCCCTGGCTGTCCTGGAACTCACTCGGTAGACCAGGCTGGCCTCGAACTCAGAAATCCGCCTGCCTCTGCCTCCCAAGTGCTGGGATTAAAGGCATGCACCACCACGCCCGGCTCTGCTAATATTTTATTAAACACTGCTGTATTTGTGCTCACTAGGAACTGATATTCATTCACTCCTCCTAGGGGAGAAGGGATTCTGTTATACACAGCGGAGGCTGGTCCTGACACTGATGAAGAGGATTTGGAAGTTAGAGGGGAAGAGAGAGGGTGTGTATCAGAGGCTGGGGAGTGCTTGGGGAAAGCCAGGAGGGCGTGGGGACTGCTGTACAGGGAGGCAGAGTTTTACAGGAGACTCCTGACTTAGCTGTTTCCCTCTCCTAGCCTGTTTCTCCTTCTTGCAACAGGAGGATTTAAGCTGGGATTATAAGCTTTTAACCTGAAATTCATGTATAGATTTCATTAGGGTCAAATTACATCTGACCTCTCTGTATGTTTTTCTAGAGAGAGTCCTACAACTTGATTCTCTGAAAGGTTTATAGCTCCCAAAGAGTTAAAAATAACAGCTTCCAGGGCTGGAGAGATGGCTCAGCAGTTAAGAGCACTGACTGCTCTTCCAGAGTTCCTGAGTTCAATTCCCAGCAACCACCTGGTGGCTCACAACCATCTGTAATGGGAGCCAATGCCCTCTTCTGGTGTGTCTGAGGACAGCAACAGTGTGCTCACATACATAAAATAAATAAATCTTTAAGAAAAAAGTTAATTTAGAAAAAAATAACAACTTCTAGCATGAGAAATTCCTCAGGTTTTATTGTGTTGGCTAGAAAGAGGTTTTTGGTGTTTTTATGGGCAAGAAAGTGAACACAGCAAATTAAGGTTTTAGATAACTGAAAAACAAATTTAAGCTGATAATAAATGCTTGTACAGGTGTGTTTTTAAAAGGCAAAATATGCAAAAAAGAATGAATTGTTCTTATAATTATTCTACCCTATGAACATTATATTATTTATATAATATTATATAACACCTATAACATAAGACATATATAAATCTACTACATTGTACCCCAGTATTTCCATTCATTATAGAGTTAACAGAGGGCTGGGAGACAGCTCATCGGGTCCCCATGCAAGCACAAAGTCCCCAGTTTGCCCTCCCAGCGCCCATGGAAAAAGTCAGGTGTGGCAGGGTACCGTAATTGCAACCCTAGGGAGGCAGAGGCAGGAAGATCCTGGAGGCTCGGTGGCTAGCCAGTCTAGCAAATTGATAAGAGCAACTCTGTTTCAAAAAATAAGGTTCAGAGTGATTGAGCAAGACACCTAACATTGACCTCTGACCTCCACCCAAACATGCAAACATGTATGTGTACGTGCATGTTTACACATACACAGAGATATAAAATAAAGTAAAAAGCAAACAAACAAAAAAAGTGCAGGGCGGTGGTGGCGCACGCCTTTAATCCCAGCACTTGGGAAGCGGAGGCAGGAGGATTTCTGAGTTCGAGGCCAGCCTGGTCTACAGAGTGAGTTCCAGGACAGCCAGGACTACACAGAGAAACCCTGTCTCGAAAAACAAACAAACAAACAAACAAACAAAAAGTAAAAATGAGTGCTTTCCTTACACTGTCTAGCAAGCATTCGACCGCGATGTCTGTTTTCATGGCGCAGAGGCTCACGTTTAGGACCTTCTGGTCTGTTCTCTCACGGGAAACAGAAGGTTTGGAGAATATGTGTGGTGTGAGTTCCAGGTTAGTGAGGGTTGGACCTGTACGAAGCACTAGGGAGAGCTGCAATCCCAGGCTGTTTGGGAGTCCGAGAGAGGTGATGGGCAACTTCCCTCCAATATGGTATCAATTCCTGGAAATAGGGCTTGGGGGTGGGGCGCACCCTAAGCCTGATAAATAAATAGGCAGATGCAAAATAGGCCGGAAGTGCAACAAATCCTGGCGAAAACTCCATAGGAAGATGCCCGCTATGGAGCCGCTGGACTTTGCTGATTTCCAAACTCTGAAGCGCCTTTCTCCCCTACTCGCAGCCTGGTTCATACTGGGTTTTGCCAGGAAAAGCCATGCAGTGATTGCCTGCAGGGAAGCTTCCGGAGAATGTGCCCTGCATGCAGCAGCCCAGTTCTCGGGGCTTCACAGGTTTCCTACTTTGCGTGGTGACCCCTGCAGTCTCAGGAGGCCCTGAACTGTTTTCAGATTTGCTGAGCACTGTGCCTCTTGCAACAATAGGAATAGTGGATGTTATTCTCAGGCCCAGAGGGCCCCACGCAAAGCAGTATATGTGGTTAAATGCTCATCTCAGGAGCCAGAGTGCTTGGGATCACAGATCACACTCTGGTTCTGAGCCTCAGACACGTTGCTTACCCCCCACCCAAACCCTACCCCTCCACCCCCACCCCTATCCCATCCCTCCACTCCCACCCCTACCCCACCCCCATACCTCAATGTCCCCATTCATAGTGCAGGGAGCAGCAGTAGATTTAAACATAAGAAGGAGGGCTGGTAAGTTCATGAGTTCTCAGCACAAGGCCAGGCACAAAGCAAACACCCAGTAAATAACGATCGATCGCTCTATTTCTTGCCAGTGTGAGCGAGAAATGGATGGTGAGTCCTTCCCAGATCAGAACTCCATCTTCTTCCCAGGTGACTGCCACCTGCTCAGAGGAGGCTGACAGGTGCCAGGAGCTGAGAACCATAACTTAGGAGTTGGGAAACTCTTCTGGCCTGTCACCCGGGAGTGTCCGTCATTCGAAACACCTTCGCTTAACCGTCACAGCAGATCGGTCTTATTTTAATGTGGAAGAAGGTGGGAGTTTGGGGACAGCTCCTCCAAGACATTGGCACCTGAGCGGGCTTTGAAGGATGACTTGAAATCACAGTGGTGTTGTTAGGTTGGGGTTGGGAAAGACATTGCATAATTAGCTCAGGGAAGCAATGGTTGAAATGTGCTAGCCCTATACGGTCTCTAGGAAGCAGTGACTGTCTTGGAAGTCTGTAAGCAGATAGCGCCAGGTTTGTCCCCTGGGTGCCGCGTGACTCTAGGTGTTCTCCAGTGCCCCCTCCAGCTCTAGGTCACTTTCAGCTCCAGAAGGAAGGGCGTGGGATACACACACTTCAGGAGATTCCCCAGAACATTCCTCAGAGTCTGGAACAAGAGCCCTCCGCTAACTAGCTACAGTGACCGTGTTAATTGGGTATACTGAGAAGCCACCTACAGTTCTCAGCGCTGTGACGAGGCTGTGTTCCAGAAATCTCTATGTGAGCCAGTTTTTTGGAACTCTGAATGCATTTCCCCATAGAAACCAAGTTATAAATGGTGGTTGGTTTTTCAGGCCAGTCCACAAATTTCTATTTAACTCGTGAGATTCTTGCAGGATTTTTGTGAACAGCAATGCTAACTCAGAATGGGGATGTAGGGAAATGCATTAAAGGTTTCAGGTTGGTGTATATTATATATATATATATATATATATATATATATATATATATATATATATATATATATATGTACACACACACACACACACACACACACACACACACACACAATTAGTTCCTTTTATCATTGCTGCAACATGTTACCTGGCAAATTTGTTTTGTTTTGCAGTTTGAGGATACAGTTCTTCATGGCGGGGAAGCCACTGTTGCAAAGCGTATAGAAGCTGGTTACATTGCATCTGCAGTCAGGAAGCCACAAAAGGTGGCTGGCTCAGCTAGCCCTTTTCTTTTGGGCAAGTCCAAGAACTCATCCCAAGGGCTCCCTGAATTTAGGGCCAGACTTCCTATCTCAGTTTATCTAATCTAGAAACTCCATTATAGACACACCTAGAGGGGTGTCTCAATGGCAGTTCTAAATCCCATCAAATCCACAGTCCAAATTAACCATCCTAGAATATGTCCCATTTCTACGTGATATCAAGGGTGTGGGAAATCACTTGGATGGAGGATGGGTAAATCCTGGGGAGCACACACACCTGTTATACTGGCTGGTTTCGTGTGTCAACTTGACACAGGCTGGAGTTATCACAGAGAAGAGAGCTTCAGTTGAGGAAATGCCTCCATGAGATCTAGCCGTAAGATATTTTCTCAATTAGTGATCAAGGGGGAGGGCCCATTGTGGGTGGTGCCATCCCTGGGCTGGTAGTCTTGGGTTCTGTTCTATAAGAAAGCAAGCTGAGAGCCGGGCGGTGGTGGCGCATGCCTGTAATCCCAGCACTTGGGAGGCAGAGGCAGGTGGATCTCTGAGTTCGAGGCCAGCCTGGTCTACAGAGTGAGTTCCAGGACAGCCAGGGCTATACAGAGAAACTCTGTCTTAAAAAAACCAAAAAAAAAAAAAAAAAAAAAAAAAAAAAAGCAAGCAAGCAAGCTGAGGCTGGGCGGTGGTGGCGCATACCTGTAGTCCCAGAACTTGGGAGGCAGAGGCAGGCGCATTTCTGAGTTTGAGGCCAGCCTGGTCTACAGAGTGAGTTCCAGGACAGCCAGGGCTACACAGAGAAACCCTGTCTCAAGAAAATCCAAAAAAAAAAAAAAAACAAAACAAAACAAAACAAAAAAAACAAAAAACAAAAACAAAAAACAAAAAAACAACAAAGCAAGCTGAGCAAGCCAGGGAAGCAAGCCAGTAAGAAACATCCCTCCAAGGCCTCTGCATCAGCTCCTGCTTCCTGGCCTGCTTGAGTTCCAGTCCTGACTTCCTTTGGTGATGAACAGCAATATGGAAGTGTAAGCTGAATAAACCCTTTCCTCCCCAACTTGCTTCTTGGTCATGATGCTTCATGCAGGAGTAAAAACCCTAACTAAGACAAATTGGTACCAGCATAGTGGGGTATTCCTGTGTCAACCTGACCATGTTTTGAGAAGGACTGTGGAAGGACTTTGGAACTTTGAGCTAGAAGAGCCTTTAGAATGTTAAGAACTCCGTGGGATGTTCTGTAGGAGGTTGAAAGATAAATGTTGAGAACAGTGCAGAAGATGGAGGCCTGGCTTGTAAAATTTCAGAGGGAAGATTAAAGACTCTTATCAGGGCCGTTGCTATTTTGATTGTAATGATTCTGTGGTTTTAGTTAACTGGGGCTGAAGAATCAGCTGTGATTAGCAAGATACCAGAACTACTAAAGTGAAAACTTTGCATTACTTGGACTATTGATGCTGGTTAGCTGGAGCTAAGAAATTAGCGGTAATTAAAAAGAGACCAGCGTCACTGAGGTCAAATCTTCTGGGAAATATTTTCTAAGAGCACAGAAGCTAGGTTCCAGAGATAGCCAAGGTTAAACCTTGTGCTGTGGCTGGACTTGGTACTGTGTAAGAGTCACCCAGATGGTACTGGTTTTGAAGGCATAAAGGGGTCCTGAAGAGCAGCTGAGGCTCGGCACTGTGAGAGGCCATGGAAGGCCATTGGTGAAGGTACAGCCTCAGTTGCAAATGATGGCCCAGGGCTGAAGGGGTCATGCTTTGAGGCTTGGCACCTTGAAGAGAGCCTATGAGAGGCTATTGGTGAAGCCTAGTTATAGTGGAAGACAGCAGTGTTTTGGAGATGCCAGTACCATGAGATGACCACCAAGAACAGCAGCAGCAGTGGAGTACAGGCAGCTGGAGCCTAGAAGACAAGGTGTGTGCTACAAAGGGCAGAGCAGGAGAAGTGACCCAAGCCCTTGGAAGAACCTAGAAGATCATGAATGGATCCCAGACATTGGACAGTTGGGAGTTTGATTTTGCTTTTGATTGTGACTGTGCCCTGATATTTTTCCCTCTTGAAGTAAGAAGGTATTTTAGTGGAACCAACAGTTAAGAGACTTTGAATTTTTAAAAGACTTTAAATTTTAAAAGATATTGGATATTTTAAAGGAATTGAACTTTTAATATGTAAAGACTGTGAGACTTTTAAAGTTATTTAGATCGTGGGGATGAATAAGAAAGTAAGGGCTGAGGTTTAATAGTGATGTGTTTGTGTGTTAAGTTGACAAGGGTCAATTGTACCGGCTGATTTTGTGTGTCAACTTGACACAAGTTGGAGTTATCACAGAGAAAAGAGCTTCAGGTGAGGAAATGCCTCCATGAGATCCAGCTGTAAGGCATTTTCTCAATAAGTGATCAAGGGGGAGGGCCCATTGTGGGTGATGCCATCCCCGGGCTGATAGTGTTGGGTTCTATAAGAAAGCAGGCTGAGCAAGCCAGGGGTAGCAAGTTAGTGGGTAACATCTCTCCATGGCATCTGCATCAGCTCCTGCTTCCTACCCTGTGTGAGTTCCAGTCCTGACTTCCTTTGGTGATGAACAGCAGTGTGGAAGTGTAAGCTGAATAAACCCTTTCCTCCCCAACTTGCTTCTTGGTCATGATATTTGTGCAGGACAAAGACTAAGACACCTGTACACACACCAAATGTGTACAACGTGGGCAGAGGATTCTGTTCCTGAGATCCTGAACTGGGAACAAGTGTCAAAGCCCCACACTGAGGTGTTGTAGGGGCATGAACCCAGACAGAAAGATTTCTTCCCAACCTCCTTGGAAAAAGCATTCACATGACTGGATACACTTAATGTCCTGCCTGTAAGAAGTTCCTGAACCCTGACTAGGCCAAGCTGGTCCCTGACTGCAGGCAGCCCACATGCAGGGCACCTGGAGACTATTTGGCTCAGAGAACTCCACTCATGGAGGGAGGCAGTGTACAGAGCCAGTTTTCCTATGTGCTCCAGCATTTGGACTGAGAGACAGAAGAAACCTAGATTAGCTGGGAGCCAGGAAAGCCTGGGATGGAAAACACAGTCAGGTTTGCGGGAGGTGAGAGCAGGCATCGACTCTTGTCGATGACACACAAAAGATGTTTCAGGTAAACAACCCAGGATCTGGAGCAGCTCTGCCAGTGCCATGGGAAAATTCTCTTGCCTCCAATGCCACAAGCCAGTGCTGGCCTGCTGTCAGAACAGTGCCCTGGACAGGGCAAAGTGGAAGAGTTAGAGAACTGACAGAAGCAGTTCTCAACCAACGATGGTTGGATGGCGGGAGAGTCCATGAATGGATTCTTAGGCTCTCTCTTGAGATAACTCAGAGGTGTATTCTGTGCCACGTCCCCGAGTTCCCAGAGGGGCTGAACTCCAGTTGCCCCTAGTGACAACTGGCTCCAGATGATAATTATCTATTGCCATGGAACAAATCACCCTTAAGTTCTGTGGTTGCTAAGCAATCATCATTTATTTCTCATGAGTCTATGGGTTGGCTGGAGTCTAGAGCTTCATTTGCCTGGAAGCTGGCTAGGTCAGAAGTCCAGTATGGCTACGGTCACAGTCTGGCAGCTCGCTGGGCACCTCGGTCCCTTCTAAATGACCTCACATCCTCCAGGAGGCCGGGGTTCCTGCCTGATGTGGCTATCTCAAGCAGCACTTCAAGGGGTCACAGGCAGCGGCTGTCTACCAGGTTCTTCAGGCCTAGGTGCTAGAACTCATCCAACACCCATCTTATTGGTCAACACCAGACCAACACTCATGTTCAATGGTATGGAGAAAAACATTGCTACATCCTGGATGGGAAGAGCACAACGTTGCATTATCAAAGAGAGGCGTTCTGGATACTTTAGTGGAGAGAGTAAAGAACATTAAACAATTGCACACTCGCCCTCTCTGTCACTCTCTCCCAATCTCATGGCATTGTCTTCTTGCTGGTCACCTCTGAAACACATACTTAAACGGAAATATTGGAAACAGTGTCTGCTGATGGAGAAACCGAAGCCTCCGTCCACACAGAATCATGGGAGGCTGGGAACCAGCCAGAGACTCGGCTCCTGTACAAGAAATGAGGCCACAGGGAGAGAGAGAACAGCCTCGCCTCTCATCTCCATCTCTTCTGACAGTATAGCTTTGTTTTTTTTGTTTTTTTGTTTTTGTTTTGTTTTTGTTAAAGACCAGTTTATTGAGACTCTGGGAAAATTTCTATGAACACTGATGTGTTACAGAAGAGAAGATCCAGAGTACAGGTCCATTTCTTTGAAATAACAGTTCTGTACTATACGTTTTCCAGATACTGAAACATTCTTGCTTTTATTCTGAGGAAGAGTTCATACCTCCAGTTTTCTGAATTGAGAAACATATACCATGGCACTTGTGTGGAAATCAGAGGACAGCTAACAGACAAGCCTGTTCTCTTTCCATGATGTGTGGGTGTCTGGGGAACTGAACTCAGGTTGTCCATCTTGGTGCCAAAAGTTTTTGCCTGCTGAGCCCCCTTGCCCTGTGTCTGTCTCACAGCCAGCGTTGGGGCTCCCGATGTGTCTCTCTTGTTGTTTCCTGCAGGTTCTTTAGGTTCACCTTACAACTCTGCTATACAGCAAGTTTCATGTCTGCTCTCAGGGTTTGGCTTCCAAGAGATAGTCCTGTCCTCTGAGTGTTCTTGCTGTGGGATATCTTCTCTTATTTCCCTGAAGATACTGATGAGCTTTAAAATGCTGTCCTCCTCTTCCTGTACAGTGCTTACTGCCTCCAGGATGCCTGGACTCCGTCTTCCCCCCAGCTGTCACTCTGTAGACCAGGCTGGTCTTGAACTCAGAAATCCGCCTGCCTCTGCCTCCCAAGTGCTGGGATTAAAGGCGTGCGCCACCACCGCCCGGCGTTATTTTTTTTTTAATTAAAAATTATTTTTGGGAGCTGGAGAGATGGCTCAGCAGTTAAGAGCACTGACTGTTCTTCCAGAGGTCCTGCGTTCAATTCCCAGCAAACACATGGGAGCTCAAAACCATCTGTAATGAGATCTGATGCCCTCTTCTGGTGTATGTGAAGACAACAATAGTGCATTCATAAATAATAAATAAAACAAAAAATTATTTTCATCCAATATTTTTGATCATGTTTTTCCCTCCCCCAACTCCTTCCAGACTTCCAGATCCTCCCCATCTCTCTCTCTTTCTCCCTCAAAGCAAAAATAAAAAACAAAACAAAAACAAAACCCCAAGTGAAACAAAAAGTTCACAAAAATACCATTGTGCCCTTTTGTGTTGGCCAACTACTCCTGGGCATGGGGCCTGCCCAGGGATATGGCTGATATACCCAGGATACTCCCTTGGAGAAAATGGACTTTCCCCTTTCCAGTGGGTATCAATTGCAGATAGCCTCTCTGTTTGGGGTGAGCACCATGTCTGCTCCCCATCCCGGGGCTGGTACCCTGTCTGACTCCAGTGTGTGCCTGTCTTGTGTGCACTGCTGGTCTTGGTGAGTCTATCTGTACATCAGTCCTGTTGTGTCTGTGGTGTCATCCACGCCCTCTGGTTCTTCCAACACTTCTACCTCTTCTTCTGCACAGCCCCCCCCGAGCCTTGCGGGTATGGAGCTTGTCGGGAAGCATCCCATTTAGGACCGAGTGTTGTTCTAAAGCTTCTCACTCTCTGCACACTGTCCAGCTGCGGGTCTTTGTGTTAATCCCCATATCCTGCTTCTCTGCTGTGGGTTGAGTGAGGCCCCAATCTATGGGTTTATCAGTATATCAGCAGAAGTCATTATTATTGCTATATTCCTTTAGCAGAATCATAGAACTGGGCCCATGACCTATCTAGTCTCAGGATCTCAGCCACTTGAGCAGTGTCAGGTATAGTTTCTACTCAAGAAGTAGATCTTAAATCCACTTTAAGAAAAAGTGGTTGGTGGGGACTGGAGAGATGGCTCAGCGGTTGAGAGCACTGACTGCTCTCCAGAAGGTCCTGAGTTCAAATCCCAACAACCACATGGTGACCCACAACCATCTGTAAAGAGATCTGATGCCTTCTTTGACAGCTACAGTGTTCTTGGAATAATAAATAAATCTTTAAAAAAAAAAAAAGTGGTTGCTTACTCCCCTGACATTTGTGCCACGATTGTACCAGTGCACCGTGCAGGCAGATCGCTTGCTGTGGGTTTCAGGGTTTGTAGCTGGGTGGTATTGTTGATTACCTCTGGTAGTATGAAGAGTACCTTCCAGTACCGTGAGTGTTAGTCAGTAGAGGGAAGCTTCCAGTGAGGCACCAGCTCAACTTTACATGTTCGATGACATGCATGTGCTGTCTTCAGCCACAGGGTCTTATCGCCAGGCTGTGGAGAGCAATCAGTAGCTTTATAAACAGGTAGAAGCAGGACTAATAGCACTCCCAGACCGAGTTTCTGGTCTCAGAGTCTTCTGGTGCCTGGATAAAAGCTACAGCTCTTTTGAGGACAAACCAACAGTTGGCTCATACAGAGGTTTTTAAGTGTGTCTGATACTGACTGGGCACTTATTTAGGTGCTAGATTGGAAATCCAAAATCAAACAGAGCTGTGGGAGGCAGAAACTAGAAAGAGAGAAAGTAGGTTTTCACCCTGTGCACTGAGCCTGACCATGCATGTGGAAACTGGGTATCTCTCTTAGTCAGGGTTTCTGTTCCTGCACAAACATCAGGACCAAGAAGCAAGTTGGGGAGGAAAGGGTTTATTCAGCTTACACTTCCACACTGTTCATCACCAGAGGAAGTCAGGACTGGAACTCAAGCAGGTCAGGAGGCAGGAGCTGATGCAGAGGTCATGGAGGGATGTTTCTTACTGGCTTGCTTCCCCTGCCTTGCCCAGCCTGCTCTCTTATAGAACCCAAGACTACCAGCCCAGGGATGGCACCACCCACAAGGGGCCCTCTCCCCTTGATCACTAATTGAGAAAATGCCCCACAGTTGGATCTCATGGAGGCACTTCCCCAACTGAAGCTCCTTTCTCTCTGATAACTCCAGCCTGTGTCAAGTGAACACACAAAACCAGCCGGTACAATATCCAAGCACGGTGCTGAGCGTTGGCCTTGCAGTCTGATCTCCGGCTTCTGCTGGGACGAAGCAGCGCTGTGCTGGGGTGCACGGGAAGAAACCAAGGCTCCGAGAGGCGTTCCTACGGCAACTTGATGGAGCACAGAGCGGGGTTGGCTCTCTGGCCACACACTTAATTCCTTTACAGTAAACAGGTTGTGGGAAGTATCCCATTTCCAGCCGGGAGGAAAAGAACGTGATTCACAGAGAAGACAGGGAGAGACACCGTGTTTGCTAGGTCAGCGTGCTGACCCGGTAGTTGGTCAGTCTAAGGGAGCAGTAACTGACTGCCCGGCCAATGAGCAATGATCATTAATCATTGATGGGGTCTGCCACGTGCCAGCTCAGCGAAGGGAGATACTGGGGAACTTGAGGGTGGAGTTAGTGCTATCCCCGCCTGCAAGGCACTTGTAGCTAGATACCAGCCTGAATCTGGCCAGAGGCTGATGTGATGGGCTGTATTCTTCAGACGCTCAGGAGGTCCCAGAGCACAGAGGAGAGGCTTCACAGTGGAGCCAGATGTTTTCCCAGCATATAAAAACAAAACTTGGGAAAACAGTTTTCCTTTGAAAAGTTGAACACGAAATTACCATATGACCCAGAAGCCCTTCTCTTAGATATATATTGAAAATACCCAGACTGGGAGTTTGATGTCAGGCCCCTATGCTCGCACGCTGTTGACAGTGGCGGAGAGGGGGGAACGACCCAGGTGTCACAAGCAGGCGAGTGGATAAACAAAATATGATTTATCTGTGCAACAGGATGATATTGAGCCTAAGGGTGTGTGTGTGTGAAATTCTGACACATGCTTCCACATGGATGAGCTGTGAAGACATTACCTGAAGTAAGCCAGGCAGAAGAGGATGCATGTTTTATGACTACTTACGTGACAGGACCCCAGACAGACACACGTACAGACATTACACTATCTGCCTTCTGCTCTTTTCAGTACAAACAAACAAACAAACAAACAAACAAAAAACCCAAATAAGTGAGATTCAGGTTTGCCCAGGTTGAGGACGTGTCACACTTCTCTTCAAACACAAATGAGAAACAAAGGTTGACATGACAGGATCCACTCCAGGTCCCTCGATGGCCACTTCAGCCCTGCTGCAGCAGCGGGGCTGTGACACAGATGTGACCTGCCGCAAGATGACTGCATGTCCCTTGTACTCTGTGGCAGGGAATCCCAGGTGTTGTCTAATCATCTGATTCCTGGCTTGGGAAGCGACCCAGCACCGAACGTTCCACCCTTCAAAGAAGCAAGGTAGACATCTCAAAATAGCATCAGGACGCCCAGGAAACGGACCAGATTCACTAGGACCCTCCGTGCCAGAGCAAGCCACGGAAGCCGAGAGTCCCTCTTCTAAGCCAAGCTTTGAAGAAAAACTCTTAGACTCTTCATACACATACAATAAAAATAATAAAAATCTTTTTTCAAAGAACCCAAGACTCCTCGGGAGTGGTGGTGGTCACACATACCTGTTAAAAGTGGCTAGTGGTATGGCGTAGCGACAGAGTATGTGTCTGGCCTCAGGTTTGAGTGAATCTAGGAGCTGGCACAGGCCGAGGCTCCGGTGCACACTGCATGAGTCCCTGGGTTGATAGGTGGACTTAGAAAGGCAATCACAGGAAGCAGGAAGCCAGTCCTTTGTCACCAGAAGCCTTGCAAAGGTCTTTTGCGACCGGACTCCCTCCCAGCAGCGATAGCCTTCACCTAGGGGTGGGGGTTGTGAGAGGTTCCCATCCACGCTGAAACGTGGACTGGCCTGGTGTTGTGTGGCAGCTACAACCGCCGTGTCCACGAGTGCCACAGCCTCGTGAAGTCCAGAGGACACTGCTTTATGACAGCTCTCTGGGTGCTCCGGTTTTCCCAGTCTTCTGCCTCCTCTTGTGAAATGCTCCTTGAGCTGGGAGGGGGGGCAGGGGGGGCAGGGAAGGGGCAAGATGTAGATGTCTTACGGTTAAGCATCCTGCAGACGCGTATTCTGTCCGATTTGACCATTTGTGTCTGTATTAAATGTCATCCGCTGGTGGGGGAAAGCCTCTCTAATGACCTCAGGCCTTGTCTCCAAAGAGATGACTCAGGAACACGCACTTTACCGGGGGGTCATGCAGACAGCTGTGTGAACAGAGAAAGCAGGGTGAACCACCGCAGGGGCAAACGCTGGGCCAAGATTCTGATGTTTAAAAAGGAGAAAATCCTTATTTGCTGCTGCATTAGAGTGTCTTTTGGTCTTTTTCTCCACAGACTTCTGGGTATCAGAGCCACATGAGGAGGGAGTGCTCTTCAGGCCGCTCTGTTCAAGTGTACCCAGGGATCATTGCTGTAGACCAGCGCTGAGCACCCTGGTGTTCGCGAGTGCTGGGCATTTGGTGCAGAGTGAAGCAAGGCAGGCCCACTTGGAGCTGAAGGTTAGAACGCAGAACTGTGCTTTTCTAAGAGAGACCCTGATCTGCGGCTGCATGATGGAGGCGGGACTGGTTAAGACAGGCAGGTTCCAGGGCCAGTCCCTGGTGTCCTGAGTCTCAGGGACTAAGACCTGGAGATGCTTCTTCTCCTTCTTCTCCTTCTTCTCCTTCTTCTCCTTCTTCTCCTTCTCCTCCTCCTCCTCCTCCTCCTTCTTCTCCTTCTCCTCCTCCTCCTTCTCCTCCTTCTCCTCCTCCTCCTCCTCCTTCTCCTCCTTCTCCTCCTTCTCCTCCTTCTCCTCCTCCTCCTCCTTCTCCTTCTCCTCCTTCTCCTCCTCCCCCTCTTCCTCCTCCTCCCCCTCTTCCTCCTCCTCCCCCTCTTCCTCCTCCTCCTCCCCCTCCTTCTCCTCCTTCTCCCCCTTCTCCTCTTCCTCCTCCCCCTCTTCTTCCTCCTCCTCTTCCTCCTCCTCCTCCTCCTCCTCCTCCTTTTTTATTTGGTTTTTGGATTTGGTTTTTTCGAGACAGGGTTTCTCTGTATAGCCCTGGCTGTCCTGGACCTCACTCTGTAGACCAGGCTGGCCTCGAACTCAGAAATCTGCCTGCCTCTGCCTCCCAGAGTACTGGGATTACAGGTGTGCACCACCACTGCCTTGCTCCTCCTCCTCTTCCTCCTCCTCCTCCTCTTCCTCCTCCTCCTCCTCTTCTTCTTCTTCTTCTTAAACTTATTTATCCACTCTACATCCTCAAGTCAGCATTCCCTCCTTCCAGAACCTCCTCACACAGATTCTGTCCCTATTCCCCCTCCCTTCTCAGAGACAGGGGAGCCCCACCTCCACCCCCACCCTACCCCACCCCACCCCACCCCACCCCTCCATCCCCTCCATCCCCACACATCAAGTCACGGCAGGACTAGGCACATCCTTTCCCACTGAGACCAGACACAGTGGCCCAGTTAGGGAACAGAATCCATGGTCCGCAGGCAGGCAGCAGAGTCAAGGACAGCCCCTCTCCAGTTGTTGGGAGTCCCACGTGAAGGCCAAGCTGCACAGTTGCTACATCCGTGGGGGGAGGGTGCTGGGATGCTTCTTTTAAATACAGTCCCCGTTTGATGGGTGCATGCATGTGTGAGAGAGAGATATGAAGGCATGTGTATGTTTGCGTGCATGTGTACATGTAGACATGCTTAAATGTACGTGTGGATACCAGGAGATTTGGGGCTCACTCGTGCTCTCCCTTACTTTTTGAGAGAGGGTCTCTCTCTTAACCCAGAACTCACGACTTAGATACTCTGGGTGGCCAGTGGGCTCCAGGGATCCACCTGTGTCTGCCTTCTCAGGGTTGGGATTACAAACTCAGACCAAGGCGCAAAACTTATTACACGAGTGCTGGGGATCCGAACCCAGAACCCTGTGCTCGCGAGGCAAGCTCTTCACCAACACCGTCTGCCAGCCCCTCGCCTGCTTCTCATGCACACTGTAGTGTGAGAAGCACTTCAGAGAACGGTGCATCTGGGCACCAACCACCCTGTGCTGTCTGTTTCCACGTGTTTCCACCCCTCAGCCACCAAGGCCAAGGTAAGAGGGAGTGCAGGAATAAGGAAGCCAGCAGAGGTCATAACGTCTCGTGCTCGAGCTGCAGAAAAATTTCAATCGTCACAGGAGCCTTTCACACCTTGCTCATTCTCCACACCCTTAGTGTTCACTTGGTAATCTGGGCCACACCCTCTGCTTTCTGTTCCCTGGTAACCACTTCACAGGCATATTAAAGCGTGTGGATTTGCAGTTTACCCATTTCAATAGGCTGAATTTGGTCTTGTGTCACAGTCAAGACAGGTCACGTCTGTCCAGTGCACGCATGGGGTGGAGTCAGTTATGGGATGATGTGACCCCTGCCGGCAGGAGAAAATGAGAGGAAGTTGTAAAAACAGCTATGGCTTTAATGAGGCGGAAGTTAAATTCTTTCCTGTATTTAAGAAACCTTAGGAGTGCTGTCCTGGGGTTGGTGTGAAATCATTCATTATCCAGGATATTTCAGACCCACCCCTCCAGCTTTTCCCTTCCACTTTATTGTGTATGGCTGTCCCAGGTCCAGCCTTTATACCCACCTTCCAGTTAGTACAAATGAGACGGCAAAGAAGGGTCTAACTCCTTGCCCTGAATCTCATTGGTCAGAAGTGAAGAGCATACATGACTGCAGTGGAGTCTGGGAAATGTAGTCTTTGTACTCAGGTAAGAGCAAGAGGTTGTCTCAACACAAAGAAGAGCACAGCAGTACAGGGGACCCCAGGCAGCCTCTCAGCACCACCTTGGTCTTCTTCATGTTCGATCAGAACAGATCAGAACATGTCAAACCACTACGCAGCTAATAAGAGAAAAGCTTGCCTCTTCTGAGTCCTTTGAATGGTGCTGCTCTGGGTTTGGGAACAGATGGATTTGGCTCTGTGTCATAAGGAAGGCTGCCTGCAGAACATTCTTTTCCCTGCTTAGGAATGTTCGGTGTGTCCTCTGTTCCCTCCTTACACTTGAGCTCAGACTCAACATACTGTTCCAGCAACTGGTTTTCAAACCCACCTAACTGATGTCCAGGCGTGAGAACTGATCCGCTGGCCTGCTTACTTCGTGCATAGATAGGTTACTTCCTCACCCTGTACTAGCGCACAGTACTAGTGCTCCTCACTGTCTGCTAAATCTTAATCGTCAAGTCCCTCAGCAGGCACATGAACACACGCACGCACGCACGCACGCACGCACGCACGCACGCACGCACACACAGCATCATATTTTGTTGGCTCGCTGCATTAGCTGTCATTACTGGTTTGCAGGTGTCCCCTTGCTATCACAGGAGGACACGCTCTGAGCAGTTGAAGGAGCAGGACCACCACAGCAGAGCTACCACACCCGCGGGTAGACCTGACGCCGTCAGAAGCCAGAGCCTCAAGGACTAGCTATTTTGTTTTGCTTTCTTTTTACCTTTGAAAAAAATTCAAAGGCAAATGTAGACAAACAATGTGATGGACCCTCACGTGCTTTCCCAGTTACTAACTCAAAGCCTACCTGTGAGGGTACGGTTTTATTTATATTTATGTGCCCACCTTCTGTAGAGCAGTAAGAGTCATCTAGGTCAGTGGTTCTCAACCTGTGGGCCGAGATCCCTTTGGTGAATCTCTGTCTCCAAAAATATTTACATTATGATTCATAACAGTAGCAAAATTACACTTATGAAGTAGCAATGAAAATAATATTATGGTTGTGGGGGGGTCAGCACAGCATGAGGAATTGTGTTAAAAGGTCCCAGCACCGTGGAGGTTGAGAACCGCTGCTCTAGAGTTTCATTTCACCAAGTAAGGGCAAGGTTCCACTCGCTCATCTAAAGCAAAGCGGTCCTTAGCCTCCGAAAGACCAGCGGTTGACTTTCCCAACCACCTTACACTGGTTCATCGGTTCAAAGTAGATCTCACAAAAGCCTAGACACACAACCCTTGGATGGCTGGTACGCTATGCCTCTGCAGGGTCCTCCTCCATCGTCCCTCTAATTCCTCACTACACAGGTGACACACACGTCATGTCCTGTCCCCTCTTTAGCTGATAATGGCAGTTACTGGCGGCGAGTGCCTAGAAGTACGCCGTCCTGTGCCTCACAGTCTCAGTACAGATTTCTTCTTCATTGCTTACCCAGTCTTTCTCTAAAGAGAAACCCCTGTTAAATACCTATCTTAACGTTGTGCAGTTTGGAGAGGAAAGGTCAGATTTCTACCTGACTCTTTCCCTTTATTCAACCAGCTCATTGCATCTCTCCGAAGTGAGCGCTATCCTTGGGAAATTCTCTCACAGGCCCCCATGGCACTGGGGAAGGGCACTGTAGACCCAGGGACGTGGATAGAGCTAAAGTATTTCTTTCAACCCGAGCCTCGGTGTCATCCGGGCTCTGCTCAGCGGCTGCATGGGAAGTCCAGGGTCCAGCCCCGTCTATTCCTATCCATACCTCAGCCCGGGATATCAACGCAGCCTGAGAACACGGAGTTCCAGGGGTGTCCTCATCCAGTGTCTGAAGGTTACCTCCTTCCCCCCTCCTCCTCCTTCCCCTCTCTCTAGCACCTTCTTTTTCTTTCTTTGACTTGACTTCTGAGCTTTTCCCCCAGTGCCAAACCTAGTTACTCAGCCTGTTCCAGATGGATCCAAACCTGAGGGTCTTCATCTCAACCTGACCCATTAAGAGGATTTCTTCGTTTTTCCAGCCCACCTCACTCTCATCCTGGACTGCATGGGGGGCTCTTCTTGGATCACTCTTGGTTTTGTCTGTTTATGGCTTGACCCTCAGGAGCTGAGCCTCTTTCTGCGAGAGACTGCATCTAGAATTCCAGTCACACTCTACACAGAGCTGTCTTAGTTGGGGTTTTTACTACTATGACAAGGCAACTCTTATAAAGGACATTTAATTGGGGCTGGCTTACAGGTTCAGAGGTTCAGTCCATTATTATCAAGGCAGGAACATGGCAGCATCCAGGCAGGCATGGTGCAGGAAGAGCTGAGATTTCTACATCTTCATCAGAAGACTACTAGCAGAATACTGACTTCCAGACAGCTAGGATGAGGGTCTTAAAGCCCATGCCCAGAGGGACAAGCCCACTCCAACAGGGCCACACCTTCTATTAGGGCCACTCCCTGGGCCAAGCATACACAAACTGGTGCCATTTGTCATGGGGAGTTTTCACCGTAACATGTACTGTATAGATTTTTTTAAATCTAGTCATGTATAGATTTATACAGCATGACTGTACTGTACTGTATAGATTTTGATACCAGCACAGCATGGAGGTGAGTAGGAATTTTATCCTAAGGCTTCGTCGTTATTATGTCTACTTGACTACATGGTTTTCGTCTGTTGATTCAAAGGTGATGGTGGGTCACAGCTTGGACCAGTGCTGTGTTCTGTGTCAGCTTTGCATCACTGTGACAAAATAGTGGAGGACCTCAGGTCACTTCTGGCTCCTCGACTCAGGGGTTTCAGTATTTGATCAGTGGGCTCCACTGCTTTAAGGGCCAGGGTGCGTCAGAACATCATGGTAATGAGTGTGTAGTAGTAGAATAGAGATGGTCGCCTCACTGTATCCGGAAAGCAAAATGAGATGACGGGATAAGGGCAAGGCTCACCCCTCAAAACAGACTTCCACACCCCTCGGAACGGACTTCCTCACTGAGGCCTCACCCCTCAGAACAGAGGCCCTACCTCTCCATAGTCCACATGGCTATGGATCAATCTATTGATTAGGGGAGTGCCCTTATAATTCAATTACCTCAACATACAAGCCATCGGGAATACTTTGTATCCAAACTAAACAGGTTCTGAGGTTGTTTTCAAAACATATGTTCTAGGCTCCAGACACATGTTGAGCTGTAGACCTTTTTTGTTTTTGAAATTAATTCATTTATTTGTTGTATGTGTTTGGGTCTTTTGATTGCATGCATGTCTGTGTACACATGCATCAGGCCAGAAGAGGGTGCCAGGATCTCAATGTATAGACTTTGTGAGCCACCCCGTGAGTGCTGGGAACCAAACCCAGGTCGTCTGGAAGAGCATCGCGTGCTCTTAGCCTGAGCCAGCTCTCCAGCCCCTATTTATTTGTTCTTACTGCCATGCGAGCTGGCTTTAGGATCACACACTTGTCAGGCTAGGGCTTTACCACTGTGGCTTCTGAGGGATCATGCTTTCCCATTTCAGGTCAGTACAATGGACCCTCACTGTTCACACACCTTTTGAGAGTCCCACGTTAAACCTGCAAACAAGCAGTGCGTTGATTTGGGGTGATGGGCAGAAAGAACATGTGAAGAAGTCCCTCCACCTTTCCCGAAGGAACAGAAAATTTCTGTTCTTTTTCATCTCAGAAATCTGCTTTATCGTACTTTTAATGGATTTTATTTGTTTGTTTGTTTGTTTGTTTTTTGAGACAGGGTTTCTCTGGGTAGCCCTGGCTGACCTGGAACTCACTCTGTAGACCAGGCTGGCCTCGAACTCAGAAATCCCCCTGCCTCTGCCTCCCGAGTGCTGGGATTACAGGTGTGCACCACCATGCCCGGCTTAATGGATTTTAACTAATGGGAGGAAGCGTTGAGAACAGTTATCCCAACATTATGGGTGTAAAAGAGAGAGGGAGGGAGGGATGAGAGGCACACACTAGGCTGTACCTAAGGAGATATGGGTTCTAGTTCTAACTCAGCCAGGAGTGGTGGTGGCCTTGCTCAGTTTTTGAGCCTGCTTCCTTATCCAGGAAGCATCTGTGGGCCAGATAGCAGTCACGTTCCATTCTTGTGCCACTACTGCGTCTACACACTTATATTTCCCTGTATTCTTTACTGACACGGCAGCTAATTTCTCATTTTCCCTCTCATGATAAACCCATGGACACTATAGATATTATGGCAGGGGATATTATACCTATTAGACAGATGGGCATGTTGAGCCTGAGGAACATTAGATGTGGGTCAAATTGTCGTTAGAAATAAAAGCATCCCTTCTACTCCACATAGTTTCTTTCTCTCTCTCTCTCTCTCTCTCTCTCTCTCTCTCTCTCTCTCTCTCTCTTTCTTTTTGGTTTTTTTCGAGACAGGGTTTCTCTGTATAGCCCTGGCTGTTCTGGAACTCACTCTGTAGACCAGGCTGGCCTTGAACTCAGAAATCCTCCCAGAGTGCTGGGATTACAGGCGTGCACCACCAGGCCTTGGTATAACAGAGCAGGGGTGTCTGTCTGTCAGGTTTCTTTGATGTGTGAATACAAAGCATATAATTATTAGATGGATTCCTGACTGCTGCCCTATCCGTGTTGGTTGCTTTTGTCTACTGTTCTGTTTTGTTTTGGCACTGAATGCATTAAATAGGCAATCATAAATAGTCACTGGAGGGAAAAGGCGATGGGCCAGGAGCCACAGACAGGCTGGAGAAAAAGCTCAACGGTGAGCTCGGCCCGGCCCTGCTCCGTGTACTCCACCTGCACCGACACATCTGCACTACCGATTCCAGGAGCAAAGCTGCTGTCACTACAGCCATCTTCCAGATGTTAAACCAAGACCTGGAGAGTTGGATACAGTTGCCCAAACTATTCACTGCCAGAACCAGGGCAGGAAGCCAGGCAACCTGATCTCCGAGTTTGCGCCCTACCACGCTGATGCCAAGATGGGGTAATAATAAGTCCTTGTGAGCTGCTGTAGTAGGATATAAGGTTTTTCTTTTTTTTTTAAAAAAAAGATTTATTTATTATATGTAAGTACACTGCAGCTGTCTTCAGACACTCCAGAAGAGGGAGTGAGATCTTGTTATGGATGGTTGTGAGCCACCGTGTGGTTGCAGGGAATTGAACTCAGGACCTTAGAAAGAACAGTCGGTACTCTTAACCGCTGAGCCATCTCTCCAGCACTAAAATGTATGTTTAAGAGAAGAATGACTACCTAAGGCTAGAAACCTGACGCTGGAGTGGCCATGATGTCTATTGTGGTGGCACTAACGGATGGGTTTAATGTTTCTCAGAAAGCAGTATGTGGCAAGATCCATAAAACCTTACATTCTTAACTGAATGCCGGCCCAGAAGTTTACTCTAAGCCTATAGTGTGGCCTACGCAGGGGCCTGTGTTCCATGATAATGGAAAACCAGGAGAAAAAATCAGTAGCCTAGAGTCACTTATGACTAAGTAATTTCACAGTACACTCACTGGCTGGACTATTTTATTTTTAAATTTTATATAACTTGATTGTCATACTCTTTTTAAAAAGAATTATTCTTTTCTCATATAGTACATCACAAGTGCAGTTTTCCCTCCCTCTTCCCTTCCCCTCCCCTCTTCCCCACCCCGCCCATTCCTCTTCAACTACAGTTTTCCTCCCTCCTCCTCTCCCCCTCCCCTTACCTTTCTCTCCTCCCCATCCTTTCCTCTTTTCCTTTCAGAAAACAACAGGCCTCCCGCCCAAGGGTATCAACCAAACATGGAAAATCAAGTCACAATAAAACTAGGCACCTCTCTTCATAATAGGGCTGGGCCAGGCAACATACTATGAGGAAAAGGGTCCCCAAGACAGGCAGAAGAGTCCAGGACAGCCCTCACTTCCTCTCATAGGAGTCCCACAGGAAGACCGAGCTACACAACTCTAACATATACATGCAGAGGCCCTAACTAGGTCAGACCTACGGCAGGCTCCCTGGTTGTGGGTTCAGTCTCTGTGAGCCCCTGTGAGCCCCGATTCTGTGGGTTTCCTTATGGTGTCCTGACAGCTCTGGCTCCGCCCCCTCCTTCCTCAGGACTCCTCTAGCTCCGCCTAATGTTTGGCTGTGGGTCTCCACATCTGTGTCCATCAGTTACTAGACGAAACCTCTCTGATGACCGTTATGACTAGCTGAACTATTAAAGGGCAGGGAATAGGGCCCCGTGTCAAATGTATAAATATGTAGCGTATTCTTACAACACTGATAATGTGTGTACATGGCCAGTAGGGCCCGGAAGAAGACAGGAAGAAATTCTTGTAGTAGGTGTTGGCTAAAATCTTTGTTCTTGGACGTTTTGGGGATGGCATGTTTAATAGACAATGAAAATGGGAAAGAGCTGCGAGCCAGTTAGAGATAGTTATCTGAGGGCCAGGCTTGGGGCTGTTGGTAGGCTTCTCTTGGCTGCCTTCGTCTCTGAGTTTGATGGGGCCGGGCAATCTAAAAGTGTCGGAGGACATTTTCCCGGACTCCTTTAACTGCTCCCCTAGCTTCTGCTCCTGTTATAGCATCTCTTTCAGATCAAGCACCCACTGGTACAAATCTGCTTGCACAGGTTGACTCGGGGTTTACACCGTTGATGTATCCTGGGCTTTGGGTTCTCAAGCTCCTACCGCCTCCTAGGGCCTTGGTCGAAGCACAGCATACATCAGAGGCTCCCAACCTTCCTGGACATCTGCGACCCTTGAATACAGCTCCTCGTGTGGTGGTGACTTTCAATCATAAAATTATATTTGCTGGTACTTCATAACGGTAGTTTTGCTACCGTTATGAATTGTATGTGCTTTCTGACGATATCTTAGGTGACTCTTGTAAAAGGGGTCGCGACCCACAGGTTGAGAAACATTGGCATAAATGTATGTGCCGAGTGCTAATAGTGCTAAAGTCATATATGACTTTGCCAGTTAGATTAATGGATTAAAGGAGCCACTAGGTTTTAAAAAGAAGCCTGGTGTAGGAAACAGCCTGTCTTGCCAGCAAGTGGGTGGTCAAGTGACCCCTGGCCTTGGTATGGACTCTAAGCCTTCTCTCAAGAGGTCTTCATAGGTAGGCTGTATGTACCTGGAAGGTTATCTTGGCTGTCTACTGAGAACGGTTTCAGAAATGCTTGGCTTTCTCTTAAGTATCTAGTTGACTGACCAAGGGTCATTCCTGACAGGAAAGCTGGGCTCCCACGTGGGTGCGGTGCGAGTCTGCAAAACCCCTCAAGTCACCTATTTGCCTGTGAACGCGGAAGTGGGCGTGTCTGTGAAATGGCTGGGCGTGCCAGTGTCAGAGCAGGTGAACGGTGGAGATGGGGACTTGGGTTTTTGGACAGTTCATCGCTGCACGGACCGTGTGCACAGCTCAGGGAATGTGTGGTTTTCAATTGAGCAAATTTTGGGGGAGCTTTGTGCTGTGCAAGAATAAGACCACAATGTGTCAGGCAGAGAGGTTGTAGTGTGCGGTCTTACCTGCGTCTGTATCGTGTGTCCCCTTCTGTGTGGCTTTGGGCAAACGTCCTGCTTTAACAAGGCATTTGTTCCTTGTTGTGTGCAAGTCTGTGCGGCAGTGCCTCTGGGTCCTATTTGCGGCTGCTCGTTGGCTTTCCAGTTTCACTTGCGCCTGCAGTCAGGCTTGCACGTGCGCCAGCCTCTGTGCGCACGTCCCCGAGTGACCTGTGTGCGGTGCCCGGGGACCTTTGGGTCGTGTGCACTCGCTGCCTGTCTGCGCCGGCGAACGCACCTCCACATGTCCGGGAGCACGTCTCCCGTCGTGTGCACGCTTCGTGTGCACGCCGCCCGCGCGTGTGTGTGCAGGGCGCTGCGCGCTGCGGCCGGAGGACCGCGCCAGGTTCCACGCGCCCCGCGTCCCCCCTCACCACCCCCCGCACCGCAGCGGGCCCCGCGATTGGCCGCCCGCTCCTCCAGCCGTCACCTCCTCCCCCGCCCCGCGCGCCCGCGGTCCCCGCTGTCCCCCGCGGTTCCGGCGAGGCCGCGCCGCGCTGCGCTCCGCTCCCATTGGCTGCGCGCGCCTTTGTGTGGCGGCAGCTGCGGCCCCAGCGCCTTTGAATGTCGAGAGGGGCCGGGAAGGGAGCCTTTCCATGGGCCATCTGTCTCCCCGCCAGCCGCCGCCCCGCCGCCCGCGCCCCGCGCTCCGCCTCCCGCCCCGGCGGCTCCCGCAGCCCCGCCGCCCGCGCCCCGGAGCCGCGCCACAAAGGGCCCGCGCGCAGCCGCCGCCGCTGCGCGAGGAGCCAGGATGGTCCTGGTCCACGTCGGCTATCTCGTGCTTCCAGTGTTTGGCTCTGTGCGAAACAGAGGTATCGCTTTTTCCTTTCGGGGTCTGCTTCTTTCCGAGCGCGGATCGCCGCAGGCACCGGGCGGGAGCGGGGGCGGGGGCGGGGGCGAGGGCGGGCGCGGCGGGAGGGCGGGCGGGGGCGCAGGCACAGCCGCGGGGCGAAGCGAGTGGTGCTGCTCCCCACCCCTTTCTGGGGAGACCCCCCGAGTGTGGGGTGGCATCCTCGCGGGAGCTTTTGTAGTGAAGTTAGGGTTTGGTGAATTTGGGTCCCTTCCTCCCCAGCCCCATATTTTTTATTATTATTATTATTTGCGGCGGACGTGGTTCCTCCAAATCACAGCCCCTTCCCCGACCTAGCCCCGTGTGACCGAAAGAAGGGGAAAGATGCATGCCGTGGTGTGTGTGTGTGTGTGTGTGTGTGTGTGTGTGTGTGTGAGAGAGAGAGAGAGAGAGAGAGAGAGAATATGTTTGATTTTCTGTGATTTGCCTTTTTTTTTTCTTTAAAGACATACTGTGTTTTGCTCTGTTTTGTATTTTTTCATTGCCGAGGCCTTAAGGCCGATGGTCAGTGAGCTGGGATCTGCTATCAGCCCCATCCCGTGCTCCAAACCTTTCCCTCTCATGGCACTTGTGCGTTCTTTCCCTTGCTTTTCTTTCATTTAATCCTTTTTGTTTTATTGCCCTTATTCTGTGGCCCTGCACACCTCCCTCTCCGCAACTGTCTTTGTATGACAGTTGCATTTAAAGGTTCAAAACGCTTGTGTGCGCGTGTGCATGTGTGTGTGTGCGCGCGCGTGTGTATGCATGTATACGTGTGTGTGTGTGTGTGTGTGTGTGTGTGTGTGTATGTGTGTGTGTGCACGCGCTCGCGCGCGTGCTTACGCGCTTCGGAAATCAGACGTGCGCTTCCTTGAACCCCTGGGCCGGTCCGGAGCGGGTTGTCTGTTCCTTGGGTGTTGAGCTGTGCGTGAGAACGAGGTGGGAAACTGCCCCTAAGCCAGGCCTTTGCCTGGGGCAAGGGTTGACCAAGCAGCAGGCTGGCGCTGTCTTTGTTTTTAACTGTGGTATACGGGGTGTGTTTGCACGGTCCCCCTACCCCCACACCCCCTTTCCCTTACATTCCCCTGCAACAATAGCTTGGTTCCCCCCTTTTCTCCCCCAACCCCACATCTTCCATTTTCTTTTAATCAAAAATTCCCACTTCCCAAAGCAAATCTGAGATACATTTCAATTCATTTTTTTTTTTCTTTTTGTATTCTGCCTCTGGACTCACATTTCTCTTGGAAATGTTTCTTCTCTCCCACTCCACGGCTGCTTAAATTCCTACTGCCCCCCCCCCCCGCGCCCTTACAAGAATGATGTCTTCCCTTTGGCCGACCGGGCTAGTCCTCCGAGTCAGAGCCGGGGTGGGGGTGGGGTGGGGTCGCAAGGCCAGAGCTTTACTGAGCCCCAGGGGCCAGACTGCACCAGTCCAGGAAAGCCCAGCCCTCCTCCTGCAGCCAAACTGTTCCCAACCCCGCGCCTCTCCCTAGAACCCTAAGGGCAAGGTTGGCCCTCTAGGCCTGTTTGAACTGCAGTGTTTTTGTGTGTGAAGATGGAGTGATGGCATTCTGCATTTATCAAATCTTTTTTTTTTCTTCATCGTGTAGCTCAGTGAATGGTCAACTCGCTGCTGTGTGCGCTGTGACCCTTCTGCCTCCGCATTTAGCTGTATTGTGACACCCCTCTTAACCATTTCCTGTCTCCATCCGAGGAAGGCATTGCTACTTAAGCGGCAGTATCCCCTATCTCAGGCCAGTTGGGGGTGGGTCAGAGGGGCCAGAGGTCGACCTAGATCAGGAAATGCCACCCCCTCCCCAGTACACAATTATTTCTTATTACTTGGCATTTCCTCTTAAAAACGGGTGTGGAACTTGACACTAGGCAGAAATTCAAAAATGATTAAGAAGGATGTTGAGCCTGAAAGTATAATTATCCTGATTAAATCATTATCATTCTCATTAATACCACCGATCCCTAAATACCATTGCAGCGGGCTGGTTCCATGTTTTGAAATTCAAATTGTTCAGCTGCCTTTAAATTTTATTTTTAATAACCCTCCTCCCCTCCACCAACAAAAATCCAAAAAAAAAAAAAAAAAAAAAAAAGAAAGAAAAAACCAAAAAACAAGAAAAAACCCATTCTGCTGGGCAGAATTGCAGTGGCAAACTTTCACGGTAAACACGCCCACAGGAATTTTTAGGGTCTGAGGGGTGAGTTGGGCTGTGGGTGAAATTTAGCACAGTGTGCTGAGAAACTCATGACCTTCCGATAGAGGATACTAATGCTTAACTAAAAGGTCCTAAATCACAATTTTCTTGTAAAACTATTATATAGTCTGCTAGCTTAAGCCTGTTCTTTTAGTTTCCATTGTAGTAGTGCAGGATGTAGGCCATTTCAGACTAGATACAGAAAAATAATCATTTGTGTATCTTCATCTTGTTTAGCTGAGTACATTGCACTGTAAATCCCTGTTAAGTGGACTCCTTTTGCCTTGGCTTGGAGGCTGTAGCAGCCCATTTCCCACTTGTCTGGGTGACCATCAGCTGGCCTCCTGGCAGCACCCAGGTATACCATTTAGTTGGAGGCAAAATTTATTAAATACATATTAAAAATGAAAATCCATAATGAGATGACAGTTGCTGCTATTTCAGCTTCTGAAAAATTGGTGCACCAAGGTCCCTGGCTTAAGGGGAGCCACTGCGGCCATAGGTCCTAATTGTTTAATTGTACGATGCCAAGAGCATCTTTGGACATCTGCCCTGGCCCTCAGGTCTCTCCCTTCTGCTGCCTGGCCAGCCAGACCTGCTTGAAAACGGAAACAAAACGGCAGCGATCATGAAAGAATGAGGCGCCTACACTGAGGGGCCCTTCCAAAATAGTCCCAAGTAGCTGCCTCAGAATGCTGTTTGGCAATCTGAAAAGAAAGAAAGAAAAAGAAAAGGAAAAAAAAAAAAAAAAAAGAAAAACCTCAGCAAAATGGTTTTCCATTAAACAGGGGTAGCGTGTTCTGCTGTGCTGAATTACTTCCTGTTCTTATTTTGTGGGTAATTTTTATGTATTGAATACCCTCTTGGTTGTGTATCTTTTCACCTTTTCTTGTACTAAAACTAAAGCATGATCTGTATTTTTTTACATCCCCCAGTTGACAATGTACAGCGCTCGGTTAGAGATGTCACCCTGCTGAACCGCACTGTGGCCGTGTAACCGGCCATCTGCTCAGTGTACGCCTGCTTTTGTTCTGTTCCCCCTTCCGAAGCATGGTGGGCCCAGCCTTTTCTTTTCTTTATTTTTTCTTTTTTTTTTTCCTTTTTTTTCCTTTTTTTTTTGTATCGTGTGCATGATGACATTGTTACACACAGAATTCACTAATACTAATATACAATCTCAATAAAGAACTAGTTTTCCTATATTAACCTAGTGTGCTTTTTCTCTTGCTGTTTTCCCATTTATTGTTGTATCCCGCTGTTTAGAGGCTCCTTGCTTTTCTGTCCTCAACCTCGCCAACCTCACCCGCCCACCCCACCCCCACCTCCCATTGTAAGAGTCGAGTGAATGCCTTTTTCGTTGCCTTCCCTTCTCCCTCTCCCTTCTCTCCCTTTTTGTGGTATTGATATAGTGACTCTAATCTCTCCATCTTAAGACAATAGAAGCCTGGGGCCATGGGGAAGGTCAGTTGTCTTGTCTCACCCAAACAGCCCGAGGCACAGAGATCCTCTCTGGCCACCTGTGTACTCAATCCCCACCCCTTTCCACGTTGTGTCCGAGCTAAGAGGCACTGGGAAAGAAAAAGAAATACACCCAGGTTGAGAGAAGGGATACTGTACTTAACTAGCAATCTTGTACCATTGACTCACCCTAAAAAAACCCATTTTGAGTTGTTTTAAGTTTTCGTTCACCGTCTCATTGATTTACTGTCCTTATGAATCATCCTGGGGTGACACACGTGACATGTAGCCTAAGCCTTGATCCAAAGCGCTAAAACATCCTTTTCTATGTGTAGATTGGGATTCTTGAGACCTCCAAATGTAAGTTCATCATTTAGATCCTAGGGAAGGGAAGATGGTTTGGGACAGAAGCCCCTAAGACCCCGCCCCATCCCAGGGCTGGCAGCCCCACCTGGGACCGTAGGAGTAAGAGCGTGTACTTTCTGTGGGCTGGGAGCCAGTTAAAGCTGATTACAGCCTGCTTGCTTGACAGCTGCTTCGTCTGCGGCCCTAGGCCCTCTCTGGGGAGAAAGCAAACCAGTTCTGGCCATTGTCTCAGAGTGTGTGCTTGCTGGGTTGGGGGTGGGGAGGTCAGGAGGGAAGTCAGGACCTCCGTCCAAATTGCAAGAACTCTTCCAAGTATCTACCCCCCCCCCCACACACACCCTGTAATTGCTCTGGAAAAGCCAACAGAGAAGTACCTCCCTCCCCACCTCTACCCCCAGTGGAACCCAAATTCAAGCATTTGTCAATTACATCTTTTCAATTTCAGCCCAGAACAAGCCTTGTTAGATGAGGCGTGTTAGACACCAGAGGAAATCAGTTGATTAAAGAAATTCATGGTTCCTTCAAGGGGTCATCATTTGAAGCTGTTTCCCTAGCGGATGCGCTCAGTTCTCCCTGGTTCCACTAGGCTGTCTTCTGGGCGGGCCTCCCATGGTCCCCTCAGGGAGGATGGTCATTTCACTGTTGTCTGACCACTGCTTCTTTGCTATCTTTGTGGCCTCGTGAGACACCCCCAGCCCCAGAGGGCCGCCCTCTCTGCTCCAGCCCTTTGTTCTGTTTCTCCCCAGCCGGGGTGGAAAAGCTGAACTGATTTACTGTGACACATGGGCACACACGGATGTTCCTGGCGGAGGCTTGTGCTATGATGTATTCAAAAGGAGATATGCCGTTCTATGAAGCCAGGCCCTTGAAGGTTTCCTGGTTTTCCTTTAATATATTTAATTTTGGGTTTGTTTGAGACCTAAGTGTGGTGAAGCAAAATAACCCTTTCATCTAACCTAATCAAAACAAACTGGGTGATAACTCTCATTTCCTCCAAAAGACAAACATTAACCGACTCTCAGGTTTTACTTTTCTCCCTTGATGTCCAGCACTTCAGAATTCTCTAGCAATACATTTCAAGGATCGTTCTTTAATAGCCCAGTCATTGTACAGAATGCAGTCGACTTAAAGGCACCATGCCTTAGCAGCACATTGGGTCTCTGCTGTGCACGGATTGAGGCTCTACTTTATACAACCCGGGTCATCAGAGCATGTTCGGGAGAATTCTCCTGAACTTTATGATCCAACAACTATAAAGCCACTGCACACTGGTCTCCATCCTCTCAGCCATCAATCTGCTGTAGGAACTTTTGACTCCAGGACTCTGATGAGATGGAGCCCGTCTCTTGTTCCAGGTTTCTCTGGGTTTCCCTTCTGGATCTCCAGCAGCAGATGAGCCCCCACGTGATTAATCAGTTTTCTTTAGTAGAAATTTCCCTGCAAAACAGCCAATGCAGTTAAAGCTTTCTAGATGGGGGTGGGGGGTGGGAAGGCCACGCAGACTGCTGCCTCTCTGGGAGCCGTCACACTGTCCACCCTTTCCCCTTGTCCTTTCTGTGAATAAGCATCCTGAAGTTTCTCCTTGGAAACTCGACAGCTTCCTAGGAAGGGGAAGCCACAGCGTTGGCCTATATCCGGTGTTGGGTGGAGTCTTCCTAGAGCTGGCCAGAGGACAGCTGGCTCTTGATTCTGACCCATGACAGCAGGTCTCTCAATTCTGCTGGACCACAGCTGTCCTGATACACAGGGCACTTTCACCTTACTTTCTGTATAGATGTACATAGCGTTTAAAGATTCCCAGCATAACATATTGAAGCAAACGAGGGTCTGTTTCTGGTATGGTTTAGCCACAGAGGGCCTTTCCTGGGCAAGCTCAGGGTCGGCATAGGTGGTGAAGGACTTGCAACGCCTGCTCTTCGTGTTTCGGTCATTTGTTCTTACATTCGCTTACTCGGTCACTCATCTTAGTTAGTGAGTATTTATTAAATACCTGCTTGGACCAAACACTGGGCTAACGGGGGTGCAGAAGGGAGATCTCCTGAGGCCGAGACTCAGCGAGCAACGCTCAGCAAACCAGAGGCTGCCTGAGACACCTGAGCAGAGGGCCTAGGTGGGCAGCAGAGTGATCTCATTTGGAGTGGTCCGGGACTTGAGTCCTGGCTGTCTTGACCTGGAAGGGGGGGGGAGGATATAGGTACCATTCTGAGCCTCATCTGGATAATGACCATCATAAAACCTGCTTCATAGGATGTGTTTACACTAGTCAAAGGCACCTGGCACACAGCGGTGACACGGACAGGCTATAACGCTGCTCATTCATTACTGTAGGCATTTACCGACCCAAGGGTCAGGGTCATATAAGGTCAGAGATGGTGACACTGGAGGTTGGTTGTGTGTGCCTCTGAGGTGGCATGTACACAGACTTAGAGAGTACCAGGCAGCATGGGGGACAGGGCATGCTATATGGTATGTGCACATGGGTGGTGGTGGGGAGACCTGCGCAGAGATAGGGTCATGGTCCCGTGTTTGAATAAGTCTCCCTAAATCATAACTCCAGGGTCACGTAGCACAAGGTCTATGTAGACAAGTCTGGACGGGGATAAGTGAGGCCACTTTCTGAGATCTTTGAGTCAGTCTGGACTTTGGCTTCTGGTTTTCCATTAAGTAGAGGTAGTGTGATCTGCTGGGGCCAGATTCCTGGTCTAAGGAGTGAGATACGGACTTCCCTCATGGGCCTTGCCATGAAGAAGGAATGACCAGGATCAAGTCGATGTGGAATGTCAAGTCCAGATAGAGTGTCTTTGGTGTGCCTTGGACAGTGTAAGATCACAAAGACGAAAGGAGACGATGGGAACAGTCAGCTCTGGCGAGCTACGGACCCAGTCTCTGGATAAACACGGAACTCGGCAGAGAGAAGAGGACCGTGGTGATGTCTGGGAGTCGGGAACTGTACCGCTCTTCTGCTGTTAGAGGGATAGAGAAGAAGAATAGCAATAGTACCAGTGGCTCTATGATGCTTTCTGTGTCTGGTGTCCCCTACTGTGCTGTTCCTATCTATCTCTGGCTGCTAGGCTATCCCTGGGAACGGCCTCAAAACTTCAGCCCCTCGGGCAGCTGGACCACTGCGTCTTGATATCACAGTGTCAAGTTTTATGGAATTTCAACTTTTGGGGAAAAGAGACACCAGGGCATTTGAGTGCCAAGGTCCTAGCTGGGTTTGTACGTGTATACACACACACACACACACACACACACACACAGAGAGAGAGAGAGAGAGAGAGAGAGAGAGAGAGAGAGAGAGAGACACAGATACACAGAAAGGGGGAAGGGGGAGGGAGGGGGAGGGAGAGAGAGGGGGGGGAGGGAGGGAGGGAGGGAGGGAGAGAGAGAGAGAGAGAGAGAGAGAGAGAGAGAGAGAGAGAGAGAGAGAGGTCATCTATACCCCTATACCCTTGGGGAACAAGAAGCTAGGAAGAACCAATCTTGGGCTACCCAGTTAAACCTGAAAGGCATGGGTGTGGCAAGGAGAGCAAGGGCAGGTGGTGACAAGGGGGGAGAGATGTCTGGGTCAGCCCATTATTAAGCCTTTTCCTCCAGGTATCACCATAGCCTGCGGGGACATCATGATTACCTGGAAGGAAATTGAGGTCCACAGTGGCAAAAGCCTTTGCCTGTTAAGCCAAGGGGCTGCTGACTCAAGGTGACTGGTTGCCCAGTCTTGGCTCCCCATGCTTTCTGTAGTTTGTAGACTGTTAGGAACCTCTGACCCTGAGCTAAGCACAAGAACAGCAACTCTTGCTTGGTGTTTGGATCTGGTGGGAACAGCTCCGAAAGCCTGGCTCCGTGTCCACACAGGCTGTGAAGCTATGAGGGGGTTTATGTTCTCAGTACTGAGCCTGTATTCCCAGGAGGGAACTCTGAAATGCAGGGTTAGAGTGTCTGTAGGACTAGAGGTTAAACTATAGGACCAGCGGGGCCTCCGGCAGGGATGGTAAGCTCTTCGCCTTTAGATGCTTACTTCCGAGGAAGCTGCCCGGTGTCCGTCCGGGAGATGCCCTGATTTCTGCAGATACAATCGCTGCCCCTGGGGAGAGGTGGTGCCTCTCCCATTGCGAGTCCGCCGCAGTTGCGGTGTTTCTTAGATCACCTTGGTGACGTCACGGATGACGATGATGAGCACTGCATCACAGAGAGGATAGAATCCTTATTTGGGAAGTTTAGAGAGTCAACCCAGGCCATCCACCCTGGCGTGATCCGCTGAGCGCATGCGTGGAATGCCCCCCACGTGTCTGTGTTTGCGTTTGGTATGTGCTTGTGTGTAGAGTTGACATATAAACAGCTCTGCTTTGCACTGGAGGTGGAATTAGGGCCTTAAGCACGCTAGGCACGTGATACATCCTAGCCTCCTCCTCCCTTCCCTTTAGTTTTTGAGAGTTTCCCTAAGCTGTCTAGACTGGCCTCAGACTGGGATCTTCCTGCCTCGCAGTGCTGAGGCCGTCTACACTGGAGCCAGGCACACTCTCCATTTTAATTTCACATGAGCCGCTTCACAGTTTGCTGAGCTGTTCTCACAGTCATGGCCTTCATCGGCCATGTCACATGTTGCTCGAGTCATCCCTGGTGGTATCTGGTTCACTACGAGTGTCACGGGTCGCAGGCCTCCCAGGGTTGGCCTAGCCCAGGCCTTTCCACCAACAGGCTCAGTGAGGGTCCAACACGGGATGAGAGGGGGAGTGCCACCGAGACACTCTCAGCAGCAGCCCGGGGTCTGCTCCTCCTGCCAGACACCGGTCTGACTTACCATCGGTTCTGGTACCGTGTCCATCGGATGGTGAGTCTGTGGTTGGTGCTTTCTGGAGCTTGTGGGGTGAAGTCGTGCACACAAACCGAGCAGAGAAGCCAGCCAAAGGCAAGAGTAATAATAAGGGTCCTTGCGGAGCTTGGTGGAAACAGTCCTGGCTTCCATCCCGCTCTCTTGCTAACCACCCTATGAGGCTGGCCAAAGCGGAGGGCTCTCCGACCTCACTTCCTGTCTGCCAAGGAGATAATCGGCCTAATTACCCTTCCTGTTCTAAAAAAAAACTCTTGATTTCCTCTTGGTGTGAACTTGTACTTTCTCTGCCCCCCCCCTTTTTTTTGCCTTTTCTCTGGGAGGCAGCCTTGGTGCATGGTGGGTGAGTGCCCTTCTGTACATGGACATGTACATGTGTCCTGCGGGCAGAAGGAGCAGCGTGGGTGTGTCAACGCCCAAGTGTGTTTCCTATCTCTTTAGGGCTGGCCTCCTCAGCCCAGGAGAACAAGTATCAGAGATGAGGTGGAGAGCCAGGAGCCTCAGCCTGCATGGAGCAGGACTCAGCTAACATCTGTTTCCAGGATGGAAGACACCCCCCAACCCCCACCCCCACAGCTGCTGCGTCCCTTCTCTCTCTCTAGTGTAGGGCTGGGAGGGGGTGGGGTGCCTTGCTCCCCATCTCTCCAGACAGCTTAAGTTGCTCCAGCTTTTTTCCCCAGCTGCCAGAATCCCTTTTGCCCCCATCCCGAGAGCTCAGGGCTCTCTCTGGGCTGCTGCCTTTCAGGCCCAACCTCATCTCAGAGCAAAAATTTCTGCTCCAGGCTCTGCGGGAACCGATGGATTAATGTGACCATTCCCACTCCCGGCTGGCTTTCCTCAGCCCAAAGAGGCTCTTCCGCAAAACCTCAGCCCGCTTGGCAGGGCTCATTCCCTGGAGAGAAAAACCACAGGCCTTTCCACTACCTACCTCTTTACCGCCTCAGCCTTGGCCTGCTGACCAGAGCTGTAGATCCCTTTCCACAGGAAGAGTAGAGAGTTGGGAAGACCCAGGCCCAGGCATCTCTTCTCACAGCTTCCTGTACTACCGTCATCACTCCATAACCCCAAATGTACCCAGCTTCTGCAGAGGGTGCTCACGGAGGTACCAGTTAAGGCTTCAGTTCTGGTCTTGTCAGTGTTCACCAGAGCTTCTAATCTTGGATGCCAGAGCAAGCAAGCCGCAGCCTCAGACTCACCTCGTAGGCAGAGGAGGAAGCGGAAGCAGGCAGGTGAGGGAGGAGCGAGGCTCCCGGCACTAGGGGAGCTGAGGGAAGCTCAGTTGCCCCAGAGCAGGGTATGTCCCACCACAAAGCCCTAGAGGCCTGGCAGTAAGACACGACCCCAGGGTGAAGCTGTGACGTGGAAGAGAAGACAAACCAGCCGGAGTAAGGGAGGGGCCCTCAGCTTGGCCATGCCTTGCAAGTGAGAGCAGAGAGATGGTGTGACCTGGCCACTAGCTTGCGGTGGCATTTCTTCTGAAGGACCCTTCCCAGAGAGAGGTGGGAGAAAGAAAAGACAGGGCGAGGAGGCAAGGGAGGTGACACAGGCCAGCTCTGTAGCTAGGCCTGCAGGTTCTCCACAGCAGGAGCATCTGCCAGTCCAAGGCACCCCAGATCTGCACCCATGCTTGGGAGGGTTGGGAGGGTCCCTCCAGGTTCCTCCCATCCCCCACCCTCCAGCAAGTGGGAATCTGTGCACAAGAAGGCTCTAGACTTCAGGGAAACTAGATATGTGCTTGGAAGATCCCAGAACTCTGAGTCTGGGGTCACAAATGAAAGGACCTGGACTTAAGGAGGGACAAACTGCAGTTTCCAGTTCTTCTGAATTTATAGAAAAAAAGTAATAGATCTGACTTCACACCAACTTGAACAAAAATCAGAGCTTTGTGATAAAAACCAGTCTAGTTGCTTCATGTCCTTCCTGAACGTGAGCACGTCAGGGTCAGGCGGGGATGCTTGGTTGGCCCAAGGCCTCTTCTTCGCAGTGCTGGAGACCCAGGCTATTTAGTGGCTCGAGTTGGGACTCCGTTCAGTTAAGGGTGGCTTTGCAGAAGGTGTGTCTGGGTGTGTCTTGAAGACAACCTGAATGTAACCGGACAAAGGGAGGTCAGGATTTGAAGACAAATCCATGGTGGGGTATGAGAAAGGCCTCTTGAGCGGACACTCAGGTGGAGCTGTCCCTGGTGCACCCAGATACCCTCAAGACTCGTCTTATTGTGGCAAAATAGATATCACAGTGGTATTAAATATAACCCACAGTGTCGTGCAGCCCCCACTGGCTGCTATTAACAAACCCTTCTTAAATCCCTTCAAAGGAAGCCTCCCTTAATTCCCCCAGGTACCAGGGGCCAGCTCCCAGGTAGGGCGGGGCTGCATGTTCTCCAGGAAGGGATGGGGTGGTGGTAGTGTGTGTAGTGGGGGTTAGGGGGAGGGAGAGAGAAGAAGACAGGAACACACACACACACACACACACACACACACACACTGATAGCAAAGAGAGCCTACATGTTGCCCTCTGGCTCACTGTCTACCCCTCCCAGCTGACCCACTTGAACAAGGACCCTAATCTCTTCTGAAAAGATGGTACAGGGTTGATTTGATACCAGTGCCACACGAAGGTGGTAGAAGCCAATTATGCAATATTATGTCTGTATTAGAGGCACACCGAACTCCTTCAAGTACTTAGCAAGAGGTGGTCACTTTCTGAACCCCACCCAGGTGCTCCCTCCCCTTCTGCAAGCACCTGCCTGCCTGTCCTCGAGGGTGTGGAGAGTGCAAAGGGATCCTGGGAAGACAGGGCAGACAGGCCGCGGTCAGGCATGCTGCATGGAGCTTAATTCTGAAAGCAGTCCTGAGTCTCCATTTGGAGTGTGGGCGGCTGAGACACAGCATCTTCTGGCCATAGCCTCCCCAGCGGCACCTCTGGGCACTCCTGAGAGGAACAGAGAATACACAGCTAGGCTTCACAACCAGAACTAGGTCAGTGGTCAGTCTGGGTAGCAGCGTGGACCCTCATCCTGGAGGGGGAGAGGCCAGTGAAACCCCGGGGGCCCTCTGTGGGGGATTCTGCAGCTGTTGGGCCAGTTCTGGCACCTGTCCTGCCCGCATGGGCCCAAAGTCAACCCAAGAGGTAAATGTCAGAGTCCCGTGGCTGTCACTTCTGTCTGAGTTTTCCTTCCTTTTCCTGGAGTTGTGGGTCCTCCTGCCTCATCACCATCCGTCCATCCCATCCGCTTTCTATCTCCCACCCTTTCCACCGGCCTGCCCTTCTTCCTCCCCTCTCCCTCTGCTGGCCTGAACCTGCCTGAGCACCCCGTGGGGGGGCTTCTCTCTCCTCGATGGGGTGTTCGAGGTCTCCCTCTGAAGTGGTCAACCCTTCCGGGCCATTGGTTCCGGCCTCTGGCGATAGGGCTTCCGTTCTCTCCCTGCCATGATGAAGTACCTCCCTCCGCACCTGCTGCATCCGCTGTGGTGCCCAGCGTCCAGCAGGCTGTCCTCAAGGTCACGCGTGGCCTCTCCTTCTGGGAGTTGCCATGTGCCAAGGCTCTCTGCTGCTTGCTGTTACCTTGAATATGGTAAGAGGGAGAACTTTTGATCCTCAGCATTCTCATCTATGAAATGGGAACAATCGCAGTGACCTCCCAACAGGGTTGCCAGGGGGCTCAGATTAAGGGCGAGCGCCTTTGTTCAGCTCACCTAGCAGAGGTACACTGAGCCTCTGCCTTTGATCCAGGACCCCAAGCCAGAGCTTGGGGACACAATGACGACACCCACACAAGAACAGCAATGGATATCCGTGTAATGTCCACCCTCGGCCAGGCACTGTCCCAGTCCCTTAGCTCCCCTGAAGAAACTGAGCTCTGTGGGAATGGATGGGTGGGTGGGCCAAAAGTATGTACTTGGCCCTCTCTTAGCATGGAGACGTGCTGGGGTGGAGCTTCTGCTGCTGAGCAAGGGTTAAAGGGTGTGCACTGAGGACAGGCTGGTGGAATCATGCTGCTGGAAAGGCGGCAGGGAAGGAGACCTGTTGAGGGCGGGGTGACCGGGGGGCGCCACCAGGCCTGACTATGGACCCTAAACCATCAACTGAACAGTATTGCCTGTTGCTAGAGAATCAAACATCCACAGTCCTCCGAGCCCAGACTCATCGTGAGCTGGGTGCTGTCCTAGAAGACCACGAAAAACACACCAGGGTTCCACGCACGGTCTCCCAGAAAGCAGAGATGGATAGTGCTCTTAGTAACGGGATTAGCATACTCAGGGATGGGAGGGTGGGGCGTGGGGGGGGGAGAGAGCTTCTTTAGAAGCTGCAAGTGGGATTGAACTTGGCACAGGGATACGGGTGGCAATCCTTTCCACCCGATGCCAGGACCCTTTGCTGCTAAAAGGCTTTTCTGTGGGCAAGTGACATGTGTCCCCAATCCCGCAGAACTGCATGTACCTCGGTCTTGAAGAGGTGCTTCCTGTGTCACCTCGTTCTGAGCTCTGCAGTGGGCTTCCATAAAAGAGGTCTTTAGTTTTTCGCCACTAGCGTTTCCCCAAGTGATCCAGTTGCACACATTTGAGTTCTGTGTGTGCACACATATGTGGATGAGATTGCATGGCTTCTAGAAGCATCCATTAAACTTGATGCGTGCAAGGTGAGGTAGTAAGTGCTAGCCTGGGAATCCAGCTCAAGGCTGGCCGGAGGCAGCTCCCCTAATTGGTGACTTCCTGTCTCAAGATCTCCTGCACCTTGTTCCTCCTCTTAGGGACGCCATCTTTGCTACTATCTGAGTCCACTCCAGCCGCAATAACAAAACAGAAGCTTAGGTCTTACCTCGAAAGTCCAGGATCCAGGTGTCAACAGATATCGTGTGTGGAGAGGATCTGCTTCCTGACAACTGTCCCTTTGCTGTGAATTCACAGGAGCAAGAGAGATGGGCTCTCATAAGAGCACTAGTCTTGTTCATTTGGACAATGCACAATTACCACCTCCTACTTGCATGCGTGCGCACACACAGACACGCTATTCAGAGGAATCCAGTTCTTGTCCCTGGGTTTTCTGCCTTCCTTTCTCTCTCCTGTCCACTGTGCCCCGAGATGCCCTCACACTACCACAGCAGACTCCTGAGATAACTACTCCACCAGAGAGGCAGAGACCATAAGCCAGGTACACCTCCAGGCCTAACTCTGCTACCCATGCTAACCTCCCCAGGCCAACCACAGAACTTGGGTCCGCACACCTACTTATCACTGTCCTCAGGGCTCTGCTAGTTCCAAGAATCCTTGCGAGGCACAGGTGGAGAGGTGGTGGTGGGTGCTACAGAGGATGCCCCTGCTGACTGGTGTGCTCTCTGTCACTGTGGGTAAAGCAGACATCACAGGGCCTCTGAGCGATGATGAGGGGCCGGGCAAGGTATCCAGGAGGACTTGGATCTTGAGCTGGGACAGAGGGTGTGCTCTGTGTATGCAGTAAGTAGCAGAGAGGGGAGACTGAGATTAGAGACCATGTAAGGGACATCAGGAAGAGTTGAAGGGTCTACCAGGCCCAGTCCTAAGGTCTGAACCTCAGGTGTGGGCAGCGGTCTGGGGAGGTGGGAAGATTGCCCCGGGCATTGGTCCTGAGCCCTGCTGGGGTGGCCACCCACTTCTGCCACCCAAGCTGTGGAGTAGAAGAGATGAGATGATATTACTGCCGCCGCCTTGTTTTATGAAGTATCCTAACAAGCTGGCGAGCCAGATACACTCAGTCTTCTTTATGACCGCTATGATTTCTCCAACGTGAAGATTAATTTGACGATAGCTGTTTATAAGCTCTTCCATCATCAGATAGACCCATTACCTGGGAGAAGAGGAGGGCTGGGTTTCATTTGTGAACAGTCCTCCAGATCTCTCTGCCCCGGAGTATGTGTGGGAGTCTTGGCCATAAATCATGGCGGACACTGGCACCGCTGAGACCGGAGGCCGGGAGCTCCCGCTAGGCAAGCCTCGGCGCTCATGTGCCAGGGAGAAGTCCTGGCAGGTTGACTGCTCTTCAGATAGACTGGGACAGTCAGGGATATGTAGCTGTCTATGCTGGGAGAGAGACCCTTGGGAGGGTGTCATCTGTCACTTTCTTGAACCTACATGCTGTAAGAATCATACGGAAGCTTGCTAAAATAAAATGGAAAATGCCCTCATTCTCCGGTCATGACCCTCGCTTCAGACTCTAGATCTTTCTCAGAGGAATGCAGGCTCCTACATGTCTGCTTCCAGTAAGGCTTGGCCTGCGGAGGTGACTGTGGAGCTGAGCAAAATATAAGATGGTGGACCTGACATGCGCAGCTCAGGATTGGTATAAATAGACCGTGGGGCTCGTGGTTCTAGAGGGTTAGAGTCCATGATCACGAAAGGGAGCATAGGTACAGACAGGCACGGCCTTGGAGTTGATCCACAGGTACTAGGCAGAAAGACATGGTGGGGGGAGGGGAAGAGGGAGGTAGAGAGGGAGGGAGGGAGGGAGGGAGGGAGAGAGAGAGAGAGAGAGAGAGAGAGAGAGAGAACGAGAGCAGGGAGATGGGAGCTAACTGGGAATGGTGTGAGCTTTTGAGACCTCAAAGCCCACCCCGCAGTAACACACCTATTCCAACAAGGACAGACCTCCGAATCCTTCCTGAACAGTTCCACCAAGCGGGGACCCAAGCATTCAAATCTACGTGCCTATTGTCCATTCTCATCCAAACTACTACAGCTCTCATCCAAACTACCTCCAATGCCTCAGTTTTCTCATCTGAGGAATGGGACGAATGGAACTGTGAAATTTCCCTTGGAATGCTGCAGACATTTCTTGAAAGTCTATAGGAAGTGCTTGGCACAGTGTCTGGACTCTGGATCAGGCTCTTCGGCAAGAGCGAAGGCATGAGGCCTGTCATGTCAACTGCTGAGAGAATCAAATGCCATCCACTTCGTTTTCAGCTAGTTTTAGAGACTCAGTGACAGCCTGTTGGTTGTCCCTGGTCTCTCTGCCATTGTAATTGCACTCCCCGTGTCTGTGGATGGAAGTGAGGGGGGAGTGCTTTGAGAGTCAGAGAGCAAGAATGACAGGCCCAGGACACAGCTGCTGGCACGAGGTCGACCAGTACTCCCGCTTCTTAGGGTTGTGTCCACGCCCTTCACCTGCCCAGGTTGTCACTTTTTTTTTTTTTTTTGAGGGCATAAGGTTGCTCTCTAGAAGAGAAAAGTAGATACCAGATGCCCATGTGAGAGTCCAGACACCTGGGCTGGGGGGCTGGAATCGCAGGACCTCTGGAGGGAGCTGGGTTTCTGCTTGGGATGCTAGTTGGGTCCCAGGTCACTCTGTCTTCCAGTCCACTAGAACATAGCTCTCAGGGCTTGTAGCCTGGAAGGGGCACACTTACACTCTATAAAGGAAAGGACTTGGTCAGGGTCAGTCAGCGGAGACCCAGGTCTTCATGTCTCAGTCTCTGTGTTCTGTCGTGAACCAGAAGAGCCAGAATCTCAGGCACCCTGACTCCCACATTCCCCCTTTCCTTCTGCCCACGGCTATAGTTTTATTCTAGTCTGCTGTTGTTTCCTCCCATGTTCTTGTCACAGAGGGACATGTTTATCACCAGAGGTACTTTCAATGGAGGAGGAGGAGGAAGCCTCTGGAGCGGAGGATGGTGGTAGTGGTGGTGGTGGCGGTGGCAGTGGCGGTGTGGTGGTGGTGGTGGTGGTGAGATTTTTCAGAGTCAGGGACTGGGAGGTAGGCTCAGAGGCCAGCTCCAAAGCTCACTGGTCAATGCTGAAGGGTGGAGGAGCTGGTGGGACCAGCAAACTCTCCAGGACAATTCACCATTCCAGGTAAGGAAGCTTAGGTCCCTCACTGTGACTTAGCTTTTCTCACTGAGACAAATAGCTGAGAAACAGTCTAAAGGAGGGAAGATTTATGGCTCAGTTTCATTTCCTGCTGGGCTGGCTCTGTTGTTTCGGGACTACAATGAGGGGAGACATCCTGGTCGAAAGGCATGGCTCCTCTCAGAGGCAGAGGGAGAATCAGGAAGGGGTCTGTGTAGAACAACCCTCACAGACATTCTCCCAACCAGGTCCCACTTCCCAATAGCCTATTCAGGAATGAATGCATTAACTCACTGAAGTTAACACTCCCGCCATCTAAGAACCACCTAGCAACCATCTAGGAACCGAGCCTACAACACGTGGTCTCTGTGGGCTGGGGGGTGGGGCACGTCCTAGCCAAACACATAACATATAACAAGCAGGGGGGGGGGACCAGCAAGTCACATGTGATTGCTCAAGTCAAGGGTGCTATTGGCAGGGTGGTGGTGTGCTCGTCTGTCTTATAGGCCCTGTGGGAAAAACACTTGTGAGAGACTTGGTTGACAGATTACTTCCTGGGTCTCTTACCTGGTCCTCTTTGGGGCTTTCAAAGAGCATTCTATTCCCGTTAGCTGCCACATGAGGTATACACACATTCATGTTCCACACCTTAGAGACTGGACTGTGCTTTCTAGTGACAGTAGTCCGCAAAGAAATGATGAAGCTGAGGGTCTCGTGGGTCCTGCCATTTCGCATCTTTTCTTATGGGTTCCTCCACACACAAAGCTTCGGGGACCACGGATCTATAGGATCCTCAAACAACCATGGCTGAGTTAGTGGGTTTTAAGAAATGGGTTTACTTCTTAACCGTAGTTGTCCTCATTCCTCATGTCTGTGACACATGTAATTCGACTCAAAACACCTGGAGGGTGAACACCAAGGCCAGAAGGTCAGGAGGTAAAGTTCTGGGGCCCTTTGAGGGCCAGCCTGTTTCTCATCTCTCACGGCCTAGGGGTTCATGCTGGCTCAGGGGTGCACACCTTTCTTCTTTCCTGTCTACCCCGTAAGGAAGATCTCAGAAGACACTTGCTGTTGAGAAGACTTGGAGAAGACATATGTTCCCCAGGATTAATATTCCAGGGAAAGCACTCCCTTCAGCCCTCCTGCTCCCCATAAACTGGCTGCCAAGTCCCCTTCCCGAACCTGGATTAAGTCAGGAGGCCAGTTTTCCCAGTACAGAAGACCTAAAAGGATGCCGTCTCCTCCTTTCCTCGTTCCCTTGGTAACTATGATCTCTAAGTATCTTGGAGTGTCCCTTGGGTCCCGGCTGTCCCTTAGCTCCCTGGCCACCTCCTACATTTCTACCCCTGAGGCGCTGAGTTATTCCAGACCTTTGGCAAACTTGGCTCTCCACGCACGATCAAAGTCTCTTGTGACTCACCGTGCCCGCATGACACTTCTACACGAGCACCGTAGATGATGGTGGTTTAACAGCGGCCATGATGGAGACGTAGGCTCTGCCGTGAGTTGAGTGACTTCTATCGGTCCAGGCTGAGTCTGATTCTTCCTAGGCAGTGTTTCAATGGCCCTTAGCCCTGGGCCAGGATGAGCCTAACCACTGCTACCCACAGACCAAGTCTTCATCTCTTATCTCTTTTACTTATTACTGTAGTGTTTACTAAGGCCTTACTCTGCCAGGAACTATGCGGAAATAGAAAAAGATGTTGCCTTATGAATGCCCATTCATTCATTCATTCATTCATTCATTCATTTATTCACTCGCATGTTCTGCAAATATGGATTGCAGCCTCCGCCCCATTCCTAGCACGCTCTAGTGCTGGGGATGCCGCAGTGAACAATCCTGATGCATGGGAGTTTGCTCTCTCCTGGAGAAGATAGCAGACAGGTCGGTAGTGTGTCCGAGGTCACATGTGCCACTGGGGATGTGCCACTGGTGAGGAGGTGGAGAGAGGTACTTGCCTTCTTTGATATGCAGGGCTGGCCTTATGCCTTAATGCTGTGATCACCAGAGCCCTCAAGTTTCAGGCAGTGCACGAGGGAGCCCTACGGACATCAACAGCGAGCCTCGGGTCCTATCAGAGTGTGACATGATGGGACTGGGCTGGACACTTCGGAGGGCTGTCTATTAGCTTTCCACAGCAGGTGCTTCCATGTCCAAGGATTCAAACGTTCATTTCTGTTGACAGAAAAGAATCAGGAAATATGTGGTTTCCCTACCGAACACAAACAGACTTTTATCTCTTGTCACTAGTCTCCAAACAATACAATTTAACAACTGCTTACACAGCAAATTTGTATTTATTGATATAATAATCAAGAGGGGCTGTATAACACTTGGGAGGATGTGCCTGGATTATATGCAGATACTGTGCCATATAATACAGGGACTTGAACATCGTTGGAAAGTGGGAATCTGAGGGGAATCTTGGGACTGAATCCTCAAGAGACAATATGAAGGACAACTGTGCTCACCACTCATGAGTGTGCGTGTGACACACACACACACACACACACACACACACACACACACACATGGTTGGACCTCATGAAGCCTCTATGAGTCCAGGCTGAGATACCAGGTACGGATGTCTGAGGGTTCTAGGTGTCTACATCCTCTCTTTGATCTCCTTCCCCAGGCCCTTCTCTACGTTCTTGGGGTTTTCTTACTATGTGGCCTCTTCCCTATAACTTCCTGCCTCGGGTCTAGACCTTGGTCACTTCTAATCATGGTGCGGGTGATAGGCTTCACCGCGAGATAAAACCGGGACTCCAGAGGGGGCAGAAGTGTCCTCCCGAGCCGAGAAGAGCCTTAGGGACAAGCCCCAGCTGCTGTGCTAGGGTCCAGTTGCAGACATGGCTCTCGCTAGCTCCCGTCCCCTCTCATCCCCTCACGCTCCCGTCCCCTTTCCCAGCATGCTCTTAACAAGTGTCAGCCTGGCATGAGGCACGAAGTTCATCTGAGCTTAGTCTCATGGAAGTGACAGTGAGCACATGATCCACAGAGACATGCTCATGTTGTGGTAAGGACGACCTAATTTTGGAGGCTATGCTGGAGGAGGTGGCAGCGAGGCCGAAAATTTCTGGTCTTCCCAGAATTCCTCATGATCGTGCAAGAACTTCAGAAGGCTCGGGATCCTCTGTTAAGCCTCTAGTCTTTCATTTGCTCTTACTCAAGGGCACTGGGCTTGAGGCCTGGGGCATGTGGGGAGCATAACTCCCCTAATGCTTGTGGGGTGTCACTTGGGAAGGAAGACATCCATTATCCATGGTAAAGACTTAAAGACTGTGCTGGTTTGTTTGTTTGTTTGTTTGTTTGTTTGTTGTGGCAATTATAGCAAAGTGCCACAAACACTCTTAAGACAACAGAGGTTCTCTCCTAGGCCTGGAGGATCATGGGCTCAAAGAACCAGCAAGTCCTGCTGCTTTTTAAGTCAAGGGAGACTCCTTCAGTGGCCCTCAGTCTGTTGATGCTCACAGTCCTTGGGTCCCTTGTGCACACAAGGCCCCAGTGTCTACCTATGTCAATTGCGTGTGCTTTCTCACTCCAGTGTCTGTCTACCTGTGTGATCGCATGCATTTTCTCAGTGCCTCTACTGGTTGTATAATACACTCATTATTATGCTCTCACCTTAGCCGACTCCATGTGCGAAGGTTTCATTTCCAAAGAAGTTCCCATTCACAAGCTTTGGGGTGGGATTTCAACGCACCATTTTGGGGGCAATACAGCCCAACCTACAGCAAGGGTGAACTGTGCAGACATGGGTGTGAGGCAGTGTATGAGGACATTGAAGGCTCGACAGAGGGGGTGTGGGCTCCACAGGCTCCAGGAAGGGGACCCTCCATAGTTTGGGATATGACAGTGACAGAGAGGATGGTGAGCAAAGCGAACACGGATAAATGAACCGTAGAGTTGAGGACGCCAAAGTTCACACCCCATAGGAGCAGGCTCCTGACCCCCTCAGAGCCGCCTACTAGAACTGTACGGCAAGGACAATGAAGCCACAGAACTTAGGAAGCTGCAGCTCATCCTGCAGGCCACCCATATGCTCCTCCCTTGCAGGAGGCATCGTGATGTGTGTGAGCGTGTGTGTGTGTGTGTGTGTGTGTGTGTGTGTGTGTGCGCGTGCATGCATGTGACATGCATTTGCTTCTGTGACATTTTCCAGTGCCTGAACTCTAAATATGAGGTCTAAAGAGAAATACAAGTGACCGTAACCAGGACTGTTGGATGAGCTGAGAAGTTTTACCCAAGCCCAGAGCCTCTAGCCCAAGCCAGCCCTTGATATTCTCCAAGTACCCAGGACTATCCCTTTCTTTTCCTGTTCTTGTATCAAACCACTTCTCTTCAATTTCCTGTCTTTTTCGTGTGTCTGTGGAGAAACATGGGCGAATGAGACAGCTTTCGTCACTACACCGATGGTCCTTGCTCTGGGCATGCGCACAGAACCCTGCTTTTGGCTTAAAGACCACAAGTTGAAACACTCCCCCAGTCACCCTACTTCTTCTATTATTGCCCCTGCACAGTTCCGGTCCCTAGCTTGCATCTAGCCCACTGTGGGCTCCGATCCCGGCACCTTCCTGGGTTTCTGTTCTCCTCTGTGAACTGGAGGTAGGAAGATCCACCCAAGGCTTACATGAGAAAGAGCCAACAGCTATGGGAAACTGGCATTGTGTAGTGCAGTTTTGTGCTACCATCTGACTGTTGGCCCAACGATTCCAGCGTGATACCTGGGCCCGGGGACTACATGCCCGCATGGGTTATGGTCAGCCTGCTGGGAAAGGTGAGTCTTAGGTAAGGAGTTTACAACATGATTGAACTCTACAAAGGGGGCGTACGGGCGGCTCTGGGGGGGGGTATGTAAAGGAGGGGCGTGTCAGGCAATCTTCCTGGGAACATGGCACCTAAGAGGGGACCTGGGAATGAAGTGACATTAATGGGAGGAGAATGCTTCTCAGCAGAGGCTGTACTGTCTGGGTGGCTGGAGCCCCTGGTCTCTTTGCCCATGGTTAGAAATGAGAGTAGCTGGGAGTCAGGAGGCAGGGCAGCGTGAGAACTGATAGCAGTCTAGAGCTATCCCACCCAGAAGAATTAGCACCTAATAATGCTATTTGGTCAAACATTTAGTTTATTTTACATATCCATGTAGGAAAACGTTTATAAGGAGCAGGCTGGGACTGGTGTGATAGTCCACATGCTCAGAGACCCAGTGGTCCTCTACTTCTGTGGTCAGCTCCGCTCTTGTGACAGCCACTCCCAAAGTCACCCGTGATCGTCGGCGGCCACAAAGGCTGCCCGTTGTTAGATTTGTAAACTCTTCAGGAATATTTTCAGGAATGGGGGCATTTCCTAGAAAGTGTAAGCACCATTTCCCCTTCAATCCTAAGAGGCAGGTTTCAGCCACAGTTAGTTGCAAGGGAAGCTGGGAATGCATCTTTAGATATTTAAGTGCCTCTAATGATGGAAGGAGGGGGAAAATGTGTTGGGGAAACCCAAAGCCACTGTCGGCGGTTAAGTACTTCAGGTGGCGGAAACTGCCCAAGGTCCAGACTAGTTGGAGATGCATCAAGAGTCCATTGACGCCTTTTTGGCTCGAGCCAGGATGTCCCACTCATGTAGCTCATTCAAGAGCAGCCTCTTCTCCATGCGGCTGAATCCTTTACTGAGGGTGTTGGGAGGTTCTCTGTTGCTAGGACGTGAGCAGGAGGACTGATGTGTTTGTGGCTACCCATCAGGGAAGAACACAGAGGACGGTCTCTACAGGGGACTAAACCACAGTTCAGAGAGAGCAGTATTCTTACGCCTGTAGACTGTCCTGGGAGCTTAGGGTTCCTAAGGAAAATGCAGTTGGAATCTGGAACCCCTCACTTAGAAACACATTCTTGCTGGGTGATGGTGGCGCACGCCTTTAATCCCAGCACTTGGGAGGCAGAGGCAGGTGGATTTCTGAGTTCGAGGCCAGCCTGGTCTACAGAGTGAGTTTCAAGGCAGCCAGGGCTATACAGAGAAACCCTGTCTCGAAACAAACAAACAAACAAAAACAAACAAAAAAAGAAACACATTCTTAAAGCCTAAGGAAGTTGTGTCTTTTCCTCAAAGTCAGTTCCATAGCAATCCCAGTTTTCCAGCTCACCCCTCCTCCCTTCTTCCTTTCTTCTTTTGTCGTGGAGAGGAGCCATGTACAAGACAGCACTATGGAAAGGCCCTTATCTTACTAGGGAAGTTGTCACTGTCACTAGAAAAAGGAAATTCAGCTGTTGCAAAAGAGTCCCCTAGCCCAGGACTGCCTTACCATCGTCCCACGGGCTTGCGTTTTCTGACTCCCGTGAGCCCACAGGGATCTTTCTGGGAGTACGAGGAGGAGCCACGGGGCTCACTGTGTAGATGAAGTCCATACATGTCCAGCCGTGGATCATTCCTGGGGACACCCCAGATTGCAGAGCTTTTGGAGAGTACAGCCTTAGCGACACGGCATGGTCTTTGTCACTTCCTGGGGGGCTTCCATGGGTTCTTGCATCTGGAGGTAAGATCAAGCCTGCATTTGCCCCTTCAGTGAGCAGCAAGATAGATGGAACACTGTTGGGAAGAGGGTCAAATTTACCCAAGTTCTTGTCACTGGCTGGTAACACAGGTGGGGGTAAGTGTCTTTTTTTTTTTTTTTTTTTTTTTCTGATGTGAACTGTGAGGCCTTTTCCCACATCCCATTACTTCTGGTCAACTTGGGTCAGCTATCGGCTTCCAGGTGCCCTTGGCGGAGCTGGATGCTCTGAATTGGACACGTCCCCCCAGCCCCAGATGTTAAAACATCACTTAGCTGTGCTCTGGAGAATGAAATTTCAATCCAGTCCCTGTATGCTCACTTTTCTAAAAAAGGACAAGAAATGTTTCAAGGTCCTTATGTTTAAAATGTCATAGAAATTCTTGTATGCGTAGACACACGTATGTGTTCTGTATGTGCCTATTAAGACTTGACTGGGGACTGTAGGCACATAGCACAAGGTTCTAATGACAGGCACTGTGGACAGGCAACGCTTCTTCCTCCCCTGGGCTGGTTGTGTCCACGTGTCTTAGGGACCTTTGCAAACATCATCATGCCTGCTCCACTTCGGCCCTTTCCACCCCTCTTCGTGCTATTCTCAGTATTTCCATCAAACACGCATGATCAGTAGTAGAGGGAGGTGAAGCAGGCCGGCAATCTGTAGAAGAGTCCTTCTTTACAGAGCTCACCTCCTTCAAATACAAGTGAGAGGACCCCGGAGACCAGTCACCCTCTCCTCTGCTGTTCATGTGCTCCTGGGTGACACTCCCTGTCCCTCCCCGGTCCTTAGAGTTCTGCAGTAGCAGGGGAGGGGGTTGGGCGATACGCTCTTGAAGATCCCTTTTAGCTCCAATTTCCATGATCCTATTATCTACTTCATGCCCCGTTTCCCCACTTAAAGAAATTAGAAATAGAGCAGCATTGAAGATAATAGCACATTTGTGTCCCTGAAGGATTTCAAAGGCATTTCCAGATTTCAGGCAAAATGGAGCTCGAATTTGACTATGGTTGGTTTGCTAAAGGCAAACCTCCCAGCTCCCTTCACAAGTGGAGTGCCACAGGGACGCCCTGGGTTTGCTTCGGGGCAAGTCCAAGAGGGGGAAACAGATTGGGGGCAAACAGTAGCTTCTCTCCAGATGCCATAGCCTAGGCTCAGCAGGTCCTTGGGGTGACTTCTTGGGGAAGCCAGTTTTCCCCATAATGTTTTAACAGGCAGGGTTTACACGCCAGCTGGATGCTCCTAAGAAACTTCTCTCTCAAGAGGTTTAACATAAACGAGTGGATGCAGGGTACTGCGGAGGCCTGGCAGGTCACAGGAGCTTTGACCCCCAAACCCTGGGGTTCCAGTCTAGATGTTATGCTTGTGGCCCAGGGTTTAGTTTTACTAGGAACCCTTGACTCTCAAATACATAGTGGCTCAGCCAGGCCCTTCTTGTTGAACAAAGGAAAGTCCCCAAATGTTGCCATTGGTAGACATAGAGTGTGTAAGCCTTGGTCCGTGAACCTTGGGCAGCTTGTATCAGGGAAGCTCCGTATCCACAGTGGGTTTAACTCCTCTCACTCGGTGTTCAGTGTATTTCACACCAAGTTGAACTCCACTTGTTCTGCATTAAAAGTACTGCAGATCAAGTCAACCCCACTCCTATGTTCAGAGTGCTCCATAGCAAGTTCAACTCCATTCACCGATTCATCTATTCACCCACTCAGTCACCATGTACTCAGTACACACGGCCAGGGTGCCTACTCTGAATCCAGCACTGGGCTGGGGGAAGCAGTCGAAAACACAGCCATCACCTAGCAGGAAGATCCAAGTCTGGAAAAAGGTCCTTCGTGTCCTTCTGGAAATAAGAGGTTTCCTAACTCTGGCTTAGAGCCCAGTCCTCTAGTTGTACTTCTGGGATTCACACCAAGAGGGAAATTCATCATATACTTAACTTCCAAGAAACAGGAAGTAAGTGACCAATCAAAACATTCTGAATCTTTTAAAGCAAACAACAGGAAGGCACAGGCTGAGTGGATGAAAGGCTCCTGCCAGGCCGCCTGCCTGCTGGCGACATGTATGTCTTTTTACAGTTACAGACTTTGGCAAGTTTGCCAAGGGACTTTTAGGATGGTTAGCTTCTCATTCAACTAGCTCAATCCTGCTTCTTCTATTACTGATTCCCAGATCAGCTTCTCAGGTGTTTGGTACACCAGATGACCCTCGATGATTCTGTCTGCCTTAAAACTCATCAATTTGGAGTCTTTTTCAGAAGACTCTGGGATCTGAGCTCCAGTTGCATGACTGCATGCATGGGTAATGGAGAAGGTTTATCCATAGTAGAGGCTTGAAAGGCAGTGGGCTTAGAAAAGAAGAAATAAGCCCTAGTTCTGCTCATTGGTACTAAAGCCTTGACTGACAGTTACTGAATGATAGATAGCTTCATTAGACCCATTGCCTGGTATACTCATGGTCAGATTGTCCATTTTAAAGGCCTTGTATAGGCCTTAAGCTCACACTGCATAAAACTTCTGATATGGAGAAAGTTGTATTTGCAGCACACTTGGCAACATACTTAACCAAACTGGTCTAGGTTACTGCAATTTGTGGCTTTGTACTATAGTGAAGACCCATTCTCATCCCCTGGATATGAGGTTAGAGGCTAGTTCTCAAGCATTCTATTCTATTCAGCAAGAAATTATTGACTTCAGCTAGTCTTGGATAGAGACAGGTGTATATTTTCTTTTCTTAGGTATCGCCATCCTCTTCATATCCAGTCTCTCACAAGGCCAGTTACTTTTGCAAAATTTTGCCTTTCTATGAACTTGATGTTCTCTTTTCTACAGCTCCTTTTCAATGTTTCCCCTTTTCTTTCTTTTTGGTTTATACCCAGCTCAAATGTCACCTCTTTCTGGGACTTCTTGGGAAAAGATACTTTCACTCACCTTTAATCACTCTCTACATGATTTTGATGCCCAGATGTTTGAGAACAATTCTCTGAGACCACTGTGTCCCTAGATGTCACATCCTAGGCAACATTCCTGCTTGTGGAGCTTGTTAAACAGGTGGATTTCTGGGCCTGTGGCAGAGCCTCTGAATTAGAATCTCTGAGAACCTATGTTGATATTCTAATGCACACTGATGGTGAACCACTGCTCTAGACCTTGTTTGCTTCTTTGACTCTCTAGAGCTTGTGTATTTGATGAGAGAAATCCTCTCAGTGCCAAGTCTATTAGAATCCACTAAGTGGATTTCCTCTTAGAGGAGAGATGCTACCTATATTTATCTTTTGGATAAGATGGACTTGGGTTCCAGAGATCTAAATAGAAATCAAAGTGTGTTTGATAAAACATTGAACTCTTTGCCCATATCTTAGTTACTTTTCTATCGCTCTGATAAACACTATGGCCAACACAACTTATAAAAGAAAGTGTTTAATTTTGCTCATGGTTTTAGAGGGTTAGAGTCCATGATGGCAGAGCAATGGAACAGCCTGAGAGCTCACATCTTGGTCCACAACCATAAGGTTGAGAGAGAAACTGGAAATGTTATGAGTCTCTTGAAACATCAAAGTCCATTCCCATCGACACAGTTTCTCTAACAAGGCCATGCCTCCTAATCCTCCCCAAGCAGTTCTACCAATTAGGGACTAAATATTCAAACATATGACTCTACAGGGACCATTCTCATTGAAACCACCACACCCCATATCACTGTCTTCTTTCTTTCCTTCCCCCACCCTAAATACCTATGGTCACTGAATAGGAACCCAGACTTCCCAGGTCAGGGACTGGTTGTGAGACAATAAAGAACGAATATGCCTATGAGATTCCCTTCGATTCCTCATGAGCCAGAGGTACACATATCACCTTCACCAAAACCTGGCCTGGGTTTCGTCCATGTTCCCATTGGCGGTACAGGAGAAGCCACATGAACTGTATTCTAAGGCAATGTCATCCTGCTTTCTAAGGACAGCTCTGGGGATGAGTTTTGTTCTGTTTCAGGGATTCAGGTAGCAGTGTATGTACCACAGCTGACTGTGAGGTCCATGTAATGGCTGGGACAGCAGCATGGAAACGAAACGCACAGATTCAAACCCAAGTCCTCTGGGACTAAAGAGTCCAAACTTTTCATTCTCTGTGTGAGTGTTCTGTGGAAAGCCAGAATATATGCTTTAAAACCCATATGTAGAGCCAGCATGTATGTAGTTCACTGATAACCCGTGAGCCATTAGAGAGTCACACCAGATGACATCCCTGCAGGCTAGGTTGTCTTAGGGGCTGCTTACATTACACTCAGTGGGGAAGTAGAAGGCTAGGCTGAGAAGAGGGGCTTGTGGAAGCCTGGTGTATACATGTGTACATGTGTGTGCTCCTATGTGTGTGTACATATGTACATGAGCTCATAGCAGGCCCGGTTAAAGGACAGCGGCAGGAGAGAGTTGTGTGTGAAATGGTGAGGCAGGGAGGCCTCTGGGAATGTTTGAACACGTGTTGTGAGTGTCAAGGGAGGTGGCAGGTGCCTCAAAAGGTGGCTGCCGAGGTGATGCTTTAGGTGTACAGGCAGAATTCTCCTCCCCTAGTAACCAGAGCACAATCCAGCCAGACCGTTGGCCTGGTGACCGCCCTGCATTTAGATGATGGGGGGGGGGGCGTGCTGTTTTCTAGCCAGCCTCACTGGGGTCTGGTTCAGCTTTTCCTCAAGTGCTTCAGCTTCCAATGGACAAAGTCAAACTCCCCCCCCCTCATCTTGTCAAGATGCTGGGGAGCCTGCGTCTGTTCCCCCCACCCCCCTGTCGCTCTCAGGCCTCATCTGCTGCAAACAGGGCAAACAGGCAGAGTAAACCTCCCAGAGAAGCTGTTGGTGGTCCACGCGCATGCTCACAGGCAAGTGCACACTCAGAGATGGCTTGTCAGTGTCTTTGGGGACAGAGATGCTTCTTGCTATTGCAAGACCTCCCTCAAGGGGAAGGAACTGGGAAAAGCCTTGCTGTCCCTGCTCCCGCTAAACATCTCTTTCCAGTGTTGTCTGCCTGGGTCCATCCTTCTCTTTTGAAAAAAAAAAAAAAGAAATAATAAATAATAATAAAACATGACAGACTATAATGGACCAGCCGTGACCCGCTCAGCGTGCTTCACATCTGTCTTTATAACGTCCTCCATGGAGAAGGTAGGGAGACAGAATGGTGCAGAGAAGACTGAGGGACGGCTCATTATCTTGTCCAAGATAAGATGGCTAATAAGGAATGAGTGGAGGCAGAGTTTGTGTGAGGGAGATCAGTGTTCAGAGGCCATGGCCCGGGCTGGTTTTCTGCATAGCCTTAGTCTTGTGAGCCCGGGGCGGTGGTGGAGGGGAGGAGACACTGGAAACGGCCATTCCCTTAGCGGGTCTCTCGATGCTTTTCCTGACTTTTGGCATAGAGAAAACAGTCATGTTCACACTGGCCCCCAGCCACAATCTCCCTAGCTCTTGCTCCATTTCAGACCTTAGGCGTTCCAGATGTGGGAGAAGCGCTCTCCAGACCCTGGCCGTGACAGAGCACACTGTGGGTCAGCCTAGAGAACTGTGGTATTCATGGAGCAGTGTCAGGGCGGGCTCTGGGGACTAGTAGGAATTTGGGGACAGGGAAAGGGAGGCGTTTGGGAGGAGGGGAGACCAGCCAAGGCAGGAGGGGACCTAGCCAGTTCCTAGGCAACAGGGAGAGACAGCTGCAGGGGAGGGACAGGAGGGGCACAGAGCTCGGAGAGTGGAAGGGTCACACAGCTGGGGTGGAGGGCTCTGCGTGACAATCTGAGGGATGTCACACGCCCTTGCTGGGTCCTTAATCACGCATGTAAAACTCTGCAGTGCCTTCTGGGTAAGGGAGAAGTTCGAGGGAATTAGATGTGCAAATAAAAAGAAACAGTAGGTTTGGATGATGGTGTGGGCACATGGCCCCATCTGGTATCTGGTGTTGACCAGGCAGCATTAGCTTGCTCACGTGGGAACTGAGAGCTGAAAGCATGGGTTGGGGTCCCCGTGAAGTCCTGGGGTTTATCCGAAAGCTGTGCCCTGGCCTTACGTGGGGTTTGTTCCCAGTGGCACAGATGAGAAAGCCAGCATTGAGCCAGATCACAGTGAGGAAGGGGCAGATGGGTACGGGGTCATTTTAGCAAAGTTGCAGAACATGTATTTCAGAGGTGGATGGTCAGAACATGTATTTCAGAAGTGGGTGGTCAGAACATGTATTTCAGAGGCGGATGGGTCACCCTTTGTTCGTTGTTGACTCAACTACTTGTTCAACAGCTGTGTGCTCTAAACTGACTCACACAAAAAAACTGGATTTGACCTATGGCTCATTTTTGCACACTGCGTATGGAACCCTAGATGGGCCATATCGGACAGCGTCTTCTTAAAGAAAATGTTGTGCTCTTAAGGCAGACCAAGGGACTCAGAAGTCCACCTGAGGCAGGGCTGGTGGCTGGAGTGGCTTCAGTGGCCATGATGTGGCATGCCTCAACAGTGCCTGCTTGGAGGCACCTGGGCCTTCACATGGGTCTCCTCAGAGGGCACCGATGGAAGTCACCCAGCGTCTGGCTGCTAAGCTGTGTAAAGCCACAACCCACTCACTGCATTCTGCTCCTTCCTGCCTGGCTTCCATCATTCCTCAGATGTATGGCTCCACGTGGGGGCCCAAAGGGACAGCGTACCCAGTGGGGCCTGAAAACAGTACTATGTGACATGCTAGACACCCTTGTCATTTGTCACCACCGTGTGGGGACACCTTATTAGGCTCTCTCCCAGCTTCCTTCAGATTCCCAGATTCCCAGAAAAGAGGTCTGATATTAGTAGAACCAAGTCCTCGTTACCATGGTAACAAGCAGGGGTGTGGATGCTAACCCCTCGTGGGGTCTCAGACAGGGCTAGTCTGCCTTTCCTATTGGGATTTGGGCGTGAGAGGAAGTAGCGCCGCCTGCTCAGCTGTGGCAATGGTACCTTTGTCCCCAGCCAGGCTGTTTTGTTCATATCGTTCAGCCTTGGACATCTGGAAAGACACCAACCTGTTTCCCTTATTCTGACCTTACATTGCAATGCTGGTGCATAAACACCACACCAGGGCACAGGCAAGGGGAGCACCACCACCCCACCCCTCCACTTCCTCCTTCTCTTCTACCTCACCCCTCCACTTCCTCCTTCTCTTCTACCTCACCCCTCCACTTCCTCCTTCTCTTCTACCTCACCCCTCCACTTCCTCCTTCTCTTCTACCTCACCCCTCTACTTCCTCCTTCTCTTCCCACGACTTCCTAATGGCACCAGTACAGCTAGCTGCAGTGATGGAGGGGGACCCTCTGCTCAGAATCTTGAAGGTGTGTGTGTGTGTGTGTGTGTGTGTGTGCATGTGTGAGATAAAGAGACAGAGAGGTAGACACGGAGAGAACCGTGTGTATGCGTGTTCATATATGTGAGTGTTAGGATGTGTAAGGAGTGGGCAAACGTCAGTAGTGACAAAGGGACACAGGGCTCTGTCATCCTTCCCACCACACACACTAACATGAGCAGAAGAGATTCTTGCCCTCTGGAAGTCTGTGTTCCCCTCCAAGGCCTCCCGAAACCTCAGGCCCTTGAGCTCGGCGGCGCGGCTCTTGGCCTGTGCCCACTTGTGGCTACAGTGCTTGCCAAGGTTCCATTTATACACCTCATGCCCAGAGTCCCAGGAAAGGTGACCAGCCCTCCAGGCACATGAAGGTGAGGCTCTTGGGAGCATGGACTGGTGAGGTCAGAGTGGAGTGAGCTCTCTCCAGCCTTTCTGAGTCCCAGTGCCCTCATGGCCGGCGACAGGGGGGCTGGCAGAGTTGGTTGTATACCAGGGAATGAGCGTCCTTTCCTATGGTGCCTCTGGCCATGGATACCCCATTGAAAGTGACGTGGCAAGAGAGAAAGCACGGTGCTCTCAAGCCCTGATAACCTAAAGCTGAACGAGGTCTGAGCACCCTGGGATCCGAGGATAGCACGGCACCGGGGTGGGTAGGTATGCTTTTACATGGCTCTTCCGGGGTCTCAGCCTTTCAGCGATCTCCAAGGGAATTGGAGCTATTATCTGCACACACACAGGCTTGCTGAGCTCAGAGTAACTGGATGCCCGAGGGAGCGGAGCTGGGGCCCGCTGGGCTCCCAGTCCCTGCCTGTGCCCCTGAGCCCTCCTGGCAGCTGCCTGCTTTCCCAGAAGCAGATGGATGGAGGCTCCCACAAAGGGACCGTGGCACCCTGTGCTGCTGTTCCCATGGTAAGTTCAGGGCCCTCGTGTTTCTAATTACTCCTGGTGTTCTTTTCTTCCCAGGGTGTGAGCGCAAGCTGGGCCAGGCCCATTCTTCTTACTCTGTCTCCCGAGTCCCCTCCCCACCAAGGACAGCCCTTCTCACAAATAAGAGTCCCGGCCGCGAGAAGTTTGCAGAGGTCACTAAGGGACTTGGGCACCAGCCAGATGACTTTTAGTTCATTAAAATTATTATACTTTTATTGTGGTAAAATATGTAGAATGTGTATTTGGCTTTTAGAGCCACATTAAATGGCACAATTAGTGGCATTAAATACATTGATTACACGTTCCCTGCCATCCATCCCCAGAACCAAGCACTACCTATTATTACGCTTCAAATTGCCCATCCCCCCCTCAGCAAACTTTATTCCACATTTTGTCCACGGGTTCACCCACTCCGGGTCCCTCAAAGACGCAGACCCAAGTAAGGGTCTAATGTGTGTCTGCCTTATTTCTTTCAACATAATGCCTTCAAGGTACATCTGTGTCACAGCGGGTGTTCCCCGGCTGGATGGCTTGATGTCTTTTCTTTTTCTTTTTCTTTTTCTTTTTCTTTTCTTTTCTTCCTTTTTTTTTTTTTTTTTTTTTTTTTTTTTTTGGTTTTTCGAGACAGGGTTTCTCTGTATAGCCCTGACTGTCTTGGAACTCACTCTGTAGACCAGGCTGGCCTCGAACTCAGAAATCCGCCTGCCTCTGCCTCCCAAGTGCTGGGATTACAGGTGTGCGCCACCACGCCCGGCGATGTCTTTTCTTTTGCTTGGAGGTTCCAAAGTGGGCATCTGAAAGCAGAGGCTCCTCGTCGAGCTGTGGTGTGTGAGAACTCCATACCGAGCCAGCCTTGGCATCTCTGGAGACTCCTGCCTGGGACTCTTGGGTTTCTGCATTTACTAATCCACACATCCTGGAGAAAGGGAGGCAGGCTGTTTGGTTGCCCTCAGGGTATGAAGCCCAACTGTGGGCACTGAGGAGAATCCTCAATTGCCACGCCTCCCTCTGGCTCTCCCAGCATGCATTTCCCCTCTCTGTCCAGTCTCAGGCCCCAGCCAGATCGCAGACCATTTTAACTCATATAGAGGAGGTCCTGAGAGAGGTTCAGTGTCCACTGCTTCCGGTTCCTTCAAGGCTGCCTGACGGCACTCTCCCTGGTTCCCGCCGTCTCATCAGAAATGCCTGTCTGGTGGCCACGAGCCTCACGACTGGCTCCAACTGCACTGCTGAGCGTTCCGTGTTCACCCGACAACTCTTGGATCCAGATGTTTCCTGGGAAGATCCAGATTGCATATGGAATTTCAGACCCCATGAAGGGCAGGATAGGAGCACTATTACAGGACAGGAGTAGCGCACAAGGCAGAAGATCTATCGAGCTATAGACTGCTTACCCCAAACAGCTGTGTGTTGATGGCAGCTCCAGCCCTGTGCTCGGGGCACAGCAGAACAGGCCTAACTAATCCTTGCCCTTGACAACAGTCTATAATTTTGGGCTACTTACTCCATCTTCCCCTGTTTCCACTTGCTCATCTGCAAAATGGGCTGATAACATTTCACTATGGATAGTCTGGGGATTAGTGAACTCACACTGTTTAGAACGAGGCAAGGGCCAATGTTAGCTACAGAGAGCGTTGGCTACCAGAGTGTTTCCTACCTGGGGCTGAGGCCCGCAGGCTTCCCCAGTGCCCGCTGGTTCCTGACTTTTACCAGCCTAGTGGCAAAGCGGTTACCCGTCAATTCAGCTCTTTCTAAACTAGCTGCTGGCGTGGAGCCCACGTGATCTGGGCACCTTTATCTGTGGGCCAACATGTCTATTACAGACAATGTGGGGAAGGAGCCCAGGGCAGTCCAGACAGACCCAGATGGAACTTTGCATTCGGCCAGTGATAATGACGACTGTGCACATCGAGGAGCCAGAGGTGCAGTCCCTGGGGAACACGTTCTCTGTTGCTGTGATGCAGTCAATATCCAAGAGCAGTTAGCTTAAAGTAGGAAAGGTTTGTTTGGACTCACGGCTTCACTCCATGGTTGAGCCAGTTGCTTTGGGGACTAGATGAGACAGAACACTGTGGTGGCAGGGATGTGGTGAAGGACACTGCTCAGTTCATGGTTGTTAGGAGGAGGGGGGAGGGACGGACATAGATATAGGCAGAGACAGACAGTCAGAGACAGAGAGACAGACAGAGACAGAGGCAGACATGCATGCATACATGCATACATAAATACATACATACAGGCAGGAAGACAGACACACAGAGAGACATGCATATACATACATACATACAGACAGACAGAGACAGACACACAGAGACATGCATACATAGAGACAGATAGGCAAACAGAGAGACACATATACATACATACATGCAAACATACATATATACATAGAGACAGAGACAGAGAGAGACAGATACACAGAGACATACATACATAGAGACAGACAGGCAGAGAGACATATATATATATATATATATATATATACACATACATACATATATACATACAGAGACAGATACACAGACATACATACATAGGGACAGACAGGCAGAGAGACATACATACATATACATACGTACATATATATACATACAGAGATAGAGAGAGACAGACACAGAGACATACATACAAAGAGACAGAGAGAGACAGATACATAGAATACATGCATAGAGACAAACAGATTGGCAGACAGAGAGACATACAGACATACATATATACACAGACCAAGGAGCTGTGCTGGGGTCAAGTCAGAGCCCTTCCTGTCTGGTTAAGTCCCTGAACACCCTGCCTCTGCGCACAGCTGCACTGGAGACCAATCTTCATTTAGTTCCTCATCACTTGAGGAACACTTCAGATCCTAAGCATAACAGGGGTGTGTTTCTAGTTTTCTTGTTTGTTTGTTTTTTGAGGACCCTGCTGGGACCATAGAGCCCACGTATCCACTGGCCCGTTCAGCTAGCCATTTGTGGGATGACGCTAGATCGCGCCTTTACGACTTGGATAGGAATGTCTTTGGAGGCCTCAGTTCAGTTCCGTTCAAGTTCACTCAGCAAGCACGAGCTAAGGGTTACTTAGAGGCAGAGCATGGGACAGATTCTAAGTCAAAACCAGCCCCACCCCTCGGGAGCCTCCAGGCTGGGGGGGATGGGGGGTGGGGGAGGGGGCAGGTAGCCATCATTGCTCTGCGACTCGGGAAGATTCTGCGTGCCGTTTGTCTGAACCCCAAGGCAACACATGGCCTGACTATGGATTTTTTTTTTTCTAGTGGAGAACATGCCAGAGCTTAAGAAGGTAGAAGATATGTCATACTTAAAACGTATAACCGTCAAAGCTGGGCACGAAGGTGCCCAGAGTCCCCTACTCCAGCACTGTGAATATCTAGGCAGGGGAATCATGACAAGCTCCTCTTTCAAAAAACTAAAACAAACAACTGAACACACTAACCAGCCAACTGTGAACTGTCACTACGTAGCCTTTAAGGGACAGGAGAGAATGGTTCATAAAACTAAGCGGAGAAATTGGAGACAGTATTAAAATGCTTGGCCCTTCTCGGAATACGTTATGTCTCAGGCATTGTGCTGGACACAATAAATGTGTGGTTTCTGTGAGGTGGCGGCTGAGGCAGGACAAACAAAAGACAGTGTCAACACAGTGGCAGTGTGTCTTGACCAGCTAGAGACCTTTGCAAGAAGAGAGGTGGAAGACAGACTGTAGAGTTGGCCAGGTGAGAGTGGGGGGGCACGGGTCAGAGATGCCTGACAAAAAGATACATTTGTAGACAAGGTCTGGGAGGTCAGCGAAGGGAGCGACTAGTTTTGCTCAAGGGCAGAGGCGTGGAGGATCGACTTTTCCTAGAGTTGTCATTTGGAACTTTGTGAGAATAAAAAGGAGCCCACTAAGCAGCGTTTGAGAACATTTCAGATGGAGGAAGTGGTATGAACCAATAAATGCATGGTACATTTAGACCGTGATACAGATGCTGGTCCAGGTGGGTGGGGCTTGCCATGAGCAAGCATCAGAGCGTGGATCTGGAGGCAGGAGGGTTGCTATGGGTGCTGTAAGGCGGTGAGCGAGGAGGTGTGGATTGAAGTGGGCGTGCTGACAACTGAGTTGTTGCTGTGGTTGAGATGACTCCCATGAAAGATAGCCTTGGGGTTCCCATTTGAGCTAACTCTTCTGCCAGCTTCTAACAGATTTCGGTCATGCCTCTGAAACTCCCCTCCCTCCATTCATCAGTTTGTATCCAGAAAAAATTTGTGGACTTGGTGTTCAAAGCAAAATAAAGATGAGAAAAGTGAGGTATATTACCGGGCGGCTGGGTGGAGGGGGGTGCTACAGGATATTTGATTCTGCTTCTAGTTACAGTGTGACTCAGCCCTTAGCACACTCCTTTAGTATCTCTGGTTTGCACCTTTAATCTCATACAAAGAAGGTAAAGTTTATAGAAGGAATCACAGCACTCGTGTATGAAAGTGATGTCTAATTGAGTGACAGACAAAGTGGCGAATCAGAGAAAGATTTTGACAGAAAAGGGTATGCCCAACTTGCAGGAGAAGAGAGAGGAAGGGGAAGCTACTTCGGGGAGAGACAGAGAGTACAGGAGGAGAGAGTACAGCACAGGATGCAGTAGAGTTCGTGGAGAGCAGAGCAGTAGAGTTGAAATGGAGAGCAGATCAGCCCCGAGAGGGAGAAGGAGACAGTTGTACCGTGAGAGTAGTGCAGAGACAGATGGAAGAGAACAAGCTAGACACAGGTAAAGACAGAACAAGCCAGAGAATGAGAAGGAGACAGAGATTAGAACAGATGGCTAGAGATAGTTTGAAGCCAGGCAGAGCAACTCAGAGGCCAAGTGAAAAGGCAGACTGTATCAGTCAGCTGGGAGAGCAGGCTGAGCCAGGGCAGCTGAGTTGAACCAGCCAGCCAGAGTTCAGAAAGAACAAGAAAGGGCGAGCTTACTCAGCAGCGAGTTCCAGGCGCTGAAAACATTCTAGACTGAAGTTAGAGTGTCCTGAGGCTAGAAGCTTCTAGGACTAGGCCTAGGTTAGCAGATGGAGGCACTCTGGAGGACAGACATTGGAGAGGACAATGACATTGGACCGATAAACGCTACTTTTACAGAGCAGGTCAGTGTAGGGCTAACTAAGACTTCCAAGACTGGAAAACAATGTCTAGTCCAGCGGTTCTCAGCCTGTAGGCCACGACCTCTTTGGAGGTTGAATGGCAATTTCATGGGAGTCGCCAAAGACCCTTGAAGAACACGGATATTTACAGTACGATTCACAACAGCAGCAAAATTATAGTTATGAAGAAGCAATGAGAATAATTTTATGGTTGGGGCTCAGCGCGTTATGAAAAACTGTATTAAGGGGTTGCGGCATTAGGAAGGCTGAGAACCACTGCTCTCCACCCTTCCTCCCTCTCAACACTGCAGGAAGAGAAGGCTTTGCCCTGCTTCCTGTAATTTCCCATCCCAGCTAGAAGGACTTGGGGACCTTGTGGTCAGGGTTAGTGTCTTTCCTGTTGGAGCACCTAGCCTACCCACCCTGTGTGGTTCAGAGGGACAAGTGTTTGAAACCAACTGTAGGTCAAGGTGATGACAGTGTCCAGGACTCAGGCAGAGAGATTGGGAGACATCAGAAGGCCAGCTGGATCTGGTCCCCAGTACATGTGAGGCTATTTGATTTCTTGCCCATCATAAGAGACCTGCTGGGACACCATTGTCCTAGCTAGTGACTCTGTCAAGGACAGCCCTCTTAGATATTGTTTGGGGGCCCCAGACCTTCTTACACTCAGCTTGAAATTTCAAAGAACAGGTCAGTTCTGTTAAGACGACGTTCTAGGCTCCACACCATATTCTTTCAGTGTGTAGGAAAACCCACATCTCCACATCTACTGCTCTTCCTCACACTTTAGCAGATGGAGGAGACAGTCCTGGAAAGGCAAAGCGAGTTTCCAAAGTCCCGCTGTGGTCTGGGCAGCAGCACTGTCCTCGGCTCTGTCTGGGACCCTCTCTCTTTCCAACCCCCACAGGATTCTTCAGCAGAGTTGGTTTTCTGCTCCCTTGAGGAGCTAGTGCACTCTCCCAATCTTCAGGGACTTGTGGATTCTTAGCCTTTGAAGTGTCTGAAGCCAAGGGTCTGTTCAGCGTCGCTTTGGGAGGGAGGCCACTCTGCGGATGTCCCTGTTACTAAGGAACCCTCTTCTGCAGGAGCCCTCCATGTTGTTATGCTCCTGTCTTGGCCCACAGGGCTGGCCCTGAGACCTCTAGTGCTTCCCCATCTTAGGTAGAACTGCGCTGACCCAGAAGGGGAGCTACCAGCAGGGCCTTCTCTGCCTTCGAGTCCCTCCAGACCACCAGCCTCAATGAGCTGAAGTCACACAAGTCACCTCCTTCTCTGGGGCCTTTAGAAACTGCTTACTCAAAGTGCAAAGAGGGAGGCACCTTGAGCTTATGCTTTCCTTGTACAGCCTTCTCCTCACCTCCGTTTCCTCTGAGGTAAAGCAGGAGACCAGGGTTGGAAGGTCTCTGTACACAGTAGCCTGTGTTGCAGCCAGTCTGTCCCACCTGACTGGACTCAAGGTGGGCTTGAGGGCACATCCAGATTGACTGACAGCCTTTGTCTTCCCTCAACATGGGCGGTGTGTAGGGGCATCCCTTGTTCTGAAGGAAGCCCAGCGAAGCTTGCTTAAGGTTTCCTTGAGAAGAGAATGTAATAACCAGACTCGCGCCCATCTCCTCAGAGGCCGATAACAGCAATGGCGAGGGCAGGTGATGACGCATGCGTTGTGTGTGAGCTGGATCAGGAACTGTCCACGACACTTCACCTCCATGAACTTTGGCCAAAGACCCGCGTCCTTCCTCTGGGTCTAGGGTTCTATTCTTGTCCACTTACCTTCTCAGGGGGACACCATGCTGTTGTTGGGCATTGGAGTGTCCCCCTGTGAGTGGGAACTGTGACTTCTGACTTCCCCAACATCCAGTATCTAAGATCCTGGAGCCTTGCCTCTAGCCCACGTGTCCAGGGCTGGATGTTTGTGTAGCACCTGCCAAGAGAGATGAGAGGGAACATCTTTCCCACGCAGGCCACCTGCCTTTCCTCCTGGCCTTGGAAACCCCAGAACTTACCCCTGGTGGAGGTGGAAGGAAAGGGGACAGTGAAGACTGTGGACAGCAAAGGCTGCCTTGTATTCTTCTCTCTCAAAAACCAATCTGATGTACAGGATGTATTCGGCTCTCTGGCAGAAACTCATGCTTTCCATCCTCAGACGGGCAGCGGATGGTGGCAAAGCCTTGGGTGTGCCCTCTGCTGGGTCTCACCTCAGCTGCGAAAAGGACAATGTCGTCTCAGCCCCACTGGAATGGGTGGAGAACACAGGATGAAGGTGGCGTGGCTCTCTTCCCACCAGGATAGGAGGGAAAGGCAAACACATGATTTGAGGCTCACGCCTGGTCCCCTGCGCCCCCCCCCCTTGGCTTTCTGACCCTTCCACAGTCTCTGAGGAGTTTGGGTCTTCTTCTTGAAGCTACAAGAGTGATCTCAGATCCAGGGAGCAGTGACCAAGGCCGTGTTCTATTTCTTTACCTTGTCCCCTTCCTGCCCCCGTTGTCTCTGCAATTACAGAGGCCACATCCATCCCCAAAGATCACAGTCTGTCTCAGCCCACCAGGAGCACCAGCTCTGTGCTCACTGTGTGCCCCCCATCCCCACCCCCTTGGTCAGGGTCCTTCAGCAGGAACAATTCTCCAACGGCCTGCGGGCACCTGGAGCAGGTACAGAGATGCTCTGTGGCCCCAGTTCTGCCCAGGGACCAGCAGAGCCCCTCCCGCTTGGCTTCAAGAGCAGATGCTCCCTGGTCTCATCTCTGTGAGTGCCACCTGTGTGGCTGGAACAGAAGCTCCTCTGATTGTCAGTCTGGGCATCCTGCTGAGGGGCTGGCTTTGGGGACTTAGCTTTTAAATGGCAGGCTACAAGGGTTTCAATATGGCAAGTTCTGGTCCTTGGGCAGCTTGGCCCCCAGGACAAGGGGGCTCCCGTGTCTCCCTCCTCCTGAGAAAGGGAGACCTGTGTAAATAGGCTGTGTTCAGGTCAGCAGCCAGGAAGCATAGGGTTCAGGCCCGTGAGGTTATGCTTGTGTGATTTCCTCTGCCTGCGGGGGAAAGAGAGGTGTTGGAGCTTTCATGCTGGGGCAGGGGTGGGTGAGGTTGCCTTCTTAGTGAAAAGGAGACACAGTAGGGGAAGAGACTGTGACCCTGGCATAACCCAGCCCTGTGCCTGGAACTGTACATACACACCAGCCAGCTAGACCAGTGGTAGTCAGAGCCAGACCCACCTGGTGCTTCCTTTCCTTTAGGAGAGCTGGGCCATGATCAGGCCTGAAGGAGGCAGGGTGCAGGGCCAATGAATGATGCCTGCAAAGGAGATGATGTAGACTCCAGCCAGCCAGGAGAGGCCGCGGGTTTTAGGAACCAAAGCCAGAAGGTCAGGCCTAACTAGCACCAAAGGCAAAGAAGTATAATTATGATGTAATTATCTTACAGATGGGTCAGAGTTTGTTAATTAGTAAATAAAGGAGTCAGCTCAGTAATTCTCTTGGTTGAAAGTATGTGTATAAATACATACATACTGCAGAAGACAATGTTAGAAGACCACTGTGGAATTATGTATGAAATGGTTAATACCCAAGAGGGTGATGAATCTACTCTTCACTGTCACTGGGCTCAAATGGCTGAAGCCAGATCCGTTCTCCACTGATGGCACTTCACTGTAAGGCCTGGCTCAACTCAGTAGCAAGTAAGTGAACCGCTGTTGCCGGTTGGCCCTTGGGCCATCTGGTAGACTTTACTAGCATGACTTTGAAAGGATCCATGATTTTCATGGTCACCTCATGATGAGCACAAGGCCATCTTCATATTGACATGCTTTCAACCTCCAAGGGGTGGGTGCGTGGGGGAGTGGCTTAGAGATGCGCAGTCTTCCGGAGGACCTGCTGATGTGTGTGGGCTTGTGTCTGAGTCTGTGTGATTCCTCTTGTTACGGAGACTCTCCCTGGTAATATTCCCACCCAGAACTGATTGGCTCCTGTTCTCTGTTCTTCCAAGCCTATTGCTTTCTTTGGAAGGTTCTCATGCATACCCACCCCCTTCAGTTTCAACCATGTAGATACAACATGACCCCTGCCATGAGCAAACCCACTTACTTAGATGTTCTGAGGCAGCAGGAAAGGAGCACATGGAAGAGGCTCTCATTGGTCCCTTCTCCACTGGCGGTTTCTGGTCCATCCCTACACCTTTGCACAAATTAGGAAATGCCCTTTTCTTTCACAGAGGTGGCCCTGAGTCAGGACTTCATTCCAACTGGCTCCTTGCTGGATCCTTTGGTGCACTGAGCAGGCAGTACATCTATAAATGGTGGCTTTCCGCCCTCCTCTAGAGGTTTCTGGAGTGGTCTCCAGGGACCCCTCAAATTTTCAGTTGGCAAACCTCTCTAATATCGATTGGAAGATGGCCCAGCCAACACTGGTGCGTGTCCTCAAGGGTCCTGTTCACTACGCTGCTGCCAATATTATCTCGAGGACTGGGGAAGATGCTGTCCTGAAGAGATACATGATGTCAGAGGCCAGAGGAAGGCCAGTCTTACTCCGAATTACAAGGTTGTTTTCTAGGCTCAGCTCCAAGTGCACAGTAATGTGAGTCACTTGGACAGTCCCCTTGGGGAGCAGATGTGGAGACTCATCTTCACAAGTGGCTGTAAAAACTGACAATACGTTGTCTTGTCTGGAAGGCTATGGGCACCAGGTAGATTCTGTATGTATGTGCGTGCCTGCGTGCGTGCGTGCGTGCGTGTATGTATATGCATGTCTGTCTGTTTGTATATGTGTGTGTTCTGTCTGTATATGTGTGTGTTTATATGTATGTATATGTGTGGGTGTGTGTGGTTATGTGTGCACACAGGGACCCTGAAGAGGAAGACGATGTCTAACGGAGCACATCCATTTTAAGACTGGAAGACTTTCCATGGTGACTCTGCTGACTTTTGTAGACTCAGGCAGCCTCCCAACACCCCCAGCCCCCCCCCCCCATTTCTGCTCCTTCCTGCTGACGGGTAGCAGCAGGAACAAGGCTCGCTCTTTAAATGCATATAGAGAAAAATCTCACCACAGGCCACAGGCCTGATCTGGAAGTGTCAGTTCTCACCCCTGGAGTGCGAGCCAGGCGCCCCGCCCCCTCCCACAGCTTCTCTGCGCCTTCCCAGCCTCCCTCCTGCTCTCCACCTGCGGCTCGGCAGGACCCCCTGGAGGTAATTAATTAATAAATCAGTGTTTGCCTTCTTCCTGGAAAAGCGATGTTTTCCCCCTGTAAGTGATAAGTGTTTCAGTGGAGCCTGGTGAGGTGTCTAAGGCAGGAGGGGTTGATCTTATTAATCCATGCCAAGAAGACTGCAGTATTGTCTCCAGAAAATGAGATGGTGGGGCTTCACCGCCTCATGGTGGCAGCTGCCGTCCCCAGGGCACTGGTTTCACGAGTCCTTTGTCTACAGGAAAGTGTTGCTTTCGGGGCATCTGAGTCTCTTCCTCAGTTTGCTAAAATGGGGTACTGGGGTCGACTCACAGCCCCATGAGGCCTCAGCAGCAAATGCCCGTTTAGACCGGATGTTCTTGTGAGTGATGGGAATGTGGCTCTTCTGTAGCTCTTCCTTCTGGTTCCTGTGCTGGACAGAGCCTTCTCTGTCCACACACTATAAACTCTGACAGCCCACCTACTCTTATCAGAACAGTCCCATCACCTGGCCTCTGACCTACATACAGTCTGATGGTTTACCAAGTGCTATTGCATACATGGCTGTTATACTTGACACGCTGCCTCTCTATGATGGAGCTGGGGGCAGCTTTGATGGTCATTATTTTTATAAGAAACAGGGTGAGAGAGACTGATGACAATTTTCTCTTCAGAGCAGTAAGCCCTGGGGACAGAACTTAGATCTAATTTTCTTTCTAGACTGCCTTAGGTGATTTTTGTTCCTTTTTTTCTTTTTTTTTTTGAGACAGGGTCTGACTGTGTAGCCCTGGCCAGCCTGAAACTTCCTATATAGACCTGGCTGGTCTTGAACTCACAGATAGCCCCCCTGCTTCCATGTGCTGGGATTAAAGGCATGTGACACCATGCCTGACCTTGTATTATGTCTTAACCTCTCATCTATCGGTCCATCCATCCATCCACCCATCCATCTGTCATCCATCCATCCATCCATCCATCCATCCATCTGTCCATCCATCCATCCATCCATCCATCCATCCATCTGTCCATCCATCTGCCCATCCATCTGTCATCTATCCATCCATCCATCCATCATCCATCCATCCACCCATCCATCCATCCATCCATCCATCATCCATCCATCCACCCATCCATCCATCATCCATCCATCCACCCATCCATCCATCCATCCATCTATTCATCCATCCATCCATCCATCCATCCATTTATCCATCTGTCCATCATTTATCCATACACTTCTCCATTCCCCCAACACATAATTATTACATGTTTCGTGTCTACCATGTAGGCAGCAGTAGTGAATACAATGGGCCACTCTCCACCCAGGATGCTGTGTGTTCAGGAGAGTTGTTATGGGGAACATGCTATCTCTACATAGGTATGCTATGGGAGCCTGGACCTGAAACTCTATGTCAGCTTCATACCACCCCATTCTTCCTTCTGTCCACAGCTAACTTTGGAGGCAGGAGCTCTCCAGCTTCCAATTTCAAAACCCTCCAGCATGGTGGGTGGGATTTGGGTAGAGAGTAACTGCATGCTACAGGTGGGATGAAGGACCCAGGTGGGTTGGGTACCGCGCCACATCAGATCCTTCGCAAACATATTTTGTCTAGTCTGATCCTCACAGTGGCTGGAGGGAGAAGACCTGAATGAGGAGGCAGGTCAGGGGAAACAGATTTCCGGAAGCTTCATGGTAATGGATGCTGACAGGTCTGGCCATCTCAGGAGACAAATTTCTTTAAGTCCTGTGGCCTTCAAATGTCAGTTTCCCACAGAGGCAAAGGTGAAAAAAGATACTGGGCTCCACTTGGTCCGTCCAGTGAGTCACATTCAGACTTGGGCTTTGGGAACTTGCTCTCAGACAAGCTTGATTCCCAAGCATCGCTGGGTCCCATACTGAAATAAAGAGAGCAACATTTCCTCAGGGCAGTGGAAGAATTTGGGAGAATCCAGAATCCAGATGGAAATGAGCTCTGGGGGACAGGGCATAGACAGGACATTGTTGGCTGCGATCTCCCCAAATTCAAGGTGGTGTAGGAGGTGCAGTTAAACCTCTTGACCATTTCTGATCTGGACCTCTACCCTGTTATCTGACATGGGAAGAGTAGAAACCCAAGAGGAGGGATGGTTTGCGGGGGGTCACGTGACTCCTCCAACTTAGAGCTGAGAAGGGAAGGGAGGCAGCCACTCAGTAAGGTGGGGTTCACAGGAGCTTGGGGTCCCTGGCTGGATAAGTTTAAGACATTCTGTTCAAAACAGCCGTTTGGTTTAAAGCCTCGCTGTCCATGTGATGGTGCATTAGGGACTGGGGAAGCTGGCAGGAAGAACCTATTAAACTTCTTATACTCACTGTGTCCCTGTGGATTTGATCCTGGCCCCTTCAGAGGCATAGAATCTGCCTCTGGCCAAGCAAGAGGACAGGTACGAGGTAATATATACACTCCCGAGCCTGCCTTGCCCGTGGTCACAGACTCAGGAAATGCGTGGCATCCGCACTAAATAAAGTTGCCTTCAGTCAGGATCTGGCGTGTGATGGATTTTTACGGTGGCTCTTGCAGGTTAGGCTTACCAAATCCAAGTCAGAAAAATAGATTCTTTGAGAAGGTGCTTTTAGGATAAGCCAAAGGAAAGTGCACTTCCTAGAGTAGGGAACAGACGTGAAAGAACTGGAGAGACGTAACTGTGTGTGGGAGGTGAGTTTGGCGTGGAAACACCCACGAACAGGTCACAAACACAGATCCAAAGTCTGGGAGGTCACTCAGTGGTAGAACGTGTGCTTAGCTGGGTTCAATCCCCGGCGTCACAAAAAAGCGAACATGTCAGATCAGAGCTTTTAAATCACAGATTAAAAAGGAAAGGGCGAGGAACGCCGACCCCCTTGTAGGTGAAGCCTGTGTTCCTAGCTCTGGAATGGTTTATTGGATTACTTTGGTGTTTGCTGACTTTCAGTTTGTGGAGAGTTCCGCCAGATCCAGAGTTGCCTCTTGCCTCAAAGTCCACAACAAATGGGGGACAACCATATGGAAGGGGAGTCACAGGCTTAGTGACCCCGGGACTGACACAAAGCACTCATGCCTATTTCCTGTGCCAACGCTCAATGTTAGGTAATGAAGACTCCACAGGAACAAGTAAGTCTACCATGGTGATTCCCGGCCCAGGGAGCCAGGAACAAGCAAGTGAGAGCTTTTAGGGAGGCTTTCGACACTAGACGAGCATGCTCCTGCTACCGGGGACAAACTCACTCGTGTGACTCTTTCCTAACAGAGTTAGGAAACACACCGCCACACCCTATACGTTCTCCACGCTTTAGGTGCGTCCCTCCTGGACAGACATCCAACATGTTACAGAAAACAATAAGTGCCAGTTATCCAGTTCAACACTCATGTTTGGTAGGCAAAGAAACATTGTGTAGAGCTCAGAAGGAGACACCCAGCCAAAGGCTCACAAGGAGGAGTCTCCCACTCATGATCCAAAGTGTGCTGTTGTCAAGGGTGACTGCGGTGGGAGGCCGTTACACCTGCCCTGTCCACCCCTACAAGCATGGGCTTCCTGGCTGTGCCAGTGAAGGCCTACGCGGGGCCTTTTCTGCATTTTCCTTAGATTTTATTCAAACCAGAGCAGCCATCTCCAAGAAATAAAATGGCTGTTTCCAACCAGTGACCACTGTTTTTTTTTTTCTGCTCCTCCCCCGTGTCCCTCATCCCTGCTGTACCAACCCTTCTGATGCCTGTTGGTGGGTTGGGTCACACTGGTTGACCCTGGGAAGGATGTGGGCTGAATCTGTCTCAAACTGTCACCCAGAATGTTGCTGGTTAAATACGTAGGCCCATCTTTCCTGGCTGAAGCAGTGCCCCAAGCCTTCCTTACCATCCATCCATCTATCCGTCCATCCGTCCATCCACCCACTCATCCATCCACCCACCCATCCATCCACCTCCAGACCTTACAATTCTGCAAGGGTGGCCCTGGTACCCGGAGAGGGCATGATGGAGCTGGATATCAGTCTTTCAGGGAATGTCAGTGACTACCAGCCATCACTGGCCTCACAGCCAAGTACAGTGATGGGATGGGCTACCCCCTGTGCCCTCTGGTGGTATGGTGCTGGTGCCAACATCTCTCAGAAGTGCACACATGCATTGATTTCGGTGGAACTCATGCTTACAGCAGTCAGAGTCCCAATTTCCTGTAGAAGGGACCCCTGACCCTTTTTGAATGATGAATACAGGGTAGTTCTCTCTCTCTCTCTCTCTCTCTCTCTCTCTCTCTCTCTCTCTCTCTCTCTCTCTCTCTCTCTCTGTCTCTCTCTCTCTCCTAGGGCAGTAAGCCCTTCAGCTCCCATTCATGAGCACTTTTGGTGTGTAAACAGAGCAACTGAGGAGACATGAGGAGTGTGGGGTGATGGTGGTGGCTCTGCATGCTAGCCTGGCCTGGATCTGGCTCTCTACCATCTCTGTACTGGGTGCCCTTCATCTTTGTATTTACTTCCCTTCATCCATATGTGGGGGCCATGCTCCACAGAGGTCCGAGGAACAGATGATGCAAGATCTCTCAATGTGATGAGCTCTTGGAAGCCGTCCCGAGAACCAGACCAGGCTTAAGGGCTGAGGACGGTGCTGGGCTCAGCAATGCTCTCTTTCTAAGGGCGCTGACGGTGTCAGGGTGTTGCTCCACACCCATCGTGGCCTCTCCTATGTAGGAGACTCACTCTCTCGTGCTGTGAATGCTTAGAAGTCCTGAGCTCTGGTGGCCCCTTTGTGGGTAAGCCTTTGAGGCAGGGCCAGCTTGAGCAGAGGGTTCTCTGACCTTCCCTTAGCGTGAGGTGCTTACCTTGGTTGGTGGATGTTAGATAAGTCTGACCCACTGATTAATGGTCACCAGCCCCTTTCCTGTGCTGTAACGTGTGACCATCTCCCCTTTCCAGGCTGACTCCCTCACTCACGCAGCCCCCCTGTTCTACACACAGTTTCGACTCCTGCCCTCAGGCGTGTTCTCACGCCACCGTCCTCTGTCTCCTCCGGTCGCCTTCCCTGGCCTTCACGGTGAGCCCCCATCTTCCCCAAAGGTGCTTACATCGCTCTAGACCACGGGACTCTTCCAGTTCCGGATTCTCAGTGGAGCAGTTGATGGGATTCTGCTTGGGGCTTTTGTTGCCTGTCTACCCCATAAACTTCCAACAAGACCCTCAGTCCCTTGCTGGCCATATTTGGTGGCAGTAGACAGAGACACATAATATTTTATTGTGTGTGAGAATATGAGAATCCCATGATAGCCGCTCTGGTAGCCCTCCAAGTCTTCCTGTGGTTTGAAGCTCCGTCTTGCTGAGCAGTAGGCATGGGTCCAGCAGAGGTTGCTTCAGGGAGAGCATGCATGGAAAGATGGGCCAGTTTACTGGGGAAGACCATGGCTTGAGGTCAAGGCTGGCCTCACCCCAGACTGGGTGTGATACTATCCTTGCTCAGTTTTCTTAGCCTGGGCCCTTGGAAGGGACGGGCACCACTGCGTTCATGACCAGGAAGATGGCACACCTTTGTGCAGATGCAGTGACAGGGGCCTGGACATTATGGAGGGATTCTTTATTTTCTTACTCCTGTGCCCAGAGTCTAGGAGGACAGGGCACTGTGCAGGAACCTGGAACCTTTGCTCTACCTTGGTGTAGAGACCCAGAGGGGCCAGAGAGCTGCTCAAGCCCATAGCCACTTAGTGGCAGAAAGAGTCCTTTGAAGTGTGGGATGTGATGTACGCTCTCCTGGGTGTCTTATATGAGCATATCTGTCACAGGTAAGGCCAATGTACATTATGAATGATACGTAACTGCTGTAGAGCGCAGCCGGGTGTGGCGGCTTATGCCTGTAGTCCCATCCCTCGGGGCAAGTGGATGGGTCTGAGTTGGAGTCCATCCTGGGCTAAATGAAAACCAGAAATAAAGAAAACAAGAGTGCCATTCAGGAAAGGCATTGAGTTATGAATGCTGATTTCTGCAAGGGAGCCTGTCAAACTAACATTTCCTGACCACTACCATTGTGTGTGGGTAGAGAGTATTCCCTGCTCTTCTGCTGGGCCCACGGACACCTCAGATCTCAGGTGAGAAGGTGAGTGGGCCAGATCCCATCTGACCCACTCGGGGTTCTCTTTAAGAAGCAAGTTGCCGTATAGAAGCTTGTGGAAGAAGGAGACATTGGGACATATAGCATCCTTTTTTCCCTTGGGGATTTAAAAATGGCACTGGGGGCTCCCTTCTCTTTCTCTCAGAGCCTCATTTCCGGTTTGGGACATAATACCTGCTCTCTATCTAGCAAGACCCCAGCTTGTCCTCATGCTGTGTGACCCCTGTCATCTACTCTAAAATGCCTCTTGACCTTGATGGGTTCTTCAGGTTTCGCCCATCTGCCTGGGATGGCGTCCCGGTGTTCTAGCTGCTCTGCAGGGCTCAGTGGAGAAATGGCCAGTAAGGGGAGGAGGGACTAGCAGTCATGAGCACCATTATGGTCCGCCTAAGCCAGACTGGAATCTGAAAGGCCCAGTGCAAATCCTGTCCTGGCTGCTCGGTAGCCCCTTGGCTTTGTAGCCCTTCTGCATCCTGTCACCTGTCTTACTTTCTGTTCCCATTTCTGTAATAAAATATTCTGACCAAAGCATCTTAAGGGAGAAAGCGTCTCAGCTCACAGCTCAAAGCATATGCTCTCAGGGTGGACAAGTCAAGGTAACCGGAAGTTGGAACGCCCGAGGCCATCAGCAGAGGGCTGTGAACACACCTCACTCCTAGCTCCCTTTCTCCATTTTTATGTAGCCCAGGATCTCCCACTAAGAAAAAAAGCAGTCCTCCCCACAATTAAGGTGGGTCTTAATTAGTTCAGCCAAGCTTAACCCCCCTCTAGGTTTGGCCTGAGGCCCATCTCCCAGATGCTTCTAGACCCTGTCAAGTTGACAGTTTACACTAACCGTTATGTATGCCTGACAGGATAAGATGCCCACTGTCTGGCAGGACCCAGGAGGCTCTAATGGAAGAGCCTGGGCTGTCTTCAGCAGCATAGGAAGCGGACAGGGTCTGAGTTAGGTGATCCCCCTCCCCCACTAACCTCCTGCTGCCCCTGGGGAGCACATATCTTGTTGGATACCATTGATATCCTGCCTCCAGAATATTCTTCTCCCTTGACTACAAGTGACTAGAGATGGTGAGACTAACAGCCCTGTCTCCTATACAGGGGAGACCTTAAACGGGGTAAAAACGGGGTCCTGAAGTGGTGGTGGTACATTCTCTCATGTCATTGTGGCAGTATAAAGTTTCTGGGACACGAGCAAATACAGCCCTCCTCTCGGGTCTGGAGCCCCGGCCAGTCATGTCTGCTGCCTAAGCAGGACCATTCTCCTCCATCCCTTCTGCCAGCTGTCCCTGAAAGTCACCCGAGCTGGTTCAGTCCTGCCTTGCCTCTCTCCCTCCCTCATACGTAGTCTGACGCCCAGGTGGTCCTTGGAGACATTCCCTGTGGTGGACCATGACGCTCCGTCCTCGACGCTCCGTGGGCGGGTCTGACGCTGAACTTCATTTCCCTCTCACCTCATCGCTAGTGACACAGAACGTTCTACCCAGACCGATCAAACGGAGCACAGCTTTACCTGGCTGGAAGCATGCTTGTACCAATCCAGCACCCCATCCGCCCACCATCCCCAATCCCAACAATCGTGACATTCAGATCCCTTACAGGTCCCATCATGCACAAGAGCATCTGTGGATCTCAGTAATGGTCCCCACAGTGTTTCTGCAACTGCCAAGGGCAGGAGCATCCTTTTAAAGCAATGCCCTGGTGGAGGGTGCCAGGGGGACTCTCTGAACATAGAGCATCTGGCAAGCAAGGGCATCCTATGCATGGACTTTGCGCCCAGTGTGCTCTGAGTCCTGTGCAAAGCCTCACTCAGCTTTTGGAGACACAAGATCCTGGGTGTTAGAAACTCAAACGTGTCCCTCCCCGTCAGAACTCGACCATCCCGCCTAACATCAGCCCGGACTTGCTGGCCTGCACACATTCCCAGTTGATCCTCCTCGATCCTCCCAGGAAGGAAGCAGGTGTCCTGAGCCCCACATTTCCAGGGAGCTAACCAGCTATCTCCATTACGTTTTGCTGTGCTCCAGGGACTGGATTTCGTTATACCCTGTATAAAGATGTCTTATACCCTGATGTCTTAGTTCAGGTTTTACTGCTGGGAAGAGGCACTATGACCAAGGCATCTTTTATAAAGGACAACATTTCATTGGGACTGGCTTATAGTTTCAGAGGTTAAGTCCATTATCAGCGTGGCAGTGAGCATGGTGGTAAGCAGACAGACACGGCGCTGCAGAAGGGGGTAAGAGGTCTACATCTTGATGGCAAGGCAGCAGACGGAGACTGTATGCCACACTGGGCAGAGCTCCAGCATAGGAGACCTCAAAGCCTGCTCCAACAGTAACACATTTCCTCCAACAAGGCCACGCCCGCTCCAAGGCCACACCTCCTAAAAGTGCCCTTTCCTACGGGCCAAGCTTTCAAACATATGAGACTACCGGGACCATGTCTATTCAAACCACCATACCTGTACACTGGGGCTGAGCAATTCTTTGGACCGTGTGTGGTGTTCATCTAGGTGTTTTTAGCCACATCTCTGGTTTCTCCTCACTACACACCCATGGTCCACCTGCCCTGGTTTCAATAGCTATAAGTGTCCTTAGATATTCCCAGATGTTCTCTGGGCACTAAGCCTCCTCTAGTGGACTATGCCACCCCGTCCTAGCTGAGCGCACAGTGCAGATGCTGTCGGCCACACGAGATACATGTAATCCTCATGGTAAGGTTCTGAGGCCTCCGCTCAGCGTTATCCCCACTAAACGGCTGAATCTGCTAGGGCTGAGCACATTAACCGCTTCTCTGCAGTTAGTAAACAATAGACCCGGGACTCAGACCTGAGGCTGCCTGCTGCTGGTCTGTGTTTTTTTAATGTGTATATGTGAGAAGTGTTGAGTAGTCTTCATTTGATAGCATACACAGCCATTCTAATATGCTTCTCAGTAGTAAAAGGAGGTGCCTTTTGATGTGGAGCTCTAATTAAATTGTCATAGTCAAGAGCAGTGGAAACATCCGTCTCCTTATCTTCAGTCGTTGCTGATAAAGGTAAATATGATCATGGTTGAAGCTTAGGCCAATCCTTTGGTTCTAGACCTCCTGCCCTCTAGCCAAGGCTTTTGATTTTGACCAGGATTCTTATCCCTTTCCACACACTCTACCTTCATGGAGGAGAGGAGCTCAGGCATGTGCCCCTGGGAACTCGCTCAGGTTTGTGTTGGGAGATACGGCTTATTTATTAGCGTACAGAGCGAGAGTCCCTAGTTCTGAATTCTCTTCCTCTGGGCCCTTTCAGGGCCAGATGGTGAAGAGACATAGAGGGTGATGCTGTTCTTCTGCAGCAGGCTGTCTGGCTTGGGGAGCATGTTGGTAACTACTGCCATGATGATGTTATCTGATAACTCTTGGCTGAGAACTTAGTTTGTATTATTGCTCAGCCTGGGTCTGTGGCGCCCATTCATGTGGGTGTGGCTTGCTGATCTTGGCTTGTCTCTCTCTCCGGTGTCTATGGACTTAGGTGGGAAGGTCTGGCCAGTCTGGCTTTATTCCATGTGACTTCCTTGTGTGGTAGGTGAGCTCGGCCTTGCTCACCACGCAGGAGAAGGAAGCTGTGAGATGTGTGGAGGCCTAGGCTCAGAAGCAGAGTCATTTCTGCCCTTTCCCACGGGCCAGTACGTCACCAAGCCAGCCATGTCTCATGATAAGGAAGAGGCCTCCTCTCTTGATCAGGAAGTTGAAGAGTCACATTACAGCCAGTGGGGCAGGGGTGGGTTGTGTCAGAAGCCATGTTGCACTGACAGAGTGCTCATCTGGCCTTCTGGTGTAGCCGTTGGAAGCTCAGAGTCCGTCAGTGAGAGGGGAGGGAGATGTGAACAAGCGTGGGCGACTGTGCAGAGGTGCTGACCACCTGGATACAGTACAGATTCCTGTCACCTCTCAGGATGCAAGCTCAGTGAGGCTGTGACCATTGTCCCCCAACACCCATCCCCACCACGTACATATTCAGATCTAGCGTGTGGCTGACTCACAGGAGAGTCTCTGATAATAGCAGCGAAGTTTAAGCTTAATCCAGTTCATTCACATCAATTCATCTCGACAGAACGTGATTTCAGAGCTCCTCATTAGACCCTGCTCTCCACTGGAGTCGGCTCAGTCCTGAGTCTGGCTGTCAAGATCATGTCCAAGTATAATCATGTTTGTTATGGGGCCGGAGGGAAGGGATTTAAACAGCTTTAGAAATGCCAGCCTGGCATACTCTACTCAGCCCAAGACAGCTTGAGCCACCAGAGGAAGGGCGTGGCAGAGGCTCAAGTCTCTGGAAAGCCTTTGCAAGGTCTTGGCACGATGTGGCTTGGGTGGATTTTCAGATGTTTTAGTTCAGCCAGATCCAGCGTGTGTCTGAAGCAGCCTGCTGCTTCTCCTTTCCACTGAAAGCCCGAGCTCTTGGGAAGGGAAATCTGAGACTCGCTTGAGAGTCACCACAATGCGGTCTGTGTGAAGGCGGCTATGTCAGCACAGCCTTTCAAAGTCCCAGATTCTTAGAAACAGGAAGCTGCCTGTGCCAAGAGTCAATGAGCTTCGCCTCCCTTGGGCTAGACCTGCACTCAGGCTTGGTGCTGGTCAGGGATTTCACCTCTTCCTAACTCAGTGTGGAGAATGAGAAGAAAGGTCTTACTAGATGGCATTCTGGTCTCACATCACAGCCCTTCCTGGGGAGGAAACCAGGTAAATTTGGGGTCACACTGCAGCCTCCTAATGGACATGATTGGTCATAGCCCTGACAGCTAAACTCTGTGACCTGAACACCATCCTCGGCTCCTCTTAGAATAGACAGGGCAGAATTCAATGGGCAGCAGGTACTTCATGAAGACCATCGAAACCAAGTTTTGTTGAGGGAGTTGCCAAGTCCTGGTCAGTGTATGCCAGATGAAGGTGTGCAGCTTACAGGTGACAACAGGGACAGAGAGGACTGTGCAATGATACGCAATGGCAGGATATGTGTGCACATGCGTGCTCACACTATGTAGGCAAAGCTTTCGTGCATGTGTTGTGAGGTGTGAGGATGTGTTTGCGGAAAGGTTGTGTGTGCATGTGTGGTGAAGTGTGTGTGTGTGTGTGTGTGTGTGTGTGTGTGGTCGTAGTGAGATGTTAAGGGGAGTGTATGCATGTATTTGTATGCATGTGTGCATCATGTTTGTGTGTATGTGTGATCATGGTGTGACGGGAATGTGTCTATGTGTGTTGTCATGGTGACGTGATGGAGGAAGCAAGCAGGGGGTAAAAGACAATACCAGTAGACCAGATAGGACCATCAAGTGTCTGTCATGGTTCCCAAGCCTCTCCAAAGCTACTGATAGGGACTACTACTTCTAATCCAGAAGGATTACCTCAGATCCAGCCCCAGGTGCTCAGGTGGAGTCTCGAGGCTGACACGGGTGAGACAGTTGCCAACGGTGCCGATGGTGGTCCTCAAAACACACAGTGGCATAGCCTGAGCTTGCGGGCTAAGACATCGGAAGAGGAGCGGGGTCGGCGGGTGCCAGCTGGGCTGGCGTGTCCAGGTTGGTAGGACTTGGTAGGGAATGGCAGCCACCAGTCACCTGCTCCTGAACCAAGAGCCAGCCGCTTAGCTCCTGGGGATTTTATGGAGACCACTGTCTCTCTGGCTTCTGTTCTTTCTCCTCTGATCTACAGCTCAAAGGAGGCATGCCTCTAACCACCATCTAGGCCTCACGGGTAGGGCGGTGACTAGAAAGTTTACTATGCCAAAAAGCCCCCAAGAGCATATGGTAGAGAACAGACCTGGGTGTAGTCCTAGAGATCGGGATGATGAGAGTTCACATGGGACACGGCAGTGTGTGGCCAACAGTCTTAGGTCCTGAGAAACTGCTTCAAGTTTCATGGTTTGCAAGATGCCTTCAATCCCACGGATGCACCCCGTGGGATGGGCCATCTGTGCTCCCTGTTAGCTGAGTGAATTATAGGCAAATGTCCGGGAGAAGGGTTAGTTACCTCAGGGTCACACAGCAGGGATGGAGCTGGGGTAAGAGAATAGACACTAGATACCAGGGTAGTGCTCACAGAGAGTGCTCACATGTAGTGCTCATGGGTAGTGCTCACAGAGAGTGCTCACATGTAGTGCTCATGGGTAGTGCTAACAGGTAGTGCTCATAGGCAGTACTCCCAGACAGTGCTCCCCGACAATGATCCCAGGCAGTATTCATGGGCAGTGCTCACAGGTGGTGCACACAGGTAGTGCTCACGGGCAGTGCTCATAGGCAGTGCTCCCAGGCAGTGCTCCCAGGCAGTACTCCCAGGCAGTGCTTATAGGCAGTGCTCCCAGGCAGTGCTTATAGGCAGTGCTCCCAGGCAGCTGAGAAGAATGGTCTACCCTGGGCATGGGAGGTCCTATGCTAGGGTCCATGGATACAGGGATCCTGTTCCTTTCACCAAACACCTTCTAGAAGAGTTTGACAGGGCCTCTTGGATATGTGTGCTCTGGAGTTGGGTGAAGGCATGTGACTCTCTGGGGAGGGCCTGTTTGGTCTGCTGTACTCATGTTGCTATGACTACAGATGTTCTTGAACAGATTTCGGGGGCTCTGGGGCAAGAACAGGTTGGCTCTGAGAGGAGAGGAAGGAGGAGCAGCTGAGGCAGCAGTCCGGGTTGTTGTGACTAGCCCTCTGGCCTGTGTCACTCCTTTTCGTTGAGAGGACTAATGGAGTTCTGGGAATCATGGAACTACAGTGGGAGACATTTCATTTAGTGAGTGAGGAAACCAAGAAGGAGAGAGACCCGCTCAGGTCAGACCTTTGATTGTAGCTTGGGCTCTGCTCACAATGCATTTCCCTCTTTGTGACCTCTGGTCATAAGGCTTTGGCCACCTGAGTCCTCCTGACCCGACCGTCCCAAGCTCGCTCTGCATTCTGTCTGTTTTCTTAGCCTTTTTTGTCGAAGTTCACTTTCCTCATAGTAGATGCCTTTCGCAGAACACTTGAACACACCCTTGCCTGGGGCCACGCCCCCTGGGAAGGATTCTTTTCAGAACATCAGCTTTCAGCAGCCCTATCACCGAGTGCCCAGCCCCTGTCAATCACCGAGTACCCAGCCCCTATCAATCACAGAGTACCCAGCCCCTATCACTGAGTACCCAGCCCCTATCAATCACTGAGTACCCAGCTGCTGTCAATCACCGAGTACCCGAGTACCCAGCCCCTATCAATCACCGAGTACCCAGCCCCTATCAATCACAGAGTACCCAGCCCCTATCACTGAGTACCCAGCCCCTATCAATCACTGAGTACCCAGCTGCTGTCAATCACCGAGTACCCGAGTACCCAGCTCCTATCAATCACCGAGTTCCCAGCCGTTATCAATCACTGAGTACCCAGCCCCTATCACCGTGTACCCAGTGGCTAAATACTGATGTTCAGCCTTTCATTGTCCTCGTGGGCCTTCATGTGAATGCATTCCCAGCAGGGCCCCCGGGGTCAGGCCTCTGAAGGCTTTCACAGCTTGCCCCCCTCTGGGCTTGTTAGCTCTTGGTCACATGATCTCACAGAGGATGGCTCTGAAGCACAGATAGCCCCCCCCCCCCAGACAGCACCTCCTAAACTGAGCCATATGCTGACATTTGGGGGAGACTTTCCCTGTTGGGAACAAGGACCAATTCTGTGCCAGGCTCGGTTCTCAGAGTCATAGACACAGGCTTGGAGCCTAGGGGTACTGTGTGCTTGGTGCCCTGGGAACTGCTTGGTCCTGTTTAGGGGAAAGGGCAAGAAGACCTTAGAGCTGTATGTCCATGACCCAGGGAGATGGCATCTGCCCCGCCACGCCCTACACTCCGTGTCAGGTCCCATCAACAGTTGGCACACTCGCGCTAGCTCGGCTAAGCCGCATCCCACGGCTCCTGCCGAGCTCAGTGGCGGGGTTGCTTCACGCTGGCCTCCCATGCGTCTGGGTACCCCACAGGCTTGGGATTTCCTGTGCCTTTGCTCATCCTGTGGGGTTGGTCCCACTTCCAGGACACTTGAACGTCAGAGAGCCATAGCATGTCTCCTAGCAAAGGGCCCCGACTCTCCCAGGCTTGGATAGGTCAAGCTGGGTCCACCTGGCTTTTTGATCCACGGGTCTTCTGTCAATACCGGGTGGGAACAAGATCCAGCCCATGCTGCTCTCCATCCCCCATTCTCCCCTTCACCCCTCTTTGTGAACCTGAACCCACACTCAGGGGACAGCTGACTGAAGGGTGGTAGCTGTTACCCAAACTACGTGTCTCATTTCTATCCATAAACATGGCAGGCCAGTCCCCTCGATTGCCAATCCATCTGTTTCCATGACGATACTGAATGCTTCCTTATGCCAGGTGCCAGCTGTCTGGTGAAAGTCAGACTCATTACAATTGAGCGTCCTTCTATCTATCTACCTAGGTGACCCATCACAAAGGCACACACTTTAGGGGAGCCCCGCTGGCCCCTGGCGAGTCTTGGCCCCTTCTTGCACCTCCGGTTTCTAAGCAATCACAGACCATTTCAAATTCCATCATCTGCCAAGGAGCTTCCTATTCCCACAGCAAGTTCTGGATCTCATCACTCATCATGCAAGAAAACTTAAATACAGTTTATAGTCCGCGGCACCTGCAGGATGCTTGAGTCCTCGGAACAGCCTGGCGGCCCCAGGCACATTTGCAAGCTCTTTCACGGCCCTGAGCTACCCTTGCACAGGCTGGAAGATGTGGGTGCGGCCTGGTCCTGAACGGCTCTGTTACGTTCGCTGATTGATGAATTCTTACTAGGGGATTGTGGGAAGTGTAGGGCAAGGGTGGGGCTGACAGGTCTGAGACACCAGATACCGTTAGGACACACTGTGCTACCCCACTCTCAGAATGCAATGGTACCGAATGCTAGACCCATTGTAGGGCTGGGGAAAGTGAGGGCAAAGAGGTCAGGGAAGTCAGGCGAGATGCTCCAGGTTGCCTGGCCGCGCGACACATACTGACCTCGCATCCAGCTCTGCTGACGCTCATCTTTCCAAGGGACCCACAGGGTAGAGCTTAACTTCAGGCAAGTGTCGTGTGGCACAGCTTAATCTATGTTAGATTAAGCTCATCACGCGTTTTTATTTTTTAGATAGGACTTTGTCCCCAAATGATAGTTTGTTACTTCTGGACACATCTGTTGTGTGTTCTCTGGGACACAGGGAAGCTCAAACGCTTTGTCAAGTGCCTGGAAGTTACTCCTTAGCTCTAAGGGTTCTTCAGAAGTTGCAGGGTGGGGGGTGGGGCTGGGGCCAGAGAGACCCTCTGCGCAGCTGCTGGAAGCCAGGGAGGGCGTGGCAGTTGGAAGGTGGATGGGCTGAGCATGCTAGTGTGACAGCGGGGGCAGCCGGAGGAAGCACACACAGCTGAGGCAGGGGGATGGAGGGGTCGATGGGATGGTTGGGTACAGGAAGTGGAAGAAACCATAAAAGCAGGTGAAGAATTGGCCAGAGAGAAGGAAGACGAGACAGCAAAAGCAAAATGCTGACGGGACCCAGAGCCCTGCAGCCCAGGGAGACACGGGAGTCGGAGGGAACGGAGTTGCTCTGAACGCGTCAAGGCTATTGTTGGGATTATAAAAAGATAAAGAGGTGTAGGAATATGTTCTATGGGGTGTGGTGAGGTGTGGGGGAAGGGAGCCCCAAGGGACCAGCCACACAACAATATATAGAATAGAGTTTATTCAGGGCATGGGGAGGGGACTTAAGAGGGAAGTAGAGGCAGAGAAAGGCAGAGAGAGGGAGAGAGAAGTAGAGGCCGGCCATGACCACGTGGAGAGAGGAGGGACTGGGGAGAGAGGGGAGCAAGAGGCAAGAGGAGAGAGAGAGAGAGAGAGAGAGAGAGAGAGAGAGAGAGAGAGAGAGAGCAAGCAGCCCCTTTATGGTGGGCCAGGCCTACCTGGCTGTTGCCAGGTAACTGTGGGGTGGAGCTTAGACAGAATCATTAACAGCTAGTATAGGTGTGGGACAGAACAGAGCTTCTTAAGGTCTGGAGAGGGTGACAGTTTGGGAATGCTGATGACAGGGGAACCCGCCTTGGAGGGGTTGCTATACAGACCTTCCGCTGTGGCTTTGCCAGCACAACCTCTCTGCAGGACCACCTCTACACATACATGTGTAAAAAATATTAAACATCCCATCCCGGGGCTTCTTCTCTGTCTTAGACATGTATACTTCATGGGTGAAAGACACACACGCAGCCTTCCTATTTTTAAACACACCTTGGGCAGCACATTAACTGGGCAGCTGCCTACCCTCCATGCGGTTAGAATCTACCTCCCACAGCCCCGTGTTATCACTATTTACTGTGAGGCTCTTAACTCCATTGGGCAGCCGCTCTGGACCGCGTCCTCCTGGTCCTTAGCCCGGGGCAGCTCTCCTCTCCCTCCTACGCGTTCTTCTTGTTCTTTTTCTCCCTCCTCCCTCCTTGTGGTCCTTCCCCCACCCCTCACCCTCCATCCCCACCCCCTCAACCCCCCACCCCCACCCCCTCCACCCCCTCAACCCCCACCCCCACCCCTCCACCCCAAGTCCAAGAAACCTCAACACACCTATGTCTCCTCTGCCCAGCTATTGGCTGTCGGTATCTTTGTTCACCAATCAGAACTAACTTGGGGGCGGGGTCCCAGGGGCTAAGTGCAGACTCCAGGTCCTGCTCCACCACCACCCCCCTCCGCCCCTGGCGCTTAGTGTTACAGTCGACAGTAAAAGACCAAACCTCAACACATACACCCTCACTCGCGCATCAAATGCGTTCTTCTTCTCCTATGTAATACTCCCCTCATACACATGTGTATACTCAGAATTCATGGGCCGTTCAGACGCCTATACCTACCTCCATACTCCATGTACACACGCACCCACAGCCACGCACACCCACACACAGGCATGCCACCACATACATGCCTTCTCACGGGGCAAATGCTACAGGTCCTAATCAGCTCCTGTCTCATCCATTCATCCTGTCACAGCCTCCTCAGATAGGGGCCATTATCAGGGGACAGACGACATCGCAACAGCCAAGTGGCCCGTAGGGTGTTGGCCCAGCTCCCCACTGCGGTTCACCCTGGGGATCCTGCCTGGGGACAGGAGCTGTGGAGGAGCATCTGGAGCGCTCGGGGCACTCTAGTCTACAATTCCAGGCCTCTGGTACCCACCAGGTCAGATGGCTTGGGAATGTAATTAATCTCAGAACTATAAGAATGTAAAGGCTGGTTTTGTGTGTCAACTTGACACAAGCTGGAGTTATCACAGAGAAAGGAGCTTCAGATGAGGAAATGCCTCCATGAGATCCAGCTGTAAGGCATTTTCTCAATTAGTGATCAAGGGGGGGGGGTGTCCCCTTGTGGGTGGTGCCATCCCTAGGCTGGTAGTCTTGGGTTCTATAAGAAAGCAGGCTGAGCAAGCCAGGGGAAGCAAGCCAGTAAGGAGCATCCCTCCCTGGCCTCTGCATCAGCTCCTGCTTCCTGACCTGCTTGAGTTCCAGTCCTGACTTCCTTTGGTGATGAACAGCAACATGGAAGTGTAAGCTGAATAAACCCTTTCCTCCCCAACTTGCTTCTTGGTCATGATGTTTGTGCAGGAATAGACGCCCTGACTAAGACAAAAGGGTTCTTCACTCTGCTCTGTGTGCAGCTGAGGGGACCAAGGTTCAGAGAAGGCCTGCCAGGCTGTGACAAGTTGGGGACTGACACCCCAGATATTTTTGTTTGAGGCAGAGGCCCTCGGAGTACCAGGCTGGCAAGTTGGAGTTAGATGTGGGCTCATCTTGTGAGGCGTATGGCACTACCACCAGCAGCAAGGCGGGCACCGCTCTGTGGGGATCACCTGTGCTTCCCACCCGCCTCTGTATCTGGGGCAGGATGGCCTCTGGCAAATGCTAGGGAAAGCAGGTGCCAGGCAGCTCCGGGCCTGACCTGAAGAGAATGCACAAGGATGGACTAGGTGAAGAGAAGGTAACTGTCTTTCCTGTCACAGCCCTGTCGTGCTGGCAGGTTTCCCTTGGCTACAGAACTCTTGCCTGTGATTTTCCTAAAACTTTGAGCGCTTGGCTTGTGCCCCCACCTCGACCACCACCTGGTGGGAAATGAGTTTTATAAGTTCTATCTTACCACGGAAAGCTCTTTGGCTTTCGTTCAGCCTGGCTGTACTTGAGACCTATCTGAAGTCCTGGGATTAGTTATTGTCACAAACTCATGCCTGCCTTTTCCAGTGTCACAGCGGTCCTTAACCCACAATGTGGGGAACCAGGTCTGGCCTGGAAGTCCCGCCTCCAGCCTCCTGTCAATCATTTTGAGGAGCCCTACTTTCCCCTTTAAGTGGCTCCCTAACGTCCCTTAAGCATGGCTGCTGATGGCCCGCCTGGGATGGACTCTCGCTTGATCATGTCCGTGTTTTTCCTGTCTGGGATAGAGAGTTTATTGTTATTACTGTAGTTACACCGCGTTGCTTCTCCGCAGTTACAAAATCACACCAAGAAATTTGACAGGTATCATTTCTAATCCCACCACCCGGCGAGTTCACCTCGGCCAGCTACTGTTCTTCCTGCTAGGTTTCACCCCCAGGCAGCTGAGGGCTTGTTTAGTTTAGCCCGTTTTTTTTTTTTTTTTTTTTTTTTTTTTTTGGTGGCTGGAGGCTAATCCCCTCTAATGCCCAGGGCATTTTCAGACCCGAGGCTTCCAGCACAGCGGTGGCTTGCATGGGAAGAGATGAGTCACAGCTGTTAGTCAGAGCTGGATTTTTAAAAGAAGAGCAAGGGAGCAGTTTGCTGGGAGCTGGCGTCGGACTCCCAACCTCGAGGTGTATCAAGTAACTGCCGCATGGAAGGAATTTGCATCCGACAAGATCCACCCATCTAAAGATCTCAGGCATTGCATCAGCGGCAGTGTCACAGGGCCTCCTGGAGGCCTGCCTGCTTGCCTATTGAGAAGCATTGGGGGTGGACAGTGTCTTCAAAAATCCAGGCTGGCAAAGATCCAGTGGGGCTGAGAGGAAAGCCTTCCTAGGGGAGGAGGCCTCTGGGCTGAGCTGTGACATCTAGGTCCGTTTTTGCCATTCTGTGCTAAGGGACAGTGACAGCCACAAAGAAGGTCAGTGCATTTTTTTTTCTGGAAGCAGGCTCCGCTTGCCATCTCTTGTCCCTATAATCTTCTCTGAGCCACAGCTAGCCTTGGACTAGCCTGGTCTCCTTCTGATCTGCCAGGTGACAGCCCGGAAGCACAGGAATGACCGCAAACACTCCACGCTCGAAGCTGGGAATCCGTGACTTACATTCCCAGTCTGGCCCATCAAGGCCACGGGCGAAGCCGTTGGGAACACGCCTGTAGGCAAGCATTGTTGGGTGCAGTCCTGGGGCACATGTGAGACCAGGGGTTTGATTCCCTAGCACAGGGGAGAAACAAGAATGATCAGAAGAAAGCCTGCAGGTTATACATTTTATACTTTAAGGGTCAGGATAAAAAAAGGGACACGCTAGGAGGTGCCTTGCCAGATCTGCCTAGACACTGATCTAGACACCTGACATTATGGAGGATTTTGTAACAAATCCTTTTTTGGCTGACAGGATCTTCTGAGAAGGAGGGATGGGAAGGGATCTGAGGATACTTTGAGGCTCCCACCTGCTGCTGACTAGGCTGAATTATCAGGAGAACAGCCAGATCTGGGGGGTCCAGGACTGTCCTGGTGTTGGGTGGCACAGGGTAGCTTTCTGACACTCACTTATTTTTTACCTAGGTCTGAGACTCCCTATTTAGAAAACGGTGCGCTGGGCAGTGGTGGCACACGCCTTTAATCCCAGCACTTGGGAGGCAGAGGCAGGTAGATTTCTGAATTCAAGGCCAGTCTGGTCTACAGAGTGAGTTCCAGGACAGCCAGGGCTACACAGAAAAACCCTGTCTCGAAAAACCAAAAAAAAAAAGAAAGAAAGAAAGAAAGAAAGAAAGAAAGAAAGAAAGAAAGAAAGAAAATGGTGCATTCACAGTAAAAGGCCCCTTCAGAATCTTTCCTCCTCTGCTTTAAGGCATCCTGGAGGTCATGGACATTATGTCTCACGGTGGCAGAGTGCTCCCTCTGCTGAAGGACCCGCTGGTCACACTTACCAGCTGTACTGCACATGCTAGGCTCCATGAGTGATTGTCTTCAGGGTGCCAAGCAGAGTTGACAGTTGACTGGGGTTGTGCCTTCCTGTGGCCATTGCCGAACTGTTCCTCGTGAAGCTCACACACAGTACTACCTGCAGGCTGTGGGTGCAGCTGACTTATTTCTAGGGTGAGAACCAGGCACCCTTCAGGGGGGCGTGGCCCTCAGGCCCTGCTCTGGCCCTAAGTGCTGAGTCAGGCATGGTCCATGCTGCTCTTCTGCACCTCAGCCCTCAGCCCTTCCTTCTTCTGGCATGGCGAGGAAGCACCAGAGGGGGCGAGCTTTCCAGATGCTCCAGAGCGGAAGTGCTGTGCCAGCCACTGCGCCTAGAATCCTAGTGTTCCCGCTCCAAGGCGATGAGAATTGGGGGTAGGCAGGGTTTCCAGTGGGCAGCAGCAGGAATATCACAACCAGTGACGGCGGTGTCACTCCAAGGGAGTTGCTAGCAGGCCCCAGCTCTTAGCTGAGTTTTGAAGCCATGCCTTAAAGCGCCCAAATCACACGCTTCCAAAATCTCTGGGTTTAGATGACAGGAGGACAAGTGGTAATGACTGACAAAGTCAGGAAAGCCCATTACCACAGAGCAGTAAACCGAAACCCGGGCAGGAGTGAGGTGTCTGGTGCAGTCCATGTGGTTGGTTCACGATAGATTTGCTTACCAGACTTGTCCGCAGCCGCCCATGCCCGTGGCCAGCAAGCCATCCCTGCCTTCCTTATACATTTCTATGCCATCTACACGCTCATATTTAATTACTTATTATTTATATATTATAAACGTATAAACATTTATTATTCAAACATTTTCCAGGCTGGGGTTGCAGATAGCCAAGGCCCTGTTTCCACTCTGGGGAGCTTCTTAAGACCGGGTTCCTTGTGACAAAACTCAGTGTGGGAAGAGACGAGTGTCAGACGGAAATGAGTGAGCCTGCTGGACCCTGGCACGGTCTGACGACAGCTCTGAGTGTCCCAACCCTAAGCATGTGGAGCTGGTAGGAGTTAATCAGAGCAGTGAGACGGTGCGCGGGAGAGCCTGCCGGAGAGCCCTCCAGCTCTGCCTATTGCCGTCTGCTTGGGGCTATCAACAATTAGCTTTGGATTGGGGGAGTCTCTTGACAGATAACCACACTCTAGTTAGGGTTGTCTTAGTTAGGGTTTTACTGCTGTGAACAGACACCATGATCATGGCAAGTCTTATAAGGACAACATTTAACTGGGGCTGGCTTACAGGCTCAGAGGTTCAGTCCATGATCATCAAGGCAGGAGCACGGCAGCATCCAGGCAGGCATGGTGCAGGAGGAGCTGAGAGTTCTGCATCTTCATCTGAAGGCTGCTAGTGGAAGAATGAACTTCCAGGCAGCTAGGGTGAGGGTCTTAATCCCACACTCACAGTGACACACCCACTTCAACAAGGCCACACCCACCCCAGCAAGGACACAACTGCTTCAAAAAGACCACACCCACTCCAACAGGGCCACACCTACTCCAACAGGGCCACATCCTCTTAATAGTGCCACTCCCTGGGCCAAGCATATATAAGCCATCTTGGTGGTGGTGGTGGTGGTGGTAGTGGTGGTGGTTGTGCTGGACAAAGGAAAGACAGATTTCCTAGGGGCCTCAGAACTTAGTCTTTGTAGGTAAGACAATGCTACACAGCCATCAGGACACAGGCTTCTGAGTCAGTTTGGTTTTCACCCATGTGGTAGAGAGGAGGTTCAGGCCACAATTTGGATTTTCGTGCCAAGTATTTTTTCGGGTGATGGATTCATTTCAACGCACCTGTGGCAAGCTGCTGCCAAGAGCTAGCGGTGAGGCCCGATGGCTAAGGGCCTGCCTTGTGGGAGTGGTGCTCGGTATGTGTGTTAGCTTGGGTCATCACCTATGACCGGGAGCCTATCCAAACGAGGGCCACCGCCATACCCTGATAAACTTTGTATTCCTGAGGTATGTGGCTCTCCCAGTGAAGTCTCGGTCAGGGGCCTTCTATTTGGGGCTGCTCACCCAATGCAAGCCAAAGAGGCAAGGAAAACAGGTTCTGGTACACCGAGAGGAGGGTGTGTGCCTGAGCCTCGTGCATAAACTCTACTATTGTAATCCCTTCACCCAGGACCCTTGGGAGCTCAGGGGAACACTGGGCACCATGGGTCCAGCACCCTGGAGAGCACTGATAGTCCATGCTCTCCAGGCTAAAAGTCTCTCGTTGGAGGCAGAGTAACAGGACAGGACTTGCAGCCTGCAGGGTACAGAAGTATTCAAGTCAGTCAGGGCTATTTTTAACCGCCCTCTCTCCCCAAGTGCAGAGCTGCAGCTCAGCAGGAGAGAACAGAGGAAGGCTCGTCTCTCAGCCTAGGGAATCAAAGCTCATCCCCTTCTCCCACCCGACAGCTCTCCCACCCACCCTTCAGATCAGATCCCAAACTGGACAACCACTCATGGACCACATGACCACAGGACTTGGTCTGTGGAAGGGTGGACTCGGGCAGGGAGGTCTTGCGGGTCAGTGATGTGGGCTTGCTGCCTGACTGTCGTGGTGTCTTAGCTGACCGGCGGCCTAGAGGGTCACCCTGGAGCCTTTGAGCAGATTTGTCTCGGACTACTTCTTTGTCTACAACTCTCGGAAGCAGCTCATAGCTGCCTGTCAGGCGCAACCGTCCGAGCCGAGAGCAGCCACTTTTCTGCCTGTCCCTCCTGTGGGGAGCTAAGCCCTGGCCTGCCTCTGCCCACAGAGGTGGAGAGGGCTCTGAAGGTCAATGTGCTGTCTGGTGGCTACTCTGTCACGGGTTCTTCCTTTCTTCCTTCTTCACCTCAGGGGCTGCCTGTGAGATGTTCTCGGGGCCTGGGGCAGAGACGAGGGCAATTTCTGGTGGGCCTTACTATCGCACCCCTCCTCACTCTTAGATGTAGACATGGCACCTCACAGGGAGCCTTCCTAGAAGTGGGGTCCAGGCTCACAGCTGACACTGAGTGATCACCTTCTGTGCTCTATATGGCACACCTGTAGACCATATTGTTACCACAGGGCGAAGAGGCCTAAGGGGGTAGCCTTTGGCCCAGGTCACTGCCAGATCCTCCTCTCTCACCCCAAAGACGGCCAGAAGTCACGAGACCTTTGGACACAAAGAATGACTCCAAGCCCATAGCCCATCTCTGAGGACCTGCAGGTGGCCAGGATTCTTCTTGTTAGTCATTTCAAGTTTGTCACTTTGAATGACAGCTCTTAAAATTGACTTGCAGAATTGTTTGGTTAAATCATTGCAGGCAAGATGTCTTTTCTCCCATGGGGACACAGACTGACTCAAGACACCGAGTTCCCACTTTATATGCAGTGCCCTGGTGGCACAGCTGTCAGGGAGTGGACCCTGTGATGACATGCCACACATCCAGGTCTGAACTCACACCCGTGGCTGGGTGGCCTTTACCTGTCTATCAGCTCTGAAAGAGGCGGGACACTTCCGGTCTTCGACATCCTCAAGTCCAGATCCTTGACCAGCCCAGCACTGTTACCTAGGGTGTCAGAGAGTGACATTTCTTCTTTGAACTTCAGTATAGTATTTTTCTGTTGTTGTTGTTGTTGTTGTTGTTGTTGTTGTTTTGTTTGTTTCCTTGTTTGTTTGAGTCAGGGTTTCTCTGTGTAGCCCTGGCTGGCCTGGAACTCACTCTGTAGACCAAGCTGGCCTTGAACTCAGAGATCCTCCTGCCTCTGCTTCTGAGTGCTGGGATTAAAGGTGTGTGCCACCACCACCTGGCTAATATATTTTTAAAAACAATGCTTTTCATTTGTGTGTGTGTGTGTGTGTGCGTGTGCGTGTGCGTGTGCGTGTGCGTGTGCGCGCGCGCCCAGCAGCAAGCAAAGCTCTCTCTCCAGCCCTTGAACGTCATTTTGTTTATCTCTATTGGTGGGGTGGGAGTTGGGCTTCAGACTAGGGAAAGAATCAAGAACTTGGGAACCTTAGGCACCTGGGGCTGAAAAGTGGAAGCACGAGGGAGGGCAGGGGGACACATACTTTTCCGTTCCTCTTGCCCCGTGTTATTGTTTTGAAGAACCACTCAGGGTAATTAAAACCCAAATCATATATGCACATAGTTGCAAAGCTGTAGAAGGAAAGGGCATATATCCATGTTCAGACACCCACATTCCCCTCCCTGGCCACCCATGGTCTCTCCTCATAGAATCTACATACATGTTTCAGTTTGAAACACGTGAACTTGGTCCAGCTACTGTTGCACTCTCGGGTGGTTACGTGTTCAAGGTAGCGTCTGTAACATCAGACCTCATTTATGTAAATCATTCTAAAAGACAAAAAACAAAGAAACAAAAACAAAACCCACCCAAGCAGTTTCCTGCAGCATGCCTCTTTTGACTTTATGGTGGTCCTAGAGATAGAGAGGATAGTATGCCATACGATTTTATAGGTCAGGAAGACAAGGTTCAGCCAGGCTAAAGTATTTGCTAAGGTCACATGGAAATTAAGACTGGGCTTGAACACAGCTTGCCTGATTCCCCAGGCAGATGTGTCCCAGTGCTTCCTCAAGGAAGGCTCTACACTGTGCGGCCATAGAGCAGTTGCTTAATTAAAAAATTATTGGATCCAGGTACAGCGTCACAGTGTGGATCCTCAGGACTGAGGAGGCTGAGGCAGGAGGACTAAGTTCCAGACCTATGTAGGCTACATAATGAGACCTTGTCTGAAACCCCAAAACTCCTTGGCTTAGAAACCCAGGATCCTGTAGGCACTGCCAAATAGACAGGCTAACGTTCCCACGGGATAGGTGGATGCTCAGACCATCCTCTCTGTGCATTCAACTCCTGAACATACACATTCACTCTTCTCCCTGCCTCCCCCGCCCACTCTGACTCCAGATGATCATATATGGCTGTGGAATCAGGATCCCGAGGGTTTCTTGTGCCTCGGCAGAAGCGTGGGAGGGAGGGTTGTAAGAAAGGTCACACTGGGTCTGCTGGGGTCCATTGTATGTACTCACAGTACTGTAACTGGGAAGCTATGACCGACGCCCAGGGCTGCAGGAGAAATGTGGGTGGTCAGTGTCTCATCTGAGCCACACTTCCTGCTGGATCTTTTTGTTCTAGGCTCACAGACATCCCACAGGTAACATCTGGAGCCCAAGCCTAGAGGATGGGGCAGGGGAAGGGACAGAAGCCAGATCACCCTATTGTGCCAGAGCAGTCTGGGGAGACTCTCCCTACTGGTGCTTGTCTGACCTTGGTCTATAAAAATGTTGCCCATGGTCCCCCCATGACTCTCTGTGGGAGCCCTCAGCAGAGGACACAGGCTTGACAGCATTGACAGTGAGTGAAAAGCAGACTTGGAATCAGAACCGCAGGCTTGAAGTCCCTGACCCAGGTTACATCTCTGACCCCAGGAGCCTGAATCTTGTCCTTAAAGTATAGACAATCTGCCTTGGATAACTGTGGAGTGGAACTGAGAAAGCTTTCTGAGATGCTAGGTGTGTTCTCTTATGAGACCACCACAGAGGGACAGATGCGGGGTGTTCAGGGAAGCTGGAGCACTAGGGTGGGAGGATTGGTGAGCATGGAGGCAGGAAACGGTGCTGGAGCACTGGGCCCAGAGGAACCATGGAAGGAAGAGTTAGACTGGGTCCCAGCACTAGGGCTTGTCCACAGCCTACTTGACTTTGCTGCTGGCATTTTTTTGCTGCTAATTAACATGGCATAGGGTGTGGAGAGGGAGAAAAATCCAAAACAATTGATTTGTTTGTTTGCTAGCATGTCTGGGAGAGGCTGAGTGGGGGCTGTCAAAGCAAGCTAAAAATCAGTACTTCATGTTTCAAAGAAGACACATGGACCTGCAGGCTTCACATTCTGTTGCTATCTCATAAGTTCTACCTTCAAAGTTCTAGGAAACCAAGGGTTATCTGCAGCAAATTCAAGAGAGCAGGGGGCAGGGGACAAGATGTACTTGCTCATCTGACCTTGTCAGTACAGTATAGGCCCTAGCTTATGATTAGAGATACAATTATTAACTACCCAGCATCTATTCTTATTCTCAGCTGCCATTTGTCCATCCTCCCATTGATTTATGAACTCACCCACTATCCTCCCATCCACCCACCCAACTCACCCACCACCCATTCATCTCTCCATCTACTCACCCACCATCCATCCATTCATCATCCATCTGTCATCCATCCATCCATCCTATTCTTCCATCATCCATCCATCCATCCATCTATCCATCCATCTATCCTATAGCCATCTTATTCATCCATCCATCCATCCATCCATCCATCCATCCATCCATTCATACTGTTCATCCATCCATCCATTCACCCTGTCCATCTATCCATCCTCCCACCTACCCACCCATCTACCCATCCATCCATCCATCCATCCATCCTGTTCATCCATCCACCCACCCATCCATCCATCCATCCTGTTCATCCATCCATCCATCCACCCATCCATCATTCATCCATCCATCCATCCATCCATCCATCCACCCATCCATCATCCATCCATCCATCCATCCTGTTCATCTATCCACACATCCATCCATCCATCCATCTGTCCGTCCATCCATCCATCCATCCATCCACCCACCCATCCACCCATCCATCCATCCTGTTCATCCATCCACCCACCCATCCATCCATCCGTCTGTCCATCCATCCATCCATCCATCCATCCATCCATCCATCCATCCATCCTGTTCATCCATCCATCTATCCATCCATCATTCATCTACCCATCTACCCATCCATCCATCCATCCATCCACCCATCCATCTGTCCATCCATCCATCCATCCATCCATCCACCTATCCATCCATCATTCATCCACCTATCCATCCATCCATCCATCCATCCACCCACCCATCCATCCTGTTCATCCATCCACCCATCCATCATTCATCCATCCATCCATTCATCCTGTTCATCCATCCACCCATCCATCATTCATCCACCCACCCATCCATCCATCCATCCTGTTCATCCATTCACCTACCCATCTGCCATTTAGCTCTATCCTGAGTGTATCCAGTGTTTTGGGGGGAGAGGATGAAGCTTTGGCTGAGTATTTAGATTAATGTAATGTTCAGATCAACTAGGACAGAACTCAGAATAGAGTCTCCACCTCACTAAATGACATCATCAGAATAGTTAAGTTTGACCCAGAAACAATGGCTATTTGTCGTTGGCTCAGCTAGGAAATCATTTTGGTTTTATGTGGGCCTACCTATATATCTGTGGTCAACTGCTAAGCCGCTAAGAAAGACTAGCTTAAGGTGGCCTCAGCGGGGACAGTCTGTGTCACAGGACCTTCCACTGGAGACTGTCACATTCTATCATTCCCTGGTTCCTTATCTCAGTCAGAGTGAGTGTCAATATGTATAATAACCAGGAAGGCCCTGAATGATCTGGTACCCGCCACTAAGATTTGTTTCACCCAACCCCCCCATACAAGTCTCCTGGGATGCCAGGCTCCAGATGCCAGGCTCGCTCTCACCACGGGGCTTGTGCACACAGTTCTTCTGCCTCTGTCTGCTTATCTTCCTGCTTACTCATCTGCTCATTTTGTTCTAAGTTACCTTCCCGGGGAAAGCTCTCCTGGCCAACCTATTTTACAATGAGACTTTCCTCATCTCTGTCCCTGCTTTTAGTTTCTGTGTAGTTACCATCACGACCATCATCAATACTTAACCTTCTTCTCTAGCTACTTAGTATCTAGACTGTAGTCCATGAAGATACAATGCAAGGTACTTTTGTAATTTAAACTTTTCTTTTTTTTTTAAAGATTTATTTATTTATTATATGTAAGTAAGTACACTGTAGTTGGCTTCAGACACTACAGAAGAGGGCATCTGATCCCATTATAGATGGTTGTGAGCCACCATGTGGTTGCTGGGATTTGAACTCAGGACCTTCGGAAGAGCAGTCACTGCTCTTAACCTCTGAGCCATCTCTCCAGCCCCGTAATTTAAACTTTTCTATCAACCACATTTTTTTTTTTTTTGAGACAGGGTTTCTCTGTGTAGCCCTGGCTGTTCTGGCACTGTCTGTAGATCAGGCTGCCCTCGAACTCAGAAATCCGTCTGCCTCTGCCTCCCAAGTGCTGGGATTAAAGGTGTGTACCACCACTTGCCCAGCTAGCAACCACATTAAAAAAAAAGAAGTAAAAAGTAACTGGTGAAATTAATTTTAATAATATGCACTATTTAATCCAATATATATAAAATATAGAATTTGAATATGTAATCAATTTGAAGATTTTTTTTTCTGTAATCTCATATTAAAGGCTCTGGAGTTTGGCATATGCATGGTTATTAATTGAAGTAGCCACCTTTCTCATGTGGTAACCCCTGAGCACTGCAGAAGCAGATCACATGTATTTCCACAGGGACGAGGGGGGGTATGACTGTTTTGCTTGGGGCTGGCCCCTTTGTACCTAGATTACTTGCACATAGTAGGCACGCAGTCATGTTCCTTCCCGTTCTCTACACAACCTCATTATTCTGAATGAATGAGTCAAGTTCTGAGTGACAACTAGTTTTGTGGCGTGACAGAGCAACCCAGAGAGAGCTACTGTGCACTTTGCCCGACCCCCAGCTGCTGGGGCGGAGCTAGACCTTGTGCCCTCCTCTTGCTGCCTCAACTGGTGTTGCCATGGTTTCCTGATCCCCCACCCTGCACAGTAGGGATTTAATGTATTACCCTCTTTCACACATCTCCACTCTGAAAGTGGATCAGTGCTTAATCCAAAGCAACAACCCCCTCTCTGGGTTTTGGGAAATGTTCTTGCTGCCCCTTGGCTCCCTAAGGTGCTGTCGGCTTGGGGTGCTGCTGTTGGCAGACTGCCCTCTGCTGGACTGAACGAGTGGGGGCTGGTAGAAAGAAATAGGTGCTCTCATAATCCGGGAGATACTTCCCCGTCCAGAAAGGCTACCCAGCCCAGAGTCTACAGTCATCTCTGGGGTCGCCTGGCAGAGGCTGGAAACATCTCTACCTGATGGGACATGCATCTCAGTATCACCCGGCCACCCCAGACAGTCAGGATGTCAGACTCTGAAGGTGAAAAGCTGGATCCAGAGATAGGAAGCTATCTGCCCCACCATTCTCCTGAGGGCTTCCCTGCATGAGAGCAGGCGGCCTGGACCTGAGGCACTTCTTGGTCCAGCTGGGTGACCTGGGGGAAGGGGTGCTGGTTTGAAACAACTAGGTAGGATTCTAAGAGGTGAGCAGAGGTGACAAGGTCCAGCTAACCCAGGTCTGCTTGGAGAAATGTAAGACAGGGCTAGTCACAGGACACATAAGAGACAGCCAAAGGGCTGACAGAGTCACGTGAGAGGGCCAGGAATGGGCCAGGCTGCAAGAGTGGCCTCCAGGACCTGCCAGCTGCGAGAAACCTTCAGCTCGGTGGTTCCCAGGTATCCTCTCCCTCTCCGGCTTCCCTCCCTCCCTTCTCTCTCTTGTTATCTCCCTTCCTGTTCTTTATAACCTTATCTCTCCCCCACCTTCCTTTCTTTTTTCTATCTACAAACATCCTCTCTGTCTTTTTGTCTCTGTCTCTATCACACACACACACACACACACACACACACACACACACACACACGCACACACACACTGGAGTGCTAGATGGAACATCCCAGGAAGGTACTGGCTGAGAATTTAACTGACCAGGCTCCCTCCACAGACAAGTAGATACCCAGCGCCCCCACCCCGCCCCCAGCTGCTTTATGGAGGACGCGGGGAGGCCAGAACAGCAGCGGCTCACTATGCTACTGTCTTAAATCCCAGAATATGGTCTGCTCCTGAGAAAAGCCACCATCAAAGCTCACGTCTGCCTCTCTTCCTCATCAGCTCAGCGGTCAGGTCCAGGCAGGGAGGGGAACGGTGACCTAATGGCAGAATTCTCCGGGTACAGTGGGCACCAAGGGAGAATGTGGTAGTTTGTCCTGACCACGTGGGTCAGTTTGGCCCTCTGTGTGTCCAACCCATGCTCTGCAGTTCCCATAGGGAGGCTTAGAGGTGTGCGGTGGGGGTGGTGGGGGGTGTGGGGTGGTGGGGGTGGGGCTTCTGAGCATGCTTCACTGCTCTGGGCACCTAGCAAGGTGGCCACGTCTGGGAAGATGTTGAGATTTGGAGATTTGTTTCTTTTTTTTTTTTCTTAAAAATAATATTGAGTCACAGATGCACACGTACATGACCTCTCAAGTCAGCCAGGAAGTAGAGAGAGGCGGGACACCTGAGGTGGGGCTATACCTTCAAAGGCAACCCCATTCCTCCAGTAATTCACATCCTCCAGCTAGGCCCCACCTACCACAGCTTCCTGCACCTCCTGTGGATAATCCATCCAATTATGAACCCATCAGTGGACACATCCATAGATGAGGCCGGATACTCATGGTCCAGTCACTTCCTTACAGACCATCTCTGAGCATCACCATGGGAACGGGCCCTCAGTGCCTGGGGCTCACACCACCAAGTAATGGCGTTTGTGGTACCTTCTTACCTCTGCCGTAAGGCCGCCGCCGCAGGGAGCCTCCTGTCCCTTCTTTCTCTGGACTAGTTGATGGTGACACACACTGACTGATGGCTCATGGTAGACTGGCCACATGACTCTGCTCAGTGCTGAGAGTCGGGCCTTTCTTTCGGTGTCTCTTCACGGCTAGTCTCCCTGCCTGTGTCTGCTTGAGTTATCCTCATTTCCCCTGACATCTGCAAATCCACACAGGGCTCAGAGGCTGGAAGGCGCCGACTTGAAGTCTCCTGAAGTCTGCAACCCAGTGTTGCTTCCTACGCACCTGTGTACCACAGGTCCTCGCCCATCTCTTCATTTAGTGAGGGTTTAGTGCGTTAGTATCTGTTGCCAGGAGCCGGGATGGGGATGAGCGAGGCAGGCCTAGTAGTTCTGACCTCGAGTCACGCCTTTGTTGGACTCCAGATGCTTTCCCGAAACCGTGCCATTCTGTAAGTAGAGGGAACAAGGGCTTGCAGACCTCCTAAAGGCTTTAAATGGAGAAAAGATGTTTCCTTTTCTGTGATGACATCGTGTCCCTGACCATCCTCCTCTCCAGACCTCCTCCCTCCACGCTTGCTCCAGGGAACAGTGGGGTCAGAACTCCAGCCCTGCCTGCTTGCTTCCTGATTGCCAAGAGCAGGGACAAATCCGCTCCCTGGGACCACAAGGTCCGTCCCCCTCCCTGCAGTGTTTTGAGAGCTGGAATCCAGCTCCTTGGGTGAAGCTGAGCTTTTCATCAGAGATCAAAGACTGGCCCTGGGGAAGCGTCATAAAGCTGCTCTGGGCTGTAAAGGACCCCCTTGGGTATATCACTTCCTGTGCAAGCCTTCCTTGGACAGGGAACCAAAATATGGAGAGGCAGGAAAGCAGACATCTGGCTGCCCGCGAGGCTCAGCCTGGAAATAGGCCTCTTAGGGCTGATCAGAGCAGAACAACAGCTGCACAGAGCTACCTGGAGGAGGCACGGGAAGCCAGAGGAGCGGCCAGGCAGTTGGGCTCTGGGCAGACGACCCGCTGTCATTTTCTTATCTCCAATTTTCCCGGTCTGTAGTCAAGTAGTTGCTTAGAAATGTACCCCAGACTCCCAGACTGTCATTCATGACTCTCCACAGGGTACCCTTCCTCTTCTTTCCCGTGGCACTTCCCCAAACATCTACTTCTGAATGAATCACAAGGGATACATTCCCTCATCTCAAGGAGTCCAAGTCTGAATGTCTCCCAGGATGCAATGAGAATATAGGAAATAGGATTCCAAGCTGTATTGTCCCAGGGAAGGGGGGCTCCTGGAATCGATGTTGGGGGCTCTGAGGAGGAGGGGCTTTCGTCTCCTTGGACTCTGGCTCACGTGCCAGGCCTTCAATCCCCACCCCCACCCCCCAGGACCTCAGGGTATGTCCCCTGATGCTCCTCTCCTTCCCCTCCCCCCCTGCTCCTTCCCCCTCCCCCAGTCCCAGGGCCATCTTGGTTGGGGCTGACCCATTCACAACTTCACCTATGGTCAACCCACCACACACGAAAGGGAGCAGGGGATAGACGTTGCAGGAGATGTGTGTTATCTTGTGGAAAGCCCAGAAAGCCACCCCCTGCTGGCTCCCACTGTCCTCTACGGGATCTTCAGTGATCAGGAGCTGGTGGTAGATGGGGGGGGGGAGGGGGACAAAGTACCTTCTGGAAGACGCCCTTCTGATGTGGGCTTCAACCTCCCTGTCAGAAGAGCTTTGCCCCTTCGATGACCACTGTGACCATTCCCCTGCCCACAACTTGATTTCCATCTGTTCCTCATGCCAGGTAATTTGAGGGGCCTCACAACCACTCCATCATCAGGGACCATCTCATAAATACAAAGCATCTAAATGGTTCCCAGCACTCTAGAAACTTCTCCCCTTCTTTTCTTCTATCAGTTAAACTCTCTTAAAGGTAAGGCCTTGAAGCCTTTCCATGGGGATTTTTTTTTTCCTCCCGAGACAGGGTTTCTCTGTGTAGCCTTGGCTGTCCTGGAACTCACTCTGTAGTCCAGGCTGGCCTCCAACTCAAAAATCTGCCTGCCTCTACCTCCCAAGGGCTGGGATTAAAGGTGTGTGTCACCACTGCCTGGCTTCCATGGAGATTTCTTTTCTTTCTTTCTTTCTTTCTTTCTTTCTTTCTTTCTTTCTTTCTTTCTTTCTTTCTTTCTTTTTCTCTGTATAGCCCTGGCTGTCCTGGAACTCACTCTGTAGACCAGGCTGGCCTCCAACTCAGAAATCCACCTGCCTCTGCCTCCCAAGTGCTGGGATTACAGGCGTGTGCCACCACCACCGCCCGGCTTCCATGGGGATTTCTAAAGATGCAGTACAACCTGTCTTGCTAGAGAAGCTGTCACTTTGGTATGGTCTTGGACTTGTCCTCGATCTGAGGTCGGAGAGAGGGCCTGGGGCTGTGGACCAGCGCAGCCTGAGCGCTCTCCCTACGTGCCATCCCTCGGTCTGCGACTCTGCACCTTTCCGCGTGGATGTCAGAGGTCAATGATTTGCCAGCTCACAGTCACTTCCCGAGGCAGGAAAGGGTGTGTTCCTAGGCGAGCTTGGGAGACGCACAGCAAATAGAGGGGGGAGGTGGGAGTACCAGGGCCATCCCTGTTCAGCAGCCAGGTCTGTAGGAGGATCTATCTCTGGGAAGACAATGTGTAGACATGGATGGGTGTGTGCAGATCCTGTAGAGGGAGGTGGGATTCTGTACCTGGCAGAGCAGAATGTCAGTCTCAAGTCTAGTTCCAAGTGCCTGAGAGTCCTAAGACCCATCACCCCAGCTTTCATGGACTCAGGGCCCTTCCTTATCTTTGCAGTGAAGGCCTTACCATCTTGACCTCATTTAGTTGGACTATTTGACAATATCATAAAGAATCAATTTCCTTACCAGCTGGTAACCTAACCTTTCCGTCTCTAAGATGATGAAGGTTTTTTCCTTCTTTTTATGCCTGCCTTTCCTTCCTTCTCTTATTCCCTGGTTCCTCATAGAGTCTAAGCCTCTAAAAAGAAAGTTCATTTGCCAAATGGTGTTTGCCCTGAAAACATTCTGTCTTAGTCAGGGTCTTACTGCGTGAACAGATACCATGACCAAGGCAACTCTTCTAAGGACAACATTGATTTGGGGCTGGCTTACACGTTTCTGAAGTCCTTTAGTCCATTATTATCAAGGCAGGAACATGGCAGCATCCAGGCAGGCATGGTGCAGGAGGAGCTGAGAGCTCTACATCTTCATCTGAAGGCTGCTAGCAGAAGACTGGCTCCCAGGCAGCTAGGATGAGGGTCTTAAAGCCCACACCCACAGTGACACACCTACTCCAACAAGGCCGCAAATAGTGCCACTCCCTGGCCCAAGCATATACAAAGCATCACATACTCACTTCATTTCCTGTGAAGGAGAGGAGAGGCCAGCTAGGAGGGAATTCATTTGGGAGTTCCTTGTTAGCAGCATACCCAGGCCACAAGTCAAAATGAGGCCCAGAGAAATCTGCTGTGGCTGTGAGGAGAGGTGCCCTGACCTCTTAGATGGAGTCCTGACACCAGATTGCTCTGTCTGTCCTTGGAAGTGACTTGCCAAGAGGCCTTTGTGGACAGACATCAGCTCTGTAGAGGACTGGGTCTCTGAGCTGCTTGTGTGAGCTTTACAAAGAGTTCCCAAAGTTCCGGGAGCGAGGCTGGGCCCTTTTTTCCTGTCGGCTGGACCCTGTTCCCTTTCCATAGGAGCATGGTGCCTCTGGGGAGGGGTCTCTTTGGCCTTCACCTCCACTTGACTCTTTCATGGGATACACCCCATCGCCTGCTCCCTGTTCTGTCCCAGTGCTGATGGGGAGTGACCTGGGTCAATGGGTAGGCACAGCAGGAAACCAGACACCCTGAGAACCTGCCTGAGCAGGAGTGGGCAGGCTGCCAGCTTCCCCAGGGCCCTACAGGGTCTGGCTCCCATCCTTCCCACCCCTCCCCCAGGGTCTTGCACCCATTCCTGGGAGGCGTCTGGGAAGTCTAGTCCAGGATGGCTGGAAAGCCTGTGATGTGGCTTTAGGCTGACCTGGTCCTGAAGTGTCCATGGGTGTGAGTGTGTCTGCCTATCTGTCTGTCCGTGCCTTAAGGAGCTTTTGCTGGTTTTCTGGGACTTCTGAGCACTCTGGTGGCTTAGCTGGGCTCCTCTGCTCTCACCTAGGCCCAGTTCTGACTGTACCACCCTCGTCCACAGCTCAGAGAAGGCTTCAGATGAAGCAAGGTATCCTCTAGGCTTCCTGTTCCTGTCTCGGCTTTACTCTGGTATTGGCTAAATCATCTTGTTACTGTAACAAAGCAAATCCAGCGCATGAAGGAAGGGTTATTTTGACTCACAGCTGAACTCGCAGAGGGGAAGCCATGGTGATATGAAATAGGTGACTGGACACATTGTTGACAGTCAGGAAACAGAGACAAATAGCTCCCCCAGTTTCTCCTCTCCTTTTCCTTTATTCTAGGACCAAAGTCCATGGAATGGTACCACCCACAGTTAGGGTGGGCCTTTCCATCTCCATTAAGCCAATTTGTGTCTAGAGAGATATTTACGTGGTGATTCTTAGGCGCATCGAGTTGACAGTGAAGATGGACTGACACAATTGTCCTCCGTGGGAGGCCCCATCCGGAACCCCTTGGACTACTCAAACAAAATGCCATAAAATGGGTAACTTATAAAAAAAATAAACATTTATTGCTCACGGTTCTGGAGTCTGAAAGTTCAAGATGCTAGCAGACCCAGTGTCTGGCAAGCACCCTTCTTTTCTTTTCTTTTCTTTTCTTTTCTTTTCTTTTCTTTTCTTTTCTTTTCTTCTTTCTTTCTTTTTTTTTTTTTTTTTTTTTTTTTTTTTTTTTTTGGTTTTTTTGAGACAGGGTTTCTCTATGTAGTCCTGGCTATCCTGGAACTCACTCTGTGGTCCAGGCTGGCCTCGAACTCAGAAATCCGCCTGCTTCTGCCTCCCAGAGTGTTGGGATTACAGGAGTGCGCCACCACGCCCCGGCTCACCCTTATTTTCATAGATGGTGCCTTCCAGCTGTGTCCTTACACAGTGAAGGGGCCAGCTAGCTCTCTGGGGGGTCTCTGTTCTAAAGATGTTAATTCCTTTATGAGAGCTAATCACCTCCCAAAGGTCCTGCTTCCTAATCCAACCCTACTGGGGGTTGGGATTTGAACGTACAAGCATCCAGACCACAGCCTCTTTCATTGCTGGTCCAGGGTCCTGGCTCCTTTGGCTCTGCCGTCTTCTCCTGGCTTTTAAAAGGAGACGTTGAAATCTCCATCTGTCATTCACTCTGAAGGGTGTGTCCTATGCAAATCAGTAAATCGGTTAGACTTGAGATGTGGTGACTGTTACCTCAGTTTACCTTCCCACAGCCCTCTGCCCTGTATTTTCTTCTTCTTCTTCTTCTTCTTCTTCTTCTTCTTCTTCTTCTTCTTCTTCTTCTTCTTTTTTGGTTTTTTCGAGACAGGGTTTCTCTGTGTAGCCCTGGCTGTCCTGGAACTCACTTTGTAGACCAGGCTGGCCTCGAACTCAGAAATCTGCCTGCCTCTGCCTGGGATTACAGGCGTGCGCCACCGCCGCCCGGCTTGCCCTGTATTTTCTAAGTCTCCCTTTCTTTTCCCTGCCCCCACTGTGTGGACGCTCCAGCCCTCAGATCTACCCATTCTCCCGCAGGGCTTCTTTGGGCTCCTTGCCTGAGAGGCAGGAGGCAGCCAGTTCCTAGGCATTTGTGGAGCACCTGTCTTTTGTCCCACTTGCAGCAGGTGAGCGGTAAGTGAGCGGCAGGTGAGTGGCAGGTGAGCCACACACCTGCGGGCTGCCCTGGTCCCAGCTGCGCAGCTGCCCTGGTCCCAGCTGCGCGGGGCTGCCCTGGGCTGCCGAGCCTGTGCCGCGCACCCGCATCTCTCCCGCCCAGCCCCCCACTGTCAAGCACTGCTCCTGGCCAAGTCTCAAGAGGTGGTAATTGTCAGCATCAATTTCCAGACTCCTAAGACACACATTTCCCCCTTTCTGATAGTAATTTGTGCCTTATAATTGATGTGTTTATTTAATACGGTGGGATTTATTTTGTTTATTTCCCCACTCACTGAAAATGTTATTTAGCTTGTGATGAATCTTTCAGTTGGTGGCATTTTAACCCTGGGGAAATATGATAAATGCATAGAATAATCAGGGACATCTGGAAATTATTTTTTAATGGGATGGAATGACTCTAATGGGAAAAAAATGCGGGTAGACGTCTAAAGGGGGGGGGGGCTTGGAGATGTCACGGTTGTTCAGATATCACTGGCTCTTGGCTTGTCGAAGACTCCAGAGTCCCCCGAGTTTCACTGTTGGTTTTGGAGACTGAACAGGGCAGCTGTTCACAAAGACTACATGGCACATGGCTGAGTTCTGCTGTTCCCCGTTTCTGTGCTTCAGTGTGGATGGCGAGGCCCCAGGACTCCTAGGGGACAGAGGCGACTGGGCAGAGCTTGCTTTGGGGTTGAAGAACACGCTTTGGTCTATGGCCCTCCGCTGCTGCTGCTGCTGGGTCTTGTGCATCTGCATTCCTGTTCACAGCTAGAGGCTGCAGGAGAGCGACCCTCCCTCGCGGAGCAGGAGGGTCTAAGGGGGCTCTTACTCCTCTCTGTCTCGGTCAATTTGAAGTCGACCCCAGCCCCTGTCGGCCCCCCCTCCCCCCGCCCCCCATTTCCTCCCGTAACCAGGCAAACACCCAGACATTTACTGAGCTCCCACACCATTCAGGATTTCGGGAGACCAGGCAGTATGAAGCTTTAGTGCCAGGCTATGGCGTTGCGTTTCACAGGTAGGAGGGGAAGGGCTCTTCATCCTGTCTGAAGGAAGGTCTTGTGGGAAAGGCGGGAAGGCTGTGATCTGTGGATGGTGTTAACCTCTTCCTGCCAGCTGCACCATCCCCAGGGGAGCCGTGTACCACAGAATACACCACATGGAAAGCGTCAGAAGGGCAAAAACCACGGCTGACCATGGACACGTGTATGAGAGCATTCTTATACTGAATACTCGTTAAAAGAGCATTTTAGGCACGCTCTTACATATATGTAAAGTAAGTTTTACCTGCTATAGGTGCAGACAGTTAAAATTACCTGTGTGGGTCTCACAAAACTACCTGTGTGGATCTCACATAATTGTATAGCAGAGTTGGCTTTAGACTCATCAATATCCTTTACACACACACACACACACACACACACACACACACACAATCTCCATTTCTTTCCCATGTGGTCCCACCTGTCTTCTGCTCCTGTGCAGGGTTTTCTTTCTTTTTCATGCCCTTGCATCCCGTCCCCCCTCTCACCCCCCCTCCCCCACCCCTGTCTTGCTGAATTGCTCCTCTTCTTTTGTTGTGTGTGATGACAGGATGGGGACTTGAGAAGGGGGGGACTGGTGTCTGCCTTCTCAGGTTCCAGTTTTTAGAAGCCTTCACAAGGCTGAGAGGGACCTGACTTATCCACATCCTCGTGGGAATTGAAGTTTCACATAAACATACTCTGACTTGGAGTCAGGCAGGCATTGTTTTTATTTTCGTTTGCTTTTCAAATGTGTCCATTACACAAGTCTCGGAGGTGTGTGTCATTTACAAGCCTCAGTATGAGATGACTTGAGCCATGAAGCTGCTACCCTCTGCCCCTGTGACCCTCCAGAGTCAGACACCCCACGGTCCTAGACTTCTAAGTCTTGGTTTGGAACTAGACAATTACTCCCTGAGTCACAGACATTATTATGCAGATTTTAGATGAAGCCATGGAATTGTTATTTGTTGATTTTAAAATTCCTGGCCCTTGTTTACGTTCTTCAGACGATTTTTTTTTTTTTTTTGGTCCTAATACAGCTTATTATCTGTGTTATGGTTGGTGCATACTGTTTAGTGTTGAGCCGAGTTCTGTGTAATAGTTACATTTACACTACTTTTTTATTTCCCTGGCGATGATCCTCGTCCCTTTAGGGCTGCTTTGCTCCTTGCAGTATTTAGACTCTTCCCAAAGTCTCTGTCATGTGTAAACTGCCTTCAAATACCATTTCCCAGTCTCCTCTCCTCCAGACAACCTTTCAGATTCCCGGAACTGTCTGGAGTCCTGAGCAGCTGCTGTGTGTGTGCTTGGGAACTCTGCACCTCTTTAGAGTATGGTCTCCTATTTTGTTGCTTTTCTTTCTCGGGTATTTTGTTTTGTTTTGTTTTGTTTTTCTCATATAAAAGTATGTGTTCTTTATTCCCTTTTACCTTTCTTCAAGAAAACAAAAACAAAAACAAAAACAACTGGTCATCATTGGGTTGCCTGATTAAGTCATAGTGAGTTTAGAAGCTCTATGCTCATATGGATATAGATATAGCTTTCTAAGTAATGGGCTTTAGGATACAGTGGGACCTACATATTTTCTTAAATTTATTTATTTTCATTTTATGTGCATTGGTGTTTTGCCTGAATGTGTCTGTGGGAGGGTGTCAGATGCCCAGGAACTGGAGTTAGAGACAGTTGCGAGCTGTGATGTGGGTGCCAGGAAGAACAGCTGTGTTCTTAACCACTGAGCCATCTGTCCAGCCCCAGGAAGCTATACATTTCATTGGAGGACTCTGGTTTTTGTTTTGCTTTTTGTTTTGGTTTTTCAAGACAGGGTTTCTCTGTGTAGCCCTGGCTGTCCTGAAACTTACTCTGTAGACCAGGCTGGCCTTGAACTCAGAAATCTGCCTGCCTCTGCCTCCCAAGTGCTGGGATTACAGGCGTGCGCTACCACGCCCGGCCTTGTTTTGCTTTTTAAAAGATTTATTTATTTTATGTATATGAGTGAGCACACTGTAACTGTCTTTAGACAGCACCAGAAGAGGGCATTGGATCCCATTACAGATGGTTGTAAGCCACCATGTGGTTGCTGGGAATTGAACTCAGAACCTCTGGAAGAGCAGTCGGTACTCTTAACCACTGAGCCATCTCTCCAGCCCCTCGTTGGAGTGTTCTGAGCCACATGAACCTGTGGGAACAATGACGTTCTTTGAGGACGCATTCCCCCTCCCCCAGCCCCTGTTTCCAGCCCAGGGTGCTGGTGTAGAGTGCAGAGCAATGTTACATACCTAGTGACAGAAAAAAGCAGAGGGTCTCAAAGTCCCATAAACTTTCTCCTGACCCTTTGCTTTATCTGTACCCCTGCCTTCTGTGCTGGTGTCCCCTCCCCTGTGCACTGAGACCTTCCTGGGAGGATGGATGTAGCTGTCCTGTGGGCAGACCTAGCAGTCGCTGTTCTCTTGATCCCATACTGTCTTCTGCCTTCCAAAGTAGAGGCCGCCTCCATTCCTGACCCACCCACCCTCCCTCCCCCCACCCCGCCCCCCACTCCTGGCTCCATCCATCCACTGTTTGTTAACTGACCCTTCGGTGGGTGCTGGGTTTCTGATTTCTCAGCTTGGCTCATTCCCCCATCTGCTCCCCAGGCCCTGCCTTGTTCTTATCCCTTCACTCTCATGTTCGTGGGCATCTTTCTGCAGCTCCACGTCTGCTGGCTACCTCACAGAAGGACTCCTCTGATGCCGGATCCATCAGGGCATCTTGCAAAGCTTTGTAATCCAGCTCAATTCTAGTCACAAAACACTGGCGCCTTAGTTAAATAAGACTGGCATCCAACGTATTATACCTGGATTTGTTTGCTTTAAATTCTAATCTTACAATACATGGATTGGTATTTTATTTTTTTTTATTAAAAATTTTATTTTAATCCTCCCCCTCCCCCTTCTTTTGAGACGAGATCCCTCTATATAGCCATGACTGTCTTGGGACTTAGTATACAGACCAGGCTGGTGTTGAACTCACAGAGATCCACCTGCCTCCAGAGTGCTGGGATTAAAGGCCTTTGCTAGCAACGCTGGGCCTGATTAGTATTTTAAAAGGTCATTTTCTGTGTGATCCTTTCCTGCTTAAAAAACGGGAACACAATTTCTAGCTGCCGATGCTGGAATAGAACTTCCTCCATAAAGTTCAGGGCTTGTCTAGGACACTCTTTTTTTTTTTTTTTTTTTTCCCCGAGACAGGGTTTCTCTGTGTAGTCCTGGCTGTCCTGGAACTGACTCTGTAGACCAGGCTGGCCTTGAACTCAGAAATTTCCCTGCCTCTGCCTCCCAAGTGCTGGGATTACAGGCATGCGCCACCACGCCCCGGCTCTGTCTAGGACACTCTAAACTTTCTCTATGCACAATTTTCTTACAGGTCCCTCCTTCCGACCTCAGGCCCAGCACCAGCAACTCAGAAATCGAATGGGAGGGAGGAGTCTAATTCAAGAAGGCCAGGCTGGCTTTAGGGGTTTTGAAACCCTTTGCCATGTGTCACTTAGAAAAAAGGCTGCTTTGCTTCTCTGTACATTAAAGCAAGCACTTCCTCTGCTAACGCACAGAGAACCTTTACGGAGCATTAAAGATGGTGACACACAGTAAAGCTGTAGATAGCTGTGTCACGAGGGTCCAGGTTGTCCAGGGGCGGGGACCCGCTCAGGTGGCAGAGCCCTTTGCAGGTCCTCACGGAGATCTCTGTCTTTTGTCTCTACAGGTGCCCCCTTTCAAAGGTCTCAGCATCCTCACGCTACCTCCTGCCGCCACTTCCACCTGGGCCCCCCACAGCCGCAGCAGCTAGCCCCGGACTTCCCGCTGGCCCACCCCGTGCAGTCGCAGCCGGGCCTCAGCGCCCACATGGCCCCGGCCCACCAGCACAGTGGCACGCTGCACCAGTCGCTGACCCCGCTGCCCACCCTGCAGTTCCAGGACGTCACAGGTCCCTCCTTCCTACCTCAGGCCCTGCACCAGCAATACCTGCTGCAGCAGCAGCTCCTGGAAGCTCAGCACCGCAGGCTCGTCACGCATCCCAGGTCGGCAGGGGCGGGGCAGAGGAGGCGGCGGGGCGGGGCAGGACTGGGCGGGGCTTCTTTCAACCGAGATTGGCCGCAATCACAAAGTGGGTTCTTCAGGGGATGGCTTTTTCCTCTGGTAGTGGCATTGGTTTCAGGTCAGACCCTAGCGTGGCCCCTCACATCACCTAGATTCAGGGTCAGGGGTTGGGTAAGCAGTGGCTAGTGACGCTTACGGTAGGCTTTTGTGGAGTGGGAGATACGAGGTCTCGCAAATTCCCTCCTGCTCTCTTGGTGGCCTGATTCTGGTTTTCCCCAAACCATACCAGAATACCAAAGGAAATGACTGGTTCCAGCTCTGGAGAGTTGGAGACTGTGGCTGTATGCCCATGTAACTCGATACAATAGCCGCAATGTGATCAAACATCCTGGCATGGCAAGTCACTACCTTTCTCTGAGCCTCAACTGTAAAGAAAAAAAATGGACAGGCACCCCTAGGTGCTTCTCAGCCTTCTGGGTTTCAGGAACTTTTTCACACTGAAAAAATAATGACTACAAAGAACCTCTGTTTATATGAGTTTACTATGTTAGAAAATTTGAAGTATCTATTCATTAAAAAATAACAATAGATACGGTATGGTAAATTTTTTAAATGTTCTTTTTTTGGTGGTTTTTTCTTGTTTGTTTGTTTGTTTGTTTGTTTGTTTTTTTTTTTTTTTTTTTTGGTTTTTTCGAGACACGGTTTCTCTGTGTAGCCCTGGCTATCCTGGAACTCACTTTGTAGACCAGGCTGGGCTCGAACTCAGGAATCCACCTGCCTCTGCCCCTGCCTCCGAAGCAGTGTTGGCTGTAGGTTCCATCTCGTAGAGTGGAACTTAACTCAGCTATCGGCTGGTTACTCCCACAAGCTTTGCTCCCCCATGGCACTGACAGATCTTCCAGGCAGGGTTTACACTGTAAATCAGAGGGTTTGTGGCTGGGTTGGTGTTGCCATTTCTCTTTTGGTAGTGTGCAGAGTACCTCCCTGTACCAAAGACACTAGAATGTAAGGATGAAGGTTCTATGCAGGCACCAGCTGAACTCAGGCGGGTTCAATGAGCTGTGTAGGTGCTGTCTTCGGCAATGGGCCTTGCTGTCAGCTTGTAGAGAGCAACCTGTGGTCTTAGAACAGCCTGGGTTGTTTGGGGATTCACTTTGGCCAACAACTCAATCATACGTAGCTCAGTCCTGGTACTGAAAACTTCATTTGGTGACAAGAAATGGCCAAGGGGGGGGAGGGGGAGGTCTGTCTCCTCCATTTTTTGGCAATTTCATTTGGATTTCTTTCATATATGTATGTATTTTAGGAAGCGTTTACTGTATTAAGTTTCCACATCACTCCTCAAATGACCCTCGATTTTAGGTGTTTATTTTCTCTCCCTTGTTACTTCCTCCTCTTCACTTGATCTGACAGTTCAGTCTCTGCCCACCTCCCCCAGACCCTTACTCCATACCTATTCTCTAGGGTTCTATGGATTGTAGCGTAGTTATCATTGTCTTAATAGCTAATATCCATGTGTAAGTGGATACATACCATGTCTGTCTTTCTGGGTCTGAGATACCTACCCTAGGATGATTTTTCTACTTCTACTCATTTATGTGCAAATTCCATGGTTTCATTATTTTTAACAGCTGAATAATAATACTCCATTGTATAAACATACCACGTTTTCTTTATTCATTCTTCTGTTGAGAGACATCTAGATTGTTTTCAATTTCTGGCTATGAACATGGTTAAACAAGTATCTTTGTGGAAGATGGAGCATCCTTTGAGTACATGCCCACATCATTTTTTTTTATCCACTTATTATTTTCCCCTCTGGGGTCTAAAGTATTTTTTTTTTTTTTAGACCAAAAGTATATCCAATCTGGATTCTGTCAAATTTCTTTTTTTTTATTTTCTATATTCTTTGTTTACATTCCAAAGGCTTTCCCCTTTCCCAGTTCCCCCCTTACCATATGTCCCATAAGTCCTCCCCCCCATTCCCCAATCACCCCCCAACCCTTTCTCTGTTCTGGTACTCTCCTGCAAAACTGGAACCAGTCTTTTCAGGACCAGTGTCCTCTTCTTCCTTCTTCTTGGGAATTTTTGGATTTGCTAATTGTGCCTTGAGTATTCAGAGCTTCTGGGCTCATTAATATCCACTTATCAGTGATTGCAATTCATGTGAATTCTTTTGTGATTGGGTTAACTCACTTAGGATGATATTTTCCAGATCCAACCATTTGCCTACAAATTGCATGAATTCATTATTTTTAATTGCTGAGTAGTATTCCGTTGTATAAATATACCACATTTTCTGTATCCATTCCTCCTTTGAGGGACATCTGGGCTCCTTCCAACTTCTGGCTATTATAAATAAGGCTGCTATGAACATAGTGGAGCATGTGTCTTTATTGCATGCAGGGGAATCCTCTGGGTATATGCCCAGGAGTGGTATGACAGGGTCCTCTGGAAGTGTCATGCCCAATCATATAGCTGGGTCTTGAGGTAGATCCATTCCCAGCTTCCTGAGGAGCCACCACACTGATTTCCACAGTGGCTGTACAAATTTGCCCTCCCACTAGCAGTGGATGAGTATTCCCCTTACTCCACATCCTTGCTGGCATGAGCTGTCACTTGTCTTGTTGATCTTAGCTTTTCTGACAGGTGTCAGATGAAATCTCTAAGTAGTTTTGATTTGTATTTCCCTGATGTCTAAAGATGTTGAACATTTTTTTTAAGTGTTTCTCAGTCATTGGGTTTCCTTTTTTGAAACTTTTCTGCTTAGACCCTGTATTAGTCTGGGTTCTCTAGAGTCACAGATCGTATGGGCAGTCTCTATGTAGTTAGGGAATTTGTTGATGACTTATAGTCTGTAGTCCAACTCCCCAACAGTACTTCCCCCTGTGGATGGAAGTCCAAGGATCTTGCAGTTGCTCAGCCCCACGAGGCAAGCCGGCAAGGAAGAAGCCGTCTTCCTTCTTTCAATGTCCTTATATATGTCTCCAGTAGAAGGTGTAGCCCAGATTAAAGGTGTATGTATCCATGCCTTTAATCCCAGGTGATCTTGAACTAGAATCCATAGCCATAATCTGGGATTAACGGTGTATGTCTCCACACCTTTAATCCCAGATGACCTTGAACTGGAATCCATGCTTCAAGATCTCCATGCTAAGTCCAGGTCAGAAACTTATATCTCTGAGCCTCCAGATTAGGATCATAGGTGAGCCTTCCAATTCTAGATTGTAGTTCATTCCACATATAGTCAAGTTGACAGCCAGGAATAGCCACTACAGATCCATTTTTAATTGGGTCATTTGTTTTCTTGATATCTAATTTTTTGAGTTGTTTACCTATTTTGGATATTAACCTTCAATTGAATGTACAGTTAAAAAAAATCAAAACACTTTTTCCATTCTATAGGTTGCTGTTTTGTACAAATGATGGCATCCTTTGCTGTGTAGAAGCTTTTCAGTTTCCTGAGGTTCCTCTTATTAATGGTTGACCTTAGTGCCTGAGCCATTGGTGTTCTGTTCAGGGAGTCTTTTCTTGTGTCAACAAGTTCAAGTCCATTCTATTGTCTCTTCGGTCAGGTTCAGTGTATCTGGTTTTAGGCTGAGGTCCTTAATCCACTTGCAGTGGAGGTTTGTGCAGGGTGGTAGATATGGATCTATGTTCACTCTTCTACATGCAGCCATCCAGTTTGACCAGCACCATTTGTTGACAGTGCTGTTTTTCTTTCTAGTATGAATTTCTGACATCTTTATAAAATAAAAATCAGGTGTCCATAGGTGTGTGGATTTATGACTGGGTCTTCAATTCAATTCCTTTGATCAATGTGCCTATTTTTGTACCAATATTATGCTGTTTTTTAATTACCATAGCTCTGTAGTACAACTTGAAATCGGAGATAGTTGTACCTCCTGAAGTTCTTTGCTATCCAGGATTGCTTCAGCTGTTCTGGGTTTTCGTATTTCCATATGAAGCTGAAAATTGTTCTTTCAGGATCTGTGAAGAATTGTGTTGGAATTTTGGATCTGTAGGTTGCTTTTGGTAGGAGGGTTGTTTTTACTATGTTAATTCTACTGATCCATGAGCATAGGAGATCATTCTATCTTCTGATATTATCTTCAGTTTCTTTCTTCAATGTTCTAAAGAGATTTTGTTTGTTTGTTTAATCACACGAGCTTGGTTAGAGTTACCACAAGATACTTTCTATTTTTTGAGGCTACTGTAGAAAGTGTTGTTTCCTTGATTTCTTTCTCACTCTGTCATTTGTGTAGAAGAGGGTTACTGATTTCTGTGAACTGATTTTATATCTAGCTACTTTGCTGAAATTGTTTATCAACCATAGGGGCTTCCCGATGGAGTTTTAGGGTCACTTGTGTATACTATCATATTATCTGAAAGTAAAGATACTTGGACTTCTTCTTCTTTTTTTTTTCCTGCTTGTATCCCCTTGATCTCCTTCAGTTGTCTCATTGTTAGAGCTAAGATTTTAAGCACTATATTGAATAGGTATTGAGAGAGTGGACAATCTTGTCTTGTGTCCAATTTTAATGGAATTGATTTGAGTTTTTTTTCTCCAATTATGTAGATGTTGGCTATGGACTTGCCACACATTGCCTTTATTATGTTGAAGTATGCCCTTTGTATCCCTAATCTCTCTTTTATCATGAAGAGTACTGGATTTTTCAAAGGCCCTTATTTATCTAATGAGATGATCATGTGTTTTTGTTTTTTCCTGTCAGTTTGTCTATATGGTGGATTACATTTATTTTTGTATGTTGAACCATCCTTGCATCTCTGGCATGAAGCTTGCTTGATTATGGTGGATGATCTTTTTGATGGATTCTTGGATTCAATTTGCAAGTATTTTATTGAAAAAATTTTGCATCTATGTTCATGAGAAATTGGTCTATAATGCTCTTTCTTTGTTGGGTGTTTATGCATTTTGGTATCAGGATAATTGTGGTCTTGTAAAACAAATTTGGCAGTGTTCCTTCTGCTTCTATTTTGTGCAGTAATTTGAGGAGTATTGGTATTAACTCTTCTTTGAAAATCTGGTAGAATTCTGCGTTAAAACTATTTGGCCCTGAGCTGTGTTGGGTTGGTAGACTTTTAACTACTTATGCTATTTCTTTTGGGGTTATAGGTTTAAATTGCTTATTTGATCTTGAGTTAACCTTGATAACTAGTATCTAGTCAGAAAATTATCCACTTTGTTTAGATTTTCAAATTTGGTGGAGTACAGGTTTTTAAAAGCTTATCTCTATGATTCTCTGGATTTACTCGTGTTTATTGCTATGCCCTTCCTTCTTTCCTTCCTTCCTTCCTTCCTTCCTTCCTTCCTTCCTTTTCTCCCTCCCTTTCTCCCTCCCTCCTTCCCTCTCTTTCCTTCTTTCTTTCTTTCTTTCTTTCTTTCTTTCTTTCTTTCTTTCTTTCATTTCTAATTTTGTAAATTTGGATATCCTTTCTACCTTTTAGTTAGTTTGGATAAGGGTTTGTCAATCTTAATGATCTTCATAAGGAAACAACTCTTTGTTTCATTGATTCTTTATGCTGTGTTTTTTGTTTGTTTGTTTCTACTTTATTGATTTCAGCCCCAGGTCTGATTATTTCTTGCCATCTACTCATTTTGGGTATGATTTCCTCTTTTTGTTCTAGAGCTTTCTGGTGTGCTGTTAAGTTATTGGTGAGATTTCTCTTTAATGCAGGCACACAGTCCTGTGACCTTACTTGCTTCTCAGGACCTCCTCCATCATGTCCCATAAATTTGTGTATGGTACATATTCATTTCCATCTAGTTCTAGAAAGTCTTTTCTTTCTCCCTTTTTTCCTTCTCTCTCTCTCTCTCTCTCTCTCTCTCTCTCTCTCTCTCTCTCTTGAGATAGGGTCTCACCATGTGTCTTTGGCTGTCGTGGAATTCCCTTCGTAGACCAGGCTGGCCTTGAACTCACAGAGATCCACCTGCCTCTACCTCTTGAGTCTTGGGATTAAAGGACTGTGTCGTTATGTCCAGCTTAGTTTTTTTAATGTATGTTTTGACCTGTTTTTTCATTCAAGAGTGAGTTGTTCAGTTTTTATGAGCTTTTGAGTTCTCTGTTGTTTTTGTTGTCGTTGATATCCAGCTTTAATCTGTGGTGGTCAGATAAGATGTAGGGTGTTATTTGAATTTTCTTGTATCTGCTGAAACTTGCTTTGTGTCCGATATGCGGTATATCTTAGAGACAGTTCCATGAGGTGCAGAGAAGAAGGTATATTCTTTTGTATTTGAGTGAAATGTTCTGTAAAAGTTTATTAGGTCCACTGGTTTATAATGTCTGTTGGTTCCAGTGTTTCTGCTTACTTTTTGTCTGTTTGACCTGTTTATTGGTATTAAAAATCTCCCAATATTGGTGCATGGGGGGTCAGTATGTGACTTAGGCTGTAATAGTGTTTCTTTTATGAACTTGAATGCCCCTTTGTTTGGAGCACAGATGTTAAGAATTGGAATGTCCTCTTGGTGAAGCTTTTCTTTCGTAAATATGTAGTATCCTTCTCTATCTCTTCTGGTTAGTTTTGGTTTGAAGTCTATTTTGTCAGACATTAAAATAGATATACTAGCTTGCTTCTTAGGTCAGTTTGCTTGAAATATCTTTACCACTCCTTTTATCTTGAGGTGAGGTCTATTCTTGATGTTAAAGTGTGTTTCTTGGATGCAGCAGAAGGATGGATCCTGTTTTCACACCCATTCTGTTAGTTTGTGTTTTTACTGGGAACTGAAACCGCTGATGGTGAAATATATCAATGAACACTTAATGATTCCTGTTATTTTGTTGTGGTGATGGTATATACATGTGGGCAGTGGATGTGTGTGTGTGTGTGTGTGTGTGTGTGTGTGTGTGTGTGTGTGTGTGTGTGTGTGTGTGTGTGTGTGTGTGTGTGTGTGTGTGTGTGTGTGTATTTTCCCTCTTTGATTTTTTGGTCTGGGATTATTCATTCCTTGTGTGTAGTTAACTTCTTTATGTTGGAGTTTACCTTCTAGCTCCTTCTGTAGAGCTGGATTTGTAGACAGATATTTCTTAAATTTGGTCTTATCAGAAATGTCTTATTTTCTCCATTTATGGTGATTGAAAGTTTTGCTGGGTATAATAATCTGGGCTGGCATCTGTGGTCTCTTAGAGTCTGTAGCACATCTGAAGAGGCCCTTTTGGATTTTAAAGTCCCCATGGAGAAGTCAGGTGTAATTCTAATAGCTCTGCATTTATATGTTATTTGGTCTTTTTCCCTTGCAGTTTTAAATGTTCTTTCTTTGTGCTGTATGTTTAGTGTTTTGATTGTCAAGTGTCAAAGAACATTTCTTATCTGGTCCAGTCTATTTGGTATTCTGTAAGCTTCTTGTCCCTTGATAGGCACTTCCTTAGTTAGGTTAGGGAAATTTTCTTCTACAATTTTGTTGAAAATATTTTCTGTGCCTTTGACCTAGGTTTCCTTTTCCCATTATTTCTTCTCCTTCTATTCCTATTATTCTTAGATTTGATTTTTTCATAGTGTCCTAGATTTTCTGGTTGTTTTGTGCCAGGATTTTTTTAGTTAACATTTTCTGTGACTGAGGTATCCATTTCTTCTATTGAGTCTTCAATGCCTGAGATTCTCTCTTTGTCTCTGAATATTCTGTTGCTGAGGCTTGCCTCTGAGGTTCCTGTTTGATTTTCTAAATTTTTCACTTTCAGATTCCCCCCAGTTTGGGTTTTCTTTATTGATCCTATTTCTACTTCTAGGTCTTGAGTGGTTTATTCTTTTCCTTCCACTGTTTGTGTTTTCATAGATTTCCTTAAGGGATTCATTCATTTCCTCTTCGTGGAGTTCTGCCATATTCATATAGGCAATTTTAAAGGTCTTTTCCTTGTTCCCTGGCTGTGCTGCATTTCTCAGGGCCTCTTGTGGCAAGCTTGTGAGCTCTAGTGGAGAGACACTGTCCAGCTGTTACTGATTGTGTTTTTATGTTGGTGTCTAGGCAACTGGGTTTGGGAAGATTGTAATTCTAGGTGCTGATATCTGGTCTTGTCTTTGGTGAACGGGTGTTTTGTCCCTTGATTTCTGTTTCCTCTCTAGTTCTTAGGTGAGTGTGTTGCCAGGTAGGAGAGTCTTCTTGGATCCTGATAGCTGTGGTCTCTGGGGGGTTCCAGGTAAAATGTGTTTCTAGGTATAGTGAGCTGACCCTTAGGAATGGCGATGAAGAGGTGCTCAGGGGGTCTACAGGAGGGAGGAAAGCAGGGTGTTCTACAAGGATCTGGTTAATTCCCCTGGGAATAAGACAGATGGAGAAAAGAGACCACAGCAGATGGTCTGCTACAGAGCTGGGGGTGAGACTGGGGAATGGTATCTGAATAGAGGATGGACAGGTGAAGTTCTGCAGTTAGCTTCTCTGCTTCCCTGGCTATGGTGGCCTGTGGGTTCTCAGGGCTACAAAATAGTCATATGAAAAAGGATTCTGTACCAATTTAGTGAGAACCACTCAAAATATATTTGCAAGTCTCTGTGGCACATAGCTTAACGGAACTTATCTGTGTTCTCATGTCTGCTTCTGTACTAGATCTTGAAGAGTCCTATGTCACAAAGTTTCTGCAAAGTTCCACTCTTTGCCCTCAAGACAGTAAAGGGTCAAAAGGGAAATAGTTTTTCCTCTTAAGCACCTGAAAAGAACTTCAGGGACTCCTAAGGGTGCTTGGGAGAACTCAACAATGCTGGGCTCAGTGACAGATGGATCCCTGACCAGAGGGCCGGGGTGGCTGGGACAGGTGGAAGAGAAGTCAAGGAGAAAGGTTGCCATGATGTAGTGTGTTCAGGGAGGTCTTCCTGGAGGAGACTAGCTCTGACCTGGGCCTTGAAAACTAAGAAGAGTGTGGTGGAGAGAGGAGCCTGGCGGTGGTGGATGAACAAATTCAGGGAGACAGTTTCTGAGACATTGCTTGGTATTTGGGAAGTCCAGTTTCTATGAGGGGTTGCAGAGTGGGGCATCCATGGTAGGTGGACGGGGTATCACTCAGAGCTCCTGGGAGCATGGCTGGCTCAGAATGCTCTTGACACACCGTCCATCCTTGCTTTCTGTGCAGGCGGAGTCAAGATCGAGTGTCTGTCCACCCCCACCGCCTTCACCCAAGCTTTGACTTTGGCCACCAACTGCAGACACCTCAGCCCCGGTATCTGGCTGAGGGCACTGACTGGTGAGTCTCCAGATGCTGGGGAGCATAGGAGGGAGGGAGGGACGGACGGAGGGAGGGACGGGAGAAAGGGGGCAGATCTCACCAGATCCGTGGACTTTCTGGTTTGCATTACTTTTGAATGATGCAGGTTCGTCCTCAGTCCACTCAGCTTTGGAGTCTACTTCATCCCCCTACAGGGTCTGGATGCAGGAATTCGCTCAGTGGAGCTGAGCACTATTCTGTGCCAAGACTGGAGCTCAGTGTTCCTGGTCCTGCCAGAAGGAAGGGGGACAGGATGTGAAGTGATTCCTAAGTTCAGTAGTGCTAGAAACCAGTGGACTCTAGAGGACAGCTTGGGAGAAGAATTCAGAGATGCTAGGGTGGTCAGGGAAGGCTTCCTGGAGAAGGTGGAGGTAAGAACCACCGGGAAATGATAGCGCATATAAGAAAGGCATTACAGAGAGTGTGACTTGGGCTGAGGTCAGAGGTAAGCTCAGGACTGTGGGTAGAAGCAATGGAGGAAGTAGAGGATGTTGTGTCTTAGAGGCAGGCGCCCTAGGGAGCCTCCCATGGCCTGGACTTTCGGGACTCTGCAGCCCACCCAGGGACTGTCAGATAGTTAGGGTTGGGGGGAGGATATTCCTCAGGGAAAAGGAGGGACAACTTTAGAAGCTGCATCACCCACCTTGGATCAGGAAAGCTGGGTCGGTCAGGGTGGCGTTGGAATTGCCTCCCATGAGAGCGGAGAATGATGTGCAGCGTGGTTCTTGCCGGCTCACTGCGTCCTGTGCTCCTGGGTGCGTCCTGTGCTCCTGGGTGCCAGAAAGAGTGTCGGAAGCATTCTCTGCTGTCCCCCGTCTTCTGAGCATTCTCGGGTACTCTCTGTTAAACTGAACAATCTCTTCAAAGATAAATCACACTACTGCCAAATCTGGCCCGGCTTTTTCCTAATTAGCAGATTCAAATTAGGAAGATTTAATTGCAGTCTGGATTAAATCCTGTCCCTCAGCAGTCAGGTCAAGTCAATTTGATTTAATCCGGCACACACCGATCACCCAGAGCCCTTCTGCACAGCTGGGTGATTGGAACACAGATACAGGGTCCCACAATGTATGTGGGACTACAGGGGTGCCAGAGGAGTCAGGAGCCGTGTGCTGCATCAGCCCTGGCTGTGGCTTTCCTTTTCATCCAGGCCTGGCCTGCTCTCTTGTTCCAAACTTTCTGCATCCCCAGGGGTACCATTCCCTGCTGGCCCGAGGCACATAAGGAATGAGGGTCTGGGGGGGCAGGCCCACACTTCGCAGTCCTGTTCGCACCCACCCAGGGGTCGTTCTGCTTGGCTCACCCCCACTGGGCAATAGGTTCTCTCTCTCTCTCTCTCTCTCTCTCTCTCTCTCTCTCTCTCTCTCTTTGGTTTTTTTCAAGACAGGATTTCTCTGTATAGCCCTGGCTGTCCTGGACTCACTCTGTAGACCAGGCTGGCCTCGAACTCAGAAATCCGCCTGCCTCTGCCTCCCAAGTGCTGGGATTACAGGCTTGCGCCACCACTGCCCGGCAGGTTCTTCTCTCTGCCGTGGCTGTCACAGGACAGTGGCAACAGGAGAAAGGGATGCAATGGCTTCCTCAGAAAACTGTCTTCAGGAGCAAGTCTGATACAGAATTATCAAGACTCTGGCTTTGTAGATGCGTCCATTGGGACTGGCCGCCACAACGCTGCATTTTGTTGGATTGATTGTGGTTTTCTGCCGACGGGTGTAAAGAGAAGTTTCCTTGATAAGGGGCGGAGACTACACGTATCTGTGGGGATAGGGAGTGAGGCTTATAGATTGTTGTTAGGGGTTGTGCTGCTTAGTAAATTAATACGACAAAAACCGCGTTCTGGCACACAGCACTCTCAGATGTACTTGAGGCTTTGCAGGCTTGGTAAGTCTCCTGGCAGCAGATCTCAAACATCCCCAAATCAGCAAGTACTCTAGATCTGCCTTAATAGAGCTTACAGGCCAGCTTTAAAAGATCATTCTGGGGTCTTCTGCATGCCCTCAGTGGCCAACTAGAAGTCTCATTCTCAAACATAGAATTCAAATGTTTCTCAATCTGTCTGACCTTTGGGAACCACTCAGTATTCCCACAGGTGCTTTTTGCTCACCCTGTGGGATGTCACGATACACCAGTAGTTCCCCGCCTTCCTAACGTGGGAAACTCATGTTGTGGTGACTGCCATAAAATTATTTTGTTGCCACTTCATAATTGTAATTCTGCTACTGTTATGAATTATACTGTAAATGTGTGTGTTTTCCAATGGTCTCAGGTGACCCTTGTGAAAGGGTCATTTGACCCCAGAAAGGGTCGGGACCCACAAATTGAGAACCACTGTTCTACACACACAGAGCTTGCCATTCAGCAGACCCTCGAGGGGGTGTGCAGAGTTCTCACCTGACGCTGCTTCCTGCTCGTCAGATCACTGCACCAGGAATGACAGAGACTTCAGCTCCCCTGCAGTGGGACTCCTGCAGTGAGCCGGGGAGTTCAGAGCACACCTGCCTCTGCTATAGGACCAGTGTGCATCTCTGGTTCAGTTGCACCAGGCAAGGCAGTGAGTTGAAGGGTCACCTGGCTCGCAGCTCTGTATGGTTCATGCAGCATCTGAGAGCAGATATTGTATATATTCTCAGTAGCTTACAGTGAAGGACAAAGGCTCTCTGTTACCCAAAACCATGGCGGGAAGCAAAAATGCCTTTAATCTCTCTCTGTCTTTCTCTGTCTCTCTCTTTCTGTCTCTCTGTCTCTCTCTTTGTCTCTGTCTCTCTGTGTGTCTTTGCCTGTCTCTCTGTCTTTCTGTATGTGTATACAAATAATCTCACTAAGAAACTAGTCTGCTCCTCCTGTAGCGTTCCCCTTATCTAGATTTTGCTGTGACATCCTGATGACGTCACTTGAGATTGTCCTCAAAAGTGGAACCGTGGCACGTCATACCTGCAGTCCTAACATTTTGGAGGATGAGACAGGAGGATTGTGAGTTCTCTTCCATCCTGGGCTACAGAGTAAGACCCTGTCTTAAGAAACCATGAAAGTCCCCAGTTCTCTCTCCCTCTCTTTCTCCCTTTGTCCCTCTCTGTCCCCCCTCTATCCTTCTCCCTCCCCATATCTCTTCCTGTCTAATTTCTTAGCAGACACCACTGTGTTTTTCTACCAGAAAGTACACTGTGTGGTTGTCTGTCCTTCTGTTATGTTGGCATCAATTGACGATCTCTGTCTGGGTCTTTTATTTCTTTGGAAGATGTAGAATGATGACAGGCAATTTAATAATTCCTTATTTATATGCTCGCTGAGAAACTCCGCTCTGGAAAAGTCATCAACTGTTTGGCCGTTCTGAAGTTCAGCTGCTGGCTTGCTCGCCCTTCTTGTCTCTAGTCTTCCGGGTCAGGAGCTGGTCCCCTGACGTCCCTCACAGAGGATGATTTTACTCAGCACCACCTCAGCCCACACTTGAATAAATGTATTTCTGGGCTTCGAGATCTTTTTGTAGTAACAGTTACTGGCATGCGCATTACCCAACCCTGCTGGCGGAACCTCTCCCGGAGGATTCCTTCTGCCATGACTCCGGCGCACATGAGTAGCATTCCTGCTTCTGGTTCTAACAGAATCTTCTGGTTTTCTCTGTGTGCATTTCCTCCACCAGTAATAATCTGCATGTCTCACTGGCCGCCAGTTCCCCTCTGCTCCTTTGTCGGGATCTAAGTTTTCACCTGGCGTCATTTTTCTTCCGTCTGCCACTCAGCCTTTACCTTTTCCCGTGCGGCTGGCCTCTGAGCACCGCCTCAGCTTGGCCTCTGCTCGTCTGAAACGACTTTATTTCATCTTCATTTTGAAAAGCCTTTGTTGCAGGGTTCAGACTCAGTGCTTGGCAGGTCCACCCCACCTTACTGCTATCTCCTTCTCTCTTGGCTTCTTCTTCTTCTCTTCTTCTTCTTCTTCTTCTTCTTCTTCTTCTTCTTCTTCTTCTTCTTCTTCTTTTGTTTTTTTTCGAGACAGGGTTTCTCTGTGTAGCCCTGGCTGTCCTGGAACTCACTCTGTAGACCAGGCTGGCCTCGAACTCAGAAATCCGCCTGCCTCTGCCTCCCAAGTGCTGGGATTACAGGCGTGCTCCACCAACACCCGGCTGGCTGCTTCATTTATATGAGAATCCATGACGGTCTGTAGCTATCCGAGGGCCCTCTTGCTTTAAACTTGGGTTCATTTTAAACTTCTATCTTTATCGATGTGTAAAATTTTGATTATTATGTACTGGGAGGTAGATTCCCTTGTGTTGCTTTGCTGAAACTTTTGGATCACTTTGGGCCAGTGGGTTTATAGATTCCATCACATTTGGCAATGTTTTAGTGACGCTCCTGTTTAAATGAAGTGAGTTTTCTTTCCCAAGGCTTTAGGAATGTGCCTGGGTGGGCTAGGAGAGCGCTCTAGCCTGTAGAGTGAGCAGCAGAGGGGTCCCTCTGCTGTGGTTTTAGCCGAATGATGAAAGCGTGTCCTCTGCCTGTCCTCAGTGGAAGCCGTTGCCTGGATGCCTTTGTGCTGTCTGTCTGCTCCATTCAGACTCTTCTTTGGGGAGAGCTTAATGGTCTGGGCTGCTCCAGGCGCCTCAGACTGACAAGTCTTAGAAGTGGGTTCGTGGATTCAGGAAGAACGTGGAGACAGCTTGTTGCAGACAAGCAGCTGGTTAAAAGAGCTATTAGTGCCATTTTCTCCCGTTCAGAGGGGCAGCGTTGGCAGCATGTGCTCTGACTTTGCCCCATGGTGATGCCTGAGGCCTCTTCTGCAACCCGACAGGGTGGGGCTTCCTCCACCCTGTAGAAGCTCACGAGGCTGTGTCTCCACAGGGATCTCAGTGTGGACGCCGGCTTGAGTCCTGCCCAGTTCCAGGTGCGGCCCCTCCCTCAGCACTATCAGCATTACCTAGCAACTCCTCGAATGCACCACTTCCCCAGAAACTCCTCGTCCACACAGATGGTGAGTGACGGTCCTGGGGGGGACAGGAACTTCCTGCCTACCTCATGCCAGTGGCGAGCTGAGGCTGTGCTTCCCCCAGTGTTCAGAGCCCTCTGAGTCCTGGCTCCTACCCACTCTCAGCCCCAGTTCTTATTCCAGCCTGAGGGGAATGAGGGGAGTGAGTGACTGGTCCAAAGGCCATCACTGCTGAAGGGGGTCAAGAAGAAGAGGCAGCATGGCCGGCTTCCGTCTTCTGGGGCTGGGAAGATGACTCAGTCAGTGAAACCATTGCTGTACAGGCATGAGTCGGATCCCCAGCACACGTACAAAGCCAGGCGTGGGGGTGTGTGCTTATAAGACCAGAGCTGGAGAAGTGGAGGCATGCAGATCCCTGGGGCTCACTGGATAGCCAGCCTTGCCTTATCGGTGAGTCCTGGGGCTACCAAGAGTCCCAGTCTCACAGAACAAGGAGGGCAGCTCCTGAGGAACAACCCTGGAAGTTGACTTTACACACACACACACACACACACACACAGACACACACCCTCCTGTCTCCCTGAGTAAGACTTAACTTTTTTTTGTGAGATAGAATGGAGACGCCAGTCTATGTGTATCTTACTGGGCTGGTTCGAGGGTCTCAGTGCAAGGCCACCCCCTTCCCAGGCACAGCCCTCTTGGGGCTATAGAAGCCTGACTGTCCTGGAAGGTCAGGTTGGGTTTGGGTTTGCATATGACACAGAACAAAAGCTGCAGAAGAGCCACGGAAAATCTTATTTCCAGACAACCCCATGTTGCTGTGTACCCCCTCCCCCCACCCGGAGAATCCTGCCTTCTCAGCCTTTGTTTCTGTCATTTACCCACGCAGTCCCTTAATCTCGCTGTCTGTATCCTAAGAGACTTGGACTGCCAGCTCTGAGACTCCGTGGTCTCATTTGGCCATGTCCTGGGGAAGGACCTCTTCCTGGGAGGTTTCTACCAGCAGACACGCTTCTGAGCGCCTTCCATCACTAATCGCACTCCCTTTTGCCAGCAGCCCCGGACCACCAGGCGTTTTGTCTACTTGGCACATTGGCACACCGAAGCCCAGAGAGGTTCAGTGACTGGTCCTGGTGATGCAGAGTGTGGCCGGCCGGAAGCCTGCCTGGCTGCTAGCCGGGGTTATGGAGGGCTGAGTGAGACAGGGGTGAACAAGCTTGGAACTGGCATATGTGTGTCCGGTAGAGTTCTATTGCTGCGATGAGACACCACTCATGGCAACTCGTATAAAGGCAAACGTTTTATCGGGGCTGGCTTACAGTTTCAGAGGCGCACTCCATCATCGTCCCCGTGGGAAACATGGCAGAAGGCAGGCAGGCATGGTGCTGGAGAAGGAGCTCAGAGTCCTACATCTTGATCGGCAGAAGACTGTGAGCAGTAGCTTGGGCGTAGAGACCTCAAAGCCTGCTCTCAGTGACACCCTTCCTCCAACAAAGCCACACCCACTCCCATGAGGCCACACCTCCTAAGGGTGCCACTCTATATGGGCCAAGCATTCAAACAGTCTGGGGGGGGGTATTCTTATTCAAATCACTACAGTCTGTATTTTAAAGACTAATATTTTATTCGCTGTGGGTTTATAAAAGTTCTTTTTATTTAGAGACACTGCTTTATAATACTATTTACCAGGTTGCCGGATTTATTTATTTATTTATTTATTTATTTTTTATTTTTTATTTTTTTTGGTCCTTGGCACCTGAGCCATCCTATTGCTCTCAGAGACAGCAGAGGAGGCTCCTGCCACCCAGCTGCCAGGGTCTGAGTCTTGGCTCTGTCACTTGCTTGCACGCCATGAGCTGGTTATTTAATCTACTTGGGCCTTATTCACACCATCAGTAAAATGGGGGTTGTGATATTCCTGCAGCTTCATCAGGTGAGGCGGGGGAGGTGCTCAGAACAGTGCCCCTGTGTCGTTGGTGTTCAACTCGAGAGAGAGCAGGAGGGACTGCCCCATTGCCTTCACTCTATCCAATCTGTTCTCTCCCACTCAGGTTGTCCATGAAATTCGAAACTACCCTTACCCCCAGCTTCACTTCCTCGCCCTCCAGGGACTGAATCCCAGCCGGCACACCTCTGCTGTTCGGGAGAGCTATGAGGTATGTTGCCCTGCGGGGCACTGACTAGGTGACCACTCTGTCTGCCCGTCCTTGCTGGTGGGTAGCTGTGGGTTGCGGGGAGCCCTCGGGTTGAAAGTAAGGGAGGCACAAAGAGAAACGGCTGTGTTTCCGCACCAGACAAGCCTCCCTGCTGGCAGTGCGCCGGCTTCCTGCACGTGTCTTCCCGCTTGCTCATCATGTGTGTTTATCTATGTGTGTACGCACTGAGCACACGCGTCTGTTTCCCTTTTTACAGGAGCTACTGCAGCTCGAGGACAGGCTGGGAAACGTGACCCGGGGAGCTGTACAGAACACCATTGAGAGGTTCACCTTCCCCCACAAGTATAAGAAGGTGAGGCCGCACCGATGAGCTGTACAGTCAGGGGTGGGGAGGGAGTTGTCGGTCTGTCGGTCGGTCTGCCGGTCGTCTGCTTGAACCAGCCTGGCTGTCTGCAGGGGACACAATCCAACGCCCAGCAGCGGATGCTCTACACCTGGGCATGCGCCTCAGGATTTTTCTCATTGGCCCACGTCGGATGCTGTCGGGAGGGAGGGAGGCTGGGACGCCTCTTGACAGGACCGAACGAAGGCTGAATGTGCCATTGTTGGCTGGAGTGCCCTCACGTGTATTTGTGCATGTGTAGGTGAAGAGATACATCACTCTATCAGTCCTGTGGGCAAAGGGGCTCCTGCACACAAGGCTAATGTTCGCCTGAGAAAATAATTCACAGCCCAATTACGTAAGGACAAACGGACAGAGAGGGCCTGTGGACTGCATGGGACGGGGCTCTTCTGGGGACATTTGGAAGTTACAGATCTAGGGGCTGTACCCACTGACCTTAAAGGGAGAATCTGTCTGGAGGGCCATTACCTGGAAATCTAAGCTTTTAAAACATTGTTCCAGTTAAAACAAGTGAAAACTTGGAAGACACCAAAATGTTCTCTAGAAGGTGAATAGGTAAACACTTGTAGTGGATTGCTATTTTACAACAGAGAAATAAGCTGTAAACAATGTGGAAGAAGCTAAGTATGTACTAAACAGTGAAAGAAGACAGGCCCAAGGCTGTAAACTGCATATTTTGAACTATATGACGTTCTGGAAAACAGTACTACAGAAAAGCTTAAAAATAAAAACAAAAACAAAAGACCAGTGACGGCCATGTGGAGAGAAGGAAGAGGTAGAGTGCCAGGAAGTTTTTGGTGCAGAAAATGATCTTGTTTGGCATCGTGGTAAAATCAGCTGATATTAGGCATTTACCAAAAACATGTGGAGTGATCTCCTGTTCGTTAGCTTGCCCTTTGCTGTGGCAAAATTCCAGAGAAAAACAAGTTTAATGAGGAAAAATCATTTGGGTTCTGTCTTAGTCAGGGTTTGTATTTCTGTAAAAAACATCATGGCCAAGAAGCAAGTTGGGGAGGAAAGGGTTTATTCAGCTTACACTTCCACACTGCTGTTCATCACCAAAGGAAGTCAGGACAGGAACTCACACAGGGCAGGAAGCTGATGCAGAGGCTATGGGGGGGGGTGCTGCTTACTGGCTTGCTTCCCCTGGCTTACTCAGCCTGCTTTCTTATAGAACCCAAGACTACCGGGCCAAGGATGGCACCACCCACAATGGGCCCCTCCCCCTTGATCGGTAATTGAGAAAAAGCCTTACAGCTGCATCTCATGGAGGCATTTCCTCAAGGGAGGCTCCTTTCTCTGTGATAACTCCAGTTTGTGTCAAGTTGACACACAAAACCAGCCAGCACAGGTTCAGAGTTTCAGAAGTTTGTCCACAGTTCCTTGTTTCTGTTTCTAGGCCTGTGTCCTATGTCCTGGTGGTTGGGAAGCAGAGAGAGTCTGGAGATGCTAGGAAAGGAATGTACCCTTCCGGGGACATCCCCAATGATCTACTTCCTTAAACTAGGTCCCACTTGCTGGTTCCTTCCACCTAATAATGGCATCAAATTAGGAGTGCATCTGTGGATTAATCAGTCAATAAGTCCAACACCCTGAGGGGCCAGTTGCTTTCTAAAGCCAGGACTGTGCACTATTACTATTTTGTAAACATTTGTAACATTTCAGATCCAGCAGGGTGGCAGTGGCACATGCCTTGACTCCCAGCACTCAGGAAGCAGAGGCAGGCAGATGTCTGTGAGTTGGAGATGAGTCTTGTCAACCGAGTGAGTTCCAGGGCTACTCAGAGAAACCTTGCTGCCAATTGTTTAAATTATGGAAGCTGCGTTCCTACACTTCCTACACCCTCAAATATCTACACCTTCCTCAAATATCTGTTGGGGTTAAAGACTAGTTATAGTCTCACCATTAAACTGAAATCATTTAATATTAAAGAAGGTGTTCTAGATTTAAAAGATGTTTTTTAAGATGGTATACAAATTAAAAGATGATTTAGGCACCAAATTATGAACCCATTGAGATAAAAATAGATGATAAAATACTCTAAGTTGCAAGATACAATGTAGTGGATTTTTAAATATAATTCATACTTACATCCCATACAATTCCAGCAAGTACAGACCATATAAATATCCAGGCTTAGGGGGCTGAATCAGTGAGGTAAAGGTCATGGATAAACACGGGTGAAAATGGAAGAGCATCAGGGGATGCAGGAGAGCAGCAGAGGAAGCGCATTGAAGAGAAGGATCAGGGAGGATGGAAGGTGAGAAAGCGTTCATAAACTTCAGGACCCAAACCAAATGTCAAAACAGTTTTAAAAATTTCAGGAAGACTAAAGTAATATAAAGCAAAAAGTATGTTTACTCTTGATAAGACTAGAAAAATATAGACATTAAAATAGAAATATACGAAAGGAACAAGAAGCAGGAAGAGGAATGAAAGCCAAGTATAAAATTAGAAATCAAGGTTATCAAGCTGGGCGTGGTGGTGCACGCCTTTAATCCCAGCGCTCAGAGGCAGAGGCAGGCCGGTCTCTGAGTTCCGACAGCCAACACTACACAGTGTCAAAAAGCCAAAGAGAAGAGGAAAAAAAACCAAGATTATCAAAGTTAAAAAGAGATATTGATGGAACGAGAAGAGCAAATATTAAATAAGTGCCACCAAAAACTTAAAATGAAAGTTCTGTAGCGAATGGAGAGAAAGACCTAACCAATTATAGACAGTAAAAAATATGAGGTGAGTGCCGGGCGTGGTGGCGCACGCCTTTAATCCCAGCACTTGGGAGGCAGAGGCAGGCGGATTTCTGAGTTCGAGGCCAGCCTGGTCTACAGAGTGAGTTCCAGGACAGCCAGGACTACACAGAGAAACCTTGTCTCAAAAAAAAAAAAAAAAAAAAAAAAAAAAAAAAAACCAAAAAAAACCGATGTGAGAACAGAGAGGAACAGAGAGATAAAGATTCGAAATAGCTAAACAAGATGCTGTTGAACTGAAATTAAGACAAAAGCAGGAAATCATGAAATCGGTGCAGAAGAGCAATAGAATCCGGGTGTATGGTTGGGGCAGATACTGTCTGGTTAGGTAGGCATTTCTTTTCTTTCGGGTCCAGTCCTCCCACAAACACAGCAGACCCTTCAGCAGGCAGACCATGGTGACTCTATTAATGCTAAAATCTCCTGCCTGGCAAACACATAGGACACAGCTTGGCTTTCTGGATAGATGGATTTTGCAGACGCTGGGCCTCATTTGCAGGTGGCACACAGGTCACAGGAGACTGGCCCCGAGCAGACACAATAGGTCTCCTTGTGTGCTCTGGCCAGGGAGAGAAGCCCGGACTAAATCAGAGTGGGAGCTTTGGAGCTCCCAACCAGAGCAGGCAATCCTGACACCGAGGTCTGGCCCCGTTCTCTGGTCTTCATCTTGTGATTCCACGTGTCTCTTTGGATAATGACTTTGCAGTTTGTCTCAGGAGGAAGAACAGAACGGATGGGTTTTTTCCTCCGGTGGTCCCTCTCAGTCTTACCCGATGTCTGCAGCGCTGGGGATAGAGACATGGGAAGTGGACTGATCTGATTCAGTGATTAGCTGTCTGCTTCTCCAGAGTATTTATTAAGTAGCAATGACATGCCTTATACTTGGCCACATGTACCACATGAAAACTTTCTGCAGAGAGCCTAACTGTTGTCAAACAGTGGTACAAATTGTGGTATAAATTACAGGGTTAACAGTGGTGGAGAAATTTTGTGTTCATAATGAGAGCATAGATGAACAGACATTAGTGGAAAAGGGAATGAATGAATGAATGAATGAATGAAGCATCCTAGACCTAGAGGCAGACATGCATATTGAATGGGGATGGGGGTGGGAGTGAGAGCAAATGGACAATGTGAAGGGAGACAGGGGAAGCCAAAATCCACAGGCCATAGCTTTGCAAAGGCAGACTCACTAAGACCCTGACTCTTTTGCAAACACTGGGCGCCTCGATGACCACCAGCAGTCCACCGGCCTCTTCCCCACCTGACTTAACCTCTCTCTCCAGGAGCACGAGTGAAGAGTTAGGGGCAAGGATGTAAAGAGACTGGCTCCTAAGGGACAGAGAGACTACCAGAGCGGGAGCAGGCTGTGGCGAAAGCCAGCAGGAGTCTACACCATGTGACTAAAGCCTTTTTCTTTCTCTGTTCACAGCGAAGACCCCAGGACAGCAAGGGCAAGAAAGACGAAGGAGAAGAGTCAGACACAGACGAGAAATGCACAATCTGTCTGTCTATGTTGGAGGATGGGGAAGATGTGAGGTGAGAGGCCAGTTCCTTGACTCCCCCCGACCCCAACCCCCATCTCTCTCAGAGGTATTAGGAACCAGTCACTGTCCTGCATACTCAAAAGAGGCGGCACACACTTGGTGTGTACCTCAGGGTGTGCTATGGTGTCTCATGCTTGCACTGGTAGAGTTAGGTATGGACTGTTCTAGACGTGGGGACCGTGCGTGTAGAGTCATGGAGACAAAGCGTGAGATTGGCTTGCGTGGGTCTAGGACAAAGCCAAGGCCTTTATGGAAGAGAGCCTTGAGAGTCAACTTCCAGCCATGGTTTCCTGTCTCAGCTGCAGCCTCACTCCAGAGTCTGGGTCCCCAAAGCTCTCTTTATCAAGTCCCCAGTGGTCCTCATGCCCTGCTTCTGCTGGTCCCCCGAGTCTCCTGCTGCTGGTCACTCGACTCTTGTTTTTTTTTTTTTTCCCCAGACGCCTACCTTGTATGCATCTCTTCCACCAACTGTGTGTGGACCAGTGGCTCGCCATGAGCAAGAAATGCCCCATCTGCCGAGTGGACATTGAGACACAGCTGGGAGCGGACAGCTGAGGGAGGAGCTAGCCACTGGACGCCCCACTTCCTTCACCAGGTCCCCACCCCCCACGGCCATAGCCCTTGCAGCTAAACTTTGCCTTCTGAGCCATTTGACGTAGAGAAGAAGCCTGCAAGCACATTTTGTGGAAAGAGGAGTTGGTAGCGGTGTCTGAGGGAGAGGAGGGGTGGGGTGGGAGGACCCACCCAGCCAGAATGGTGACTGCCACATCGCCTTGCTGTGCAGCGGGGAGGGAGTTGGCCGTGCCCAGAGCAGGGGCGGGAAGGGGGGGCCCAGTTGCTGAGGACTAGATGTGATCGCGAGGGTACCAGCTGGTGATCGGCCCCTCACTCCTGTCCGTTGAGGGATTGTGTATATACCTCTTGACCGCGTAGAAACCATGTAGGGGTCTCTAGCTATTCTGTGGATGGCAGCCAGAGCATGTTAGCTTAAGAAAAATGTCGTGTGTGGTGCTCTTGTCATCTGTGGTGGACATGTCGCTATTCCTGAACTCGCACCAAATATTTCTCATTGAGTTTCTTGTTTTGGTGCCTGACCGAACCAACCAACCAACCAACCAACCAACCAACCAACCAACCAACCAACCAACGACAGCCCCAATCTTCCCGTCTTTATGAGCGAAAAGAAAAAGAAAAAAAAAAATCAAAGGTGAAAAAACAAAAAAAAAAGCCAAATCCTGTTTACGGTGAAAAAAGTTGATAATTTTCACCCAGGTTGGGAGGCGGGAGGGGGGTCCTCGTTTGTTGCTTTTCTTTCCCCCTTGGGCTTTGTTTTTCTCATGTTTACAGTGCACGGAGTGTGGGCGGGGCATCTGAGAAGGGGGCGGGCTTAAAAGGAGCAGACGGGGTCTCACTGGGTTTCTGAGGCTTTCAGGCAAGGTGAGGAGGGCGGAGCCCTAGACAGTGAAGGGGTTCCACGGGCTCCCCAGTTCTCAGGCCCATGGCTTAGCCCCAACAGCTTTCCTAGGTTCCACACTGAACCGGGGAGAACAATGCCTCCAGCTACCGCCTAACCCTGCGTTCCTGGGAGCGGCAGCTCCTGCTCACTCCAGTTCCTAACTCTATCCTGAGCTCTCATCTTGCCACAAAGAGGCAATGTAGCCACTGCCTCCCTATGCAAAAATATTAA